>JALIZH010032783.1:0-371136 GCA_030522465.1 Rhipicephalus appendiculatus | reverse complement strand
GCTCGTTAACGTCAATGCCTTTAATGCCTCACATAATCGATGCTCTACGGTACACCTTTTGATCTTGTGGATCCAAATACGAGTTATGAGTGGTTGCAGTCCAGTAAGGACGTTTTTATGGAATATGCGACTCGCACGAGTTATTTATATCGACAAGTTCCAACGAAGAGGCTTGCGGGGGGAGGTCTTGGCACCACCCCCCCGCCCCAAACTCTCGCCTCTGATCAATAAACATAGAGGTGGCACATGAACGCCAATGCGTTGAGATATGCGTGAATAGACTTGAGTGAAAACGTAAGCCAATACAAGGCTGATAGTAATGCTGATTGGGCCACATGTCCGCAATAAAATGTGGAGCTCAGTCAGACTTAATAATTAAATATATGTTGCGCTTAGGGCTCACTCGTTATCAGACTCGCCAATATTTTACTCTACGGCAATCACTGAAACTTCCCCCAACCGGACTCACTCTAGCTCAACCTCACCAAAATATTACTCGCCCGGGCTCAGTCACACTCAGACTCACGGCTCGATCGGAGTCCGAGTGAGTCGTCGACTTATGAGTGGTTTCACCGATCTATGCATGCACTTCTCCCTTGTGAACATCCACGTGTACTTGGCATTCCTTCTGCACAAATGATGCAGTACAAATTAAAAAAAAAACATATATGTATTGCAGTTCCTCAATGAAACAGCTGTTCTTCAGAGAATAAGGGTTCTTTTGAATTGCTAGTATACTCTATGCACAGAAGTACACAGGTTAGCTTGTTTGCCATTCATAATTTCACACACATAACACAGAAACACGAGGATTGTAGCAAATAGGCACAAAACTGGAAAAACCTAGTCATGGGCGCGCTCCCTCGTCACCCTGCACATTATGTTAACCTTTATTTATGCAACAAGAATTTTTGGTTACGCTGCGATTGATCAAGGATCACCCAATCTACCTTAGAACACAGTGATCTCTTTCTGCCGAACTGCCTGTCGCCTATTTTTCTTTCACAATATGTTCTAATGAGTAAATCATCTGCTCTACTTGTTTTGTAATAAAATACTACCCGTTACATTGAGCCAGCAGCGTTTCATCAATTTGTATTGCATGTTGGATTATTTGATTTGCATGCGCAACAAATAGTCATACCTCAAGTGGTACAAGAAACACTGTTTGCAATATCTTATTGGAATCAAAGCAGCAAAGGTTCTCATGTCAGTGTAAACATACGTAAATTTCCTTCTTCGTACACAGAAGCTCCACCCAATACTGAACACTAGAGACATGTACACTACTGCCCAAGCCCTATATGTACTTCTTCAGAAGCGGGAAAAGCTGGGCCGGTTGGTTCATGTTTAGATGCGAAAAGAAACCAGCAAAACTCAAGGCAAGATTTAAAACCTCGAAAAGCAAAGGCCGTTGCTCTTGGCATCATCATAAACTCAATTTGGACGGTTTGGAATAGGAGATCCACAAATGCCTACGAGACGTCTTGCGAGTGTTCTTCACCGTTAAAACGCACAAGCCCCGCTATCCTTTTAGGGCAATAGTGGCTGAAGAGGCCTCTTGGCAGAAGCTGGTGTCAAGCTTTCTGCAACGCGCCATGGGGAGTCTTGTGCCGGAAGATCCTTTCGCGGTACAGAGCTCACTTTACTTTGTGAAGCACCTGAGCAGTGGTTTCTTCAGTGCGAATGCGGCTTTTTCCGTAGACATTGATGACATGTTTTATTACATACCCCAGGATGAACTTTTGGAGGCAGTGCGCGAACTAATTGGAAAAAGCGGGACGGTTGTGTTCCAGACCAAGTGCGGCATTGCCTCAGAGTCTTTTCTGGAACTTCTTAGTGTGTACTTAAGGTCCACAATCGTGCAGTACGGAGACAATAATGTAGTTCAGAAACAAGGCATATGTATTGTGGGTCGAGCGTCGCGCCAGTGCTCTGTTCGGTGTTTTTAGCTAAATTCGATTCAGCCCTGAGGGATGCACTTCATGATGCACGTGTCGACAAGGTGTATAAATACGTAGATGATTTCTGAATCTTTTTGAACCTTTTACCTACTGACCAGCTATCTAATGTGGCAGATGAAATTTTAGATGTTTTTAGAGCCTGTTCAAAGAATTTGGCATTCACTAAACAAGTACCAGCTGACAAGACCATTAGGTTTCTAGATTTACAGATATCATTTTTACATAACGGACACGTATGTTGGAAGTACGCCCCGAGGTCTACAAAGGCGCTGCTTCCCTTCGAATCCGCACACTCAAAGTTGGTGAAAAGGACCATTGCAAATTTGCGTTTTAGGAATGCCCTGAGCAAAAGTTGTCAGCACGTCATGCACCAAAGCCTGAGGAAGCAGGTGGATCGGCTGGAAGCGTCTGGCTTCCCGTCGTCTTTTTTGTTGTCGGTCGGCGAAACATTGGCAAGAAAAATAAGAAAACCACAGGCCCTGTTACTAGATGAGACAAGAAACATCGAGGTGATCCCGTATTTGCACAGGACGTCTCACGGTCTAAAACGAGTATCGCGGAAGTTTGGCGTGAACCCAGTGTTTTCAGCACCACGCTAGCTTTGTGGCATTTGAGCCCGTACCCAAGGCGGCGAGCGCAATCCTGCTTGCAACACTAGTCATCGAACTGTTTTCACGAAGTGCAGCGTGGGTGTAGTGTATTTTATTCCCACGACTTGCGGGCATGTTTATATCGGCCAAACTGGGCACTGTCTAAATGAACAGGCCGCAACTTAGCCTTGCATCTGAGGGATTGCAACGGTTGCGAACCTTTGTTTCGACAGACCTGTATTCTAGGCAGGGGTAAATCAAAAATTGAACGCGAACTGCTTGAGGCGTACCATATCAAAAAGAATGGGCACGTTTGTTTAAGCGAACCTTCTGTGCATATCACAGAAAAAGAGTAGATGTTTCTTTCAGGGTGTGCCAGATTATGGGGAATGATGATATGCTTCAGGTTGTGGCGTGTGCGCGTGCGCGGGAGGAGGTATATAATCATTTGTGGATGCGTCAATAAAGTGGTTGTAAGTCCGGCGACGGTGTGTGCTCGATTGTGCCTTCTTCTTTCATCCTTGTCTTGAGTCTCGCTGGTTTCTTTCCGCATCTATATGTAGTTCACAGCAGTAAAGCAACATGAAATTAGTGTGCAAAATCTCACCATAATGCACACTGTTATGTGCACTTCAGAGGGCTAGCATGTACGCACAATCGAAAGAAATTGAATGCACGAAGAACTAGGTGTCAGCCTTTACATCATGGACACTGGCCCCAATACTAGCCTTCAGTGGAAGGGCCATACAGTGTTTGGAATCGATTTATATTTATTTCATGCTAATAAACTTCAGACTTCCATCTTCGAACTTCGAAAGTAAATAGTACACTAAGGCTAGCATTACTTTCAAGAAACACAACCATGCAGTTGGGCATGTTGTAGTTTTTTTATCATTAGTTCGCCCTATAGCATCAAAAAATGTCGCACATGATCAGTTTTCTGCAAAAAAGTCCAAAATAGACTTGTGGTGTTTATTCTAGATCCACTTACCATGATTCGCAAAAGCATTCAGCCATGCCAACAAAATGACATTGCATTCATATATGGCTTCAAATATTTACTCACAGATATCAGAAAACTAACGCAATTTTCTGGGAATTTGTCGGCATTATCACACAACTGCAATGAAGACAACGAAAACAAGACGCTGACCACGATAAAAGCAAAGAGCAAGACAACTGCAATGCATCAATACTTCTACTATACATAATTCTTGGAGCTATGTTTCCAATATTCCCATGCCAGCCAGCGTCATCTGCAACCTAAAAAAATATTCATCTTTAATTCCCCACTGCATGGCTTACGCATAATTACCACATTACCACACTGAAAATTAATCCCAGGAAGATGGCTCAAAGTCAACTAACAATTGGGCAATCACATGCATAAAATTAAAAATTTTGAATCACTAGTAGCTGGTGGCTTGGTATCGTGGATCCTAGGTCTTGCTATGCCATGAGGTTGAATAAAATTCGACCATGCATCTATACAGCCTGTAAAGCAGTCAGCACTTCAGTTCATAGTTAAAGAAAGCGTGAAAACAAAGCCACAACACGCATAGAAATAGAAATGAAGGGAACAGGATGATGCAGTACTAGCATGTGAAGTTTAACGCATGTTTGGCTTTTTTCGTGATGTTCGTACTCGTTCTGAGACTGCGTGATTCTGTTTTCTTCTAATTTTTCCATACTACGCGTGTATATGTTTCGGTGGTTTGCATTAAACTTCAATTGCGGGTAGCGCATCGTCCTGCGCCTTTCATTCTCATATCTCTGTGCTGAATTTTTTTCGCACTTTCTTGAACTCTGAATACACATCAACTCGCCCAAATGTCCATCTTTGGATTACATTTGCTGAACAAAGCCAGTTCCACTCAGTGGCTTTTTAAACGATGTGATATTTTCAAATACGCGCGCTATCGGAAAGCTTCCGTGCAATACCATCCATAACACTCCGCACCAATGCCAGTGCTTGCCCAAATGCTGTAGCATGTACGGAATGTTTGAGGTAGCGTATGATGAGGCACAGCGGAGTGTTCCCACAATACGCTGTCTTGTACACAAACAAGTGGGCGAGCAACTCTTGCTGTTTTGCCAGAAATGTCTTCATGAAAAAAATACAGAAAATGAGTACATTAGGTTTTCCTTATCCATAAAAATTAATGTCTTGCCAATGAGTCACACTTGACTATACCATCGCGACTTGCTAACAAAACAAAGGTATGGTGGATAGTAGAAAATTAAATGTCCGTAATGGTATTTCCTCTCACGCCCCAAGCAAATTAGCTGGTCACGTCGAAAACAGCTAATCAAAAGTCTTGCAATATTAACCAAAGCATCACAGCTCCTGTCTACTATTCTTTTGCAAAGTTCATTGCAAGGACCTGTCATGTGAGATTCGCCAAGCTTTATTAACTTGACCACATACTTCTGCCGTGTCAAATAGTGTCTCTTCCATACTGGAACGCTGCGTATTCCATTACAATATTCCGTATACGGAAAACACACGGAATCAGTGGAATGATATACGTAGCTTTTCAGGAGGATTAGCGCTGAAACACAAGAGCACTGGTAGCTGTGGGGCCAGTCGTGCATATATTGCAAAATGAATTGCGAATTGCGACAATCCAATGTCTTTGAAAATATCTTCCAAGTTTTCTGGCTCTAAAAAAATTTCGAGACATTTTCGCTGAAAAATTACTTTCACATTTCGAACTAGAACCGCTGCTTTCACGTGCGCACTATATGTCATGACGTTTCCGATTTCAAAAGAACCAGGGCGTCCAAATATCTTGCTTATTATCGTCACTACCTCCACTCATTTCCAAGAGGTATCCGCTAGGCTACAACGTAAACGTGCTGCTTCACCGCCGTGGAAAATCAATAAAAGAGCATTGATGTGGCCTGGTCTCCTCCTCAGTCGGCGAAATTTGCTCCCATATCAAAACAACATTGCTCTGCATTTCGTTCTATACGGTAACGCAGATTTCTGTTTTCAAAAGGATTGCAGTGGAAACAATGTATTCTATCTGGCAATAAAGAATGATTAACAGATTTCTTATGCAGATGCTTCCTCGTGCGTACAAATTATTCCTTGAAGAACCAAAGTCGACGTGTTGTAGCTATTAGTGGTGCCAATGTAACAGACAATGTATAAGTTATGGAATGGCTGACCTAGAACAGTACAACACATGTGACAAGCAACGAACATGATATCTAATTTAGCTGAGGTGATGCTGCTCCTAAAGCGCATGTCATCGAGCAGTTTCAACAATCAAATTCTGGGGCCGTCATTTTCAAAAGCGAGTGTAAATAATAGCAAAATACTTTAAAGCTTCGACTTCTGCCAGTTTCTCAGAGTCAAAATGGCAGTAATCTCTTCTTAGCGCGTTGCTGCTATTCGGCTTAGCCATTCTAAAGAAAGTAAGGTATGAGGCCAAGTGTCGGAAAAAAAATTTTAAATGCGATATTCACTGAAGATTATTAGCCTACAATACAAAACACACCTTTTTAGGCACACGTGAGCATTTTAAAGCAACTTCTATTTTTTGTTAATTTTTCATAATTAAAAATGTCAATAAAAGTGTCAACACTCCTGACTCGTCAACACTCCTAACTTAAATACCGCTGACTAAAAAAGAGTTGTTTTTTTGCAGGGACATGAAAAAGGCTTTGGTCTGTGCAATGAACCAAAATAAACGAGATCTGATGAATATTAAACACATAGTGATAAAATAACCAAAAAAGTATGCACTTGCAGTAGGGGCACCTTCGTATAACAGGCAGCTATATTAAATCTTGTGACACGATTATTCGCAGTTAGGTTCATTGCACGCCTACTAAGGTGATAAGGAAGTGTGCCAAGTTTTAATGAAAAATGTTTATTAGCAAAAGAGTTATCACTGTTCACGTACGGAAAAATACCAGAAATATAAGTTCTGAGAAAATCAACAAAAAAGATTTGAAACAGGTGCAGGGCTTCCATACGGTGATCAAGAGCGCTAAAATTCTCAATATTTGTAGCCAGTTCCATCTTGGACCTTACTATTGTGTGCCTTTGTTTTAGCGGCAACTCTCAATGCTTTTTCTAGCTTGTATTGCAGCATCAGTGGCATGACGGGACGCTTTCGCACCGCGTCGCTGATCATTTGTGAGGCAAGCTTTTGCAGTGTAGAGGCCTGTATCAATCCGAATTTGCTTAAAAAATAAAATGCGCTTTTGCTCCCACAATTGAAATGACACACAGCGTCAAACAAAGAAACTTTGATGGTTTACGGGCTCACGTACGTGGCCTTGATTGTGATCAACACTCGTACCACGTTACGCATTGAACTGGTGAGAAGTTTATGACTTTTATGAGCGAAAATGATGTGTTGACAACGCTTTTAGAGCATTATTGCATGTTCCCACTTGATCTAATTGCTAAATAGCCAACAAAATACTACAATTAAAGTTAATCTTCTGATTCACCCAAAGCTGGCACCTTCAGTTTCGGTTTCGTAGGTGATGGGTGCTCTCAGATTTTTGCTTGTACCTTTCGAAAAAACCTGCGTAGACAGAAACTTTTTGCAGCAAAATGACGGCCAATAAATTGCGCGTTTAACAGCACCAAAGATGAAAAAATAATATTTTGGGAAAAAAGTCGCTTTTTCCACTTGGCCTCATACCTTAAAGAGGAATGGTGTGATGTACCAGGAATCGGCTCTCCGAAAATCGTGCCAGCATTCAACAATGATTAGTTTTAATAATCAGGTATACACCTTTTGGTTGCAAGGTGCCCTGACTGGATTTTGACTACTGTTTCCGAAAACCCACTTTCACGAATAGGGACGCGGAACGGAACGCAAACGAGTCAGGATCAGCAGAAGGCCCCTAGGCCTTAGGTTGCAGCATACATTCGTGAAATTTCCAACAATCTTCAGACGGAAGGAAGTAGGCAAGGGGTCAGAATTTCTTTCTCCGCTCGAAATACGCTCCTAAAATTGTTCTGGGGCATTTGCAACACCAGTACACGTGGATGCCAGTACCACAAAATGCCGTTCATCAGGAAGAGAAAGAGAGCAACAGCCTAGCAGACGGGTTAGGCTGTTCGGGGAGTGCTGTCCCGCATTACCATGTCACGGGGGGATATTGTTCGTCGGCGAAACTGGATGCTGTATCAATGATTGTTGCGGGGGGACAGACACAGAAATGTAACAACAAACTAGATAACCATTAGCACGTTAGGTTGCGCATGTCAATAACTACAGAAGTTGTGTGGCCCAGTATGAAGTTACGACGATTCTAGGTAATAGTAAAGATAAGACTGCGCTCATCTGTTCAAAAACCTGCCACATTAAGCAAATGTGGTGACGAGTGCGTAGCACTCCTTCTCATGCGCTCTTTGATGCTGATGCAGACTATGCCGAAGCATCTGCTAAAGTCTATTCGTGCGATTCTCTACGAGCCAGGTGCGAACACTGCAGTGCAGATACACAACGTGCTCGAACTGCTCCTGATAGCCCTTCCATAAACAATATGGCGAATTTATTCGAAGGACGTGTGCGCACATCTGCTATAATGCACTGGAACGCAAGAGGTTTGCGAAGCCGGTTGCCTGACTTTCGACAACGGATGTTTAAATATAAATTTCCGTTGGTTGTTATATGTGGGCCGAATATGATATCGTCCTTTCGGATTTCTGGATACGTCACACTGTGGTCTCGCGATGACCGAAGTGCGAGCAAAGTGATTATATACATACGTCGAGACTTAGCGCAAGTGAGGCATGACGTGGCCTCTCATTCTTCAAATCAATATATCTACCTATCTATGAAGCAGAAGCGACGTTCATAATCTGTCATATGTGAACATATCCCTCCCAGAAGCCACGTGGACTGTTCCCATCTCTTGTCTGTGCTCCAAGCTTGCCCAGGACCACATGTGTTAGTTGGGGATTTTAATGCACACCATCCCATGTGGGGCTCACTTCAATGAACGCCCGTGGTATGGACATTGCTAATTTTGGGCTCAGTCAGGACCCGATGTCAATCAACGATGGATCAATTACTTAACTCTGTGGCGCATCGTAAAGCAGCTGTCTGGACGTACGTTTTGTGAGCAGAAGTCTCTTCTACCACATGTTGGTTCGTAGACGTTGAAACACATGGAAGTGACCATCTCCCTACATATATACATCTACGAGGATTCCGCCGTTCGGCTCCCCTTCCTGTGCCAAGCGTGGAATGGAGAGGATTCCAAACGTTTGTAAACACTCAGTGCGGGGACATTCAATCCATTTTTGAAATAGAAAGTGTTATAACATCAGCCTTAACAGCAAATACGAGAATTGTGAATGCACTAAAACGAAGATCGCAGCTTGACGCACAATATGAATACCTTCGTGCAATCCGTCGCCGCGCAGAGAGTAAATACAGGAGGTCGATTTCACCATCAGACCTGTGTACATCTCGTCAAGCACAACGACATGTACTACGACACCGCGATAAGCTTGACAGGCAAAGGTGAAGGGTGTTTTGTGGTTCTCTGGATCCCAGGAAAGCTCGAATATGGCAAATTGTCCGTAGCCTTCAGACATCTACACAGCAGTTGTTCCCTTTCCGAGCTTTGGCTATAAAGCAAAGTCGGACTGAAGTAGGGGTTGGAGAAGATTATTGCCACTTATTAGTAGGTATGTCCTCCTCACCGTCATCGCTTTCATGTTGTGCCTCACCGCCATCTTGCGACGATTGGCTCGTCTTAGCATTCCCAATGCACGAACTCGACGCGGCGATTTCTGCTTCCCGACGCTCGTTCGCACCAGGGCCTGATGAAATCACCTGTTCGGCTCTCCGTCACCTGAGCCAGGAAGCGAGACAACCTCTCGTCCTTGTACAACTCTGCTCATCATTGACCAAGTGACGTTGTCATGTAATGAAGTAATTTCGTGACGTCATTTTACGAGACGTCGCATTGACGTCAGGTTGACATCACAAATTTTAGCGTCCCGTTCACGTCATCATGAGGTCATAGGGTGACATCACTATGTGACGAAAATTTGTTCAGTAACTCGAGCTGACGCCGACACTCACGTTTCGCGCTTGATTTATCAAACGCGAAACGTGAGCGTCGTGAGTTTCGCGTTTGATTATCAAACGCGAAACCCACGTTGCGTGCTTGTTACAACAATCCGGCACGTAGAGCTAGACGCCAGGCTGGAAATCTCAAGGAAAGGCAGGTCCCTGCTGAAACACCGTGGCAAATGGAGGCGAGATGAGGACATTGTAGAGGAGCGCGCCAAGCGCGGAGCCGTGTAAAAATGGAAGCAATACTGCAGTCGTCCCGTGTGTGCAGTCTTTGCAAAGGAAACAGGAAATAGGTCGGTATAACTTGGTTGTCTAGAGTCACATCTCAGCCACTTTTTATTGAAACAGTGCTCTCTTATCAGTTTTAAAGGTATCGACGTCTGTCAGCATACCATGGACACACCGATAGGCAACCATGCGCTGTGGCTATGCTTGCGGGGTGTTCTTTGCCTTTTATTTCAAACGATCGCATGTGTCGTCAGAATTCTCGGCACCCTCTTTCGAGTCTCTTGTGTTTTCAAAAAAAAGCTCCAATAGGAGAAGTTTGACTACGTTTTATATTTCTTTTACGCTGAAGAAACCTACCCCCTAATCTGCATCTTCGTGCGTGGGAAGTATGTCGTCAGGCGGTGTTATTATTACACCGTGAGAAATTCCAGCTTTTGCTTTTTTTTATTACCTAAAGCTCTGCTACCGGCCAAGCGTCGCCTGTCACACAAACGTTGATTTCGACCAGAAAGCACATTCAGTCGTATACTTCGACGACAATCCCAATGCAAGGAGGACGTTCATTTTCGACAATAGTTACAGCGTGCAATATAAGGTGAGCAGAACATGGTTCAACTCTGCATAGGATAATTTGCTAGCGTTGATTCTAATTCACAACAACTTGTAATAAGCACATGAAATGACCTGCAGTGGCAGCACACTTTTCTTTCTGAAAGCGTGATGTCGTTCGTTCTTGGAAACGTTGATAGGGTCGCGGGGTCCTATCACATAATTTACTCTCCTGTAATGCTCTTTGAGAACAGCGCTTTGCGATAGGTGGCGAGACACTGGAGTTGTAGAGGAATACGCCTACTTAGTACAGGTATTAACCGCGGAGCCTAACCATCTGAGTGAATTAACTTGAAGAATAAGGATGGGGTGGAGCATATTCGGCAAGCATTCTCAAATCATGAATGGTAGTCTACTACTATCCCTCAAGAAGAAGGCATATAACAGCTGCATCTTACCGGTACTTACCTACGGAGCAGACACCTGGAGGCTTACATAGAGGGTTCAACTTAAATTGAGGACGACGCAGCCAGCGATGGAAAGGAAATGATAGGTGTAACCTTAAGACACAGGGAGAGAACAGAGTGGGTCAGGGAACAAACGTGGGTTACGGATATCATTGTTGAAATCAAGAAGAAGAAATGGACATGGGCGGGGCACGTAGCGCCAAGGCAGGATAACCGCTTGTCATCAAGGATAACTGACTGGATTCCAAGAGATGGCAAACGCGTTAGGAGGAGACAGAAAATTAGGTGGGTAGATGAGATTAAGAAGTTTTCAGGTGTAACGTGGCAGCAGAAAGCACAGGTCCGGGTTGATTGGCGGAACATGGGAGAGACCTTTGCCTTGCAGTGGGCGTAGTCAGATTGATGATGATGAATGCTATTTCGTAGACTGTCCGCCGTGGTGATGTAGCAGTTACGGTGCTAGGCTGCTGACCCGCAGGTCGCGGGTTCGAACAAGGCTGCCGCAGTCGCATTTCGATGGAGGCGAAAAGCTCTAGAGGCCTGTGTACTGTGCAATGTTAGTGCACATTAGAGAACGCCAGATGGTCAAAATTTCCGGAGCCCTGTTCTATGGCGTCCCTCATAATCATACCTTGGTTCTGGGACGTTAAACCACAGATAATATTAATATTACTTTTACTATTATTATTATTATTATTATTAGTAGTAGTAGTAGTAGTAGTAGTAGTAGTAGTAGTAGCAGTATTATTATTATTATTATTTAATTCGCATTTACACGCTCTACTTCATTCTAGGCTAGCACAACCATACGAAAGACACATTCAGCCAATCACTATAACGCGATCGAAGCGTCCCACATGATAAAGTCGCTCACGGAGCTATTTGGTTGTGCATAATACAGATAAAGAGCGAAAAAAAAACACGGCCACGAAAGAAATACACAGGGCAAGTCCTGTGCGTTTCCTTTCCGTGGCCATGTTTTTTGCGCTGTTTACTTTAAGTACGTCTCACAGAACACTCATTAAACAGGGACAGCGCGATAGCGCAAGGCCTGAAGAAGACACCTCTTGAAAGTAGTGCCTGTGCGATAATATTTCAAACAAGAATTTATAACAGCTGTACATTAAAGGGGCCCTGCAACACTTTTTGAGCATGCTCAGAAAACGCTGCCGATCGGTAGTCCAGGCTCACGCGAGCCAAATATTATAGCGCAGCACGCGGCGTGGAATTCACAATAAATTCTCAAAGTCAGCCAGAAATTGCTTTCTCTTCTCTCGACAAATGACGTTGCGTACTCAAAAATCACTCGTCACCGACGAGAGATTTTTTTGTATTAGCCATTGGCTGATTTGAGCAAGGCGCGCTCGGTAGTTACAGAGGCCGCCGCGGGAGGCCGCGACTTGTCCACGCGTGCGCGCGCGATCGCAATGAAAATTCGAGTACTCGAACAAAAAAAAAGAAAGAGAAAAAGCGCTCAAGATCACGAGGCACGCGTGACGTATTTTCTTTCCCCGTGCCATCCCTCCCTGCTTAGCGCTTAGCTTCCAGCGCTTTCGACGGGACGAGAGAAGAGAGAATGCAATTGCAGCGTGCGAGAAATCTTTGTAACTCCACTCGTACTGGACGGATTCCAAAAATTTTTGCGACAATGAATTCGTGAGGCAATAAGCTCCTTTAGTGAATCCATTCCATGGCTACTTGGAAAAGCGTTGCAGGGCCCCTTTAACACTAGCCATTCTTTCACGGGGAAGCTTGTCCTTGTGAAAAGAAATTATCGTAAACTTTACGCAAAGCTAATCACAGATGATTTTACTTTATGTGGGTGGAAACAGTAGCCTCTATACTTTAATATCCCTCTATACTTTTAAAGCTTTGTCAGCAAACACGTTGTATGGAGCTAATTAGGGCCAGCAGCGTAGAAGAAAATTACTGGTGTCATATTTTAGAGATATCTTGTACTCGATTCAGCGCCACTCCTCCGCAGTCCGCTTGTCGAGTTGATGACGTAGAGAGAGCGTCATTGAGATCCTGTGAAGATATGTACCATACGAAATATTATCAGAGAGGCAGCCGCGACCCCAAACAGACATACGCCTTAGTGGGTGACTCCACGGTATCTTTGGTCACCTCAGGTTCGCTATGATCCACCTAAATATAGGAGGCGGAAGTTATTTTTTGCACTTAGGCCGTTCAACATGCAGCCACCGTGGTTGGTAGTAATGGATGTGCGGTTTATGAGGCTTAACGTCCCAAAGCAACTATTCCTCTCAGCGACGCCGTAGTTGAGTTATGAGTCTTTATTCTAGAACAATATAGCTAGGTGGGCTAGTTGGTATCTCATGATTACTTAAAAACTTTGAGCGCTTGTGGTGTGCGTTTCTCTTTCTTGGTCCTACGTCGTTTATTTGCGCTCAAAGTTTTTTAAAATTTATTCTAGACATGCATGCACAAGCGCATGGCTGACAAGAAAGCGAAAAAAATTCACAGCATATCCACGCAGTGAATGATGATGAGTGGGCGAAGCTCAGGAGGTTAATCGGTAAACCGTGAATCTTCCGTGAATTCTGCGCAGTACATCATCAACGACGTGAGATCGGGCGCGTTTATACTAAAGGGTCGATGATGAGAGTTCTGGCGACTTGCAGCTCACTTTAATTGTACATGTACGCCGTGAATGTTTATTGTTTAATCACACACAGGGGAAATCTCACACAGGCGCTACCTTGGAGGTCAAAATACAGCGCCTATATATACGGGGTGGTCAGTGAACGGTTGTGCAGCGCGAGCAGTCAGTTTTGTCAATCAAGAAACTCGCTAGCAGACGCTGCCTGCGTCGGCGTCACGAGGCGAGAGAGGGGGGGGGGGGAATCGTAGGAGAGAGGGGGGAAGCGTAGGAGAGGAGAGAGTGGGGCGCCCCTAAAATCAGAGAGCAGCTGCACCGCCAACGCCATGAAACTCGCTAGCAGACGCTGCCTGCGTCGGCGTCGCGAGGCCAGAGAGGGGGGGGGCACCGTAGGAGAGAGGGGGGAAGCGTAGGAGAGGAGAGGGTGAGGGCGCCCCTAAAATCGGAGTGCAGCTGCACCGCCAACGCCATCTAGCGTACCTTCACCCAAACGCTGCATTGTACGCATGGATATGGGACAGCGCCCTCTCGGAAACGAGACGAGAAATGGAATGCGTACAGCGCCATCTAGTATATTGTCACCAAACTGCAGTTTGCATGCATCTCTATGGGACAGCGTCCTCTGTTGTACGATAAGGGAACACTACGGGGTACAGAGGACGGTTGACGACGCCCGATGCATGACGCCGATCGACAACCGGCGAGGTCTCGCCATAAGGAGCTTCGCTCCTAAAAAAGCCCGTTCAGTCGCTCAATCCAGATAATTCCGACCACCTGGAGTTCTCTAACGTTCTATGAATTCGCACAGAACATGGGCCTTTACCATATCGCCTCAATCGAAGTGCAGCAGCTGCGGCCCGTATTGAACCCGGGAGACTCCAGTCAGCAGCCGAGCAGCGTAACCACTGAGCCAGTGCGGCTGCTTGCGGGTCTACCTATGCAACTTGCGGCCTCTACCTATGCAGTGCAGCGTCGTTACTAAGGTGACGCGGTCAGTTGGCATCTCTAGAAAATGGCGCTAGAGAATTATTACTGGTTCGTTCAGATCCCGATTGGTGCTTGTATTTTGCGTGGTAAAGTCAATACATATTCGATACGAATACAGCTATGCCGATCGGCATTAAAAATATCTGTCCTGTTTGCTCTAAAATATCAATATTGCAATTCCCAATATCTCTATACATTGCTCTTGACGCAGGTCTGCGTTATGAAGTGACGAACTGTCAACGTCTCATACAGCGTAGCAGCTTACGACGTCAATTTTGTCTCCGGGCCGAGCGGCTGCGATAAAGCTCTTGTTCAAGGGAAGTACACGGTAACCAAACAGCTGAAGAAGCTCGCTGACTTCATTGCACACAACTATACGATTGTGCAAGATATCAACGTGTGCAAAAATGTCACGTGACGCCTCTTTTTCGGCTTGCTGAATTCGATAAAGTAGGAATTCGACGAATAAAATCATAGCGACCCCAATAAAACTTATCGCGTGAGAATTACTGGTCTAATACACGAATAAAAGCTTAAATGCTGTCATGGTGAGGCGCAGCTCTACAACGTGGATGACGCCTTAATTATACGTTTTATTGCTGTAATATGCAAAGTGTAACTTTCCGGATTAACTGCCTATAAATGGTGTACAAGTCATGATTTTTCAAACTTCTGCTATATGTATTTTTATAAACTGCACCGAAAGCTGTACCGAAAATACCCGTACAACAAAATCAAGTGATGCACAAGCTACACGGCCACGGAGGGAATAACAAAAACAAAATCAATGTCTGAAGATTTTGAGGGTAAAATCGGCGAAAAGGGTTCCGTGCATGCGTTCGTGACCACACACACACACCCGCGCCCGCACGCACACACGCACGCACACACGCAGACACGCGCACATACACGCAGGCTATACGGGTGCCAATAATCAAGATAAGATTAGTGCCGCAGTGCAGAGAACGAATAAGCGAGTAAGCGGACCGGTGCTTGTTCCGTAAAACACGCCGACAAATTCACTGATTGCCGTGCAAGTGTAGTTTATAAGGTCTCTTTCAGCTGCGGTCGATTATACAGGGTGTTTCAAGAAATGTGTCCACTATTTTTTAAAAATCAGCTAAATGCGATATTCGCGCGCTGTCTTCACAATTGCTTTTTCTGTAGCGGCAGGCATCTTAAGATGGTTGAAGGCATGATTTGGGACAGTAATTAAGAAAGTTAAATTAATTAACTTTTTAATTAGCGGAGTTAGATGGTTAAGTCCAATGGGAGAATTGAAGTCCTTCATACAAATAACCCATTTCAGCTTTGAGATTTCGAAAAAGCGGGCTCGATTAATTATTGTGGCGCAATGAAGTTCAGGCAAATTCAGCGGCCAAACCGAAACCCAAGCACCGATGAGCGCAACAAGCAGACGACTAGAATGACGTCACTGTTCAAGACAATGGTTACAGAGGTGCAGTGCTTCCCCGTTCGTTAACGTATGTGCGTCATGCGCGCTACTACTGCAAGCGCAGCCCACACACTCACACCAAGAAGTCAATTGATGGTTGATATAATGACGTTCACTCATAATGGACGTCTCAGACGAATGTGGCAGTTGCGCTCTTCCGAGTTTCGGTTTCGGTTTGGCCGCTGAAGTTGCCTGAATATCATTAAGCCACAATAATTAATACAGGCCGCTTTTTCGAAATCTCAAAGCTGAAATGGGTTCTTCGCATGAAGGACTTCAATTCTCCCAATGGACTTAACCACCTAAATCCGCTAAATAAAAAGTTAATTAATTTAACTTTCTTAATTACTGTCCCAAATCATGTCTTTAACCATCTTAAGATGCCTGCCGCTATAGAAAAAGCAACTGTGAAGACAGCGAGCAAATACCGCATTTTCCTGATTTTTTAAAAATAGTGGACACATTTCTTGAAACACCCTGTATGTTGGACAGACGGGACGCTGCATTAGCTAGTGATTATTGTAACATAAGAGATCGCTAGGCTTCTTGCTTATGGTGCAGGTGTTTACGGGTCAAGCATCATGCGGCTCCTGTGACCCTCACTCGGAAGATAATACACCGCTGGACGCCAATGCGCGTCGCCAATCTGCACATCTGGACGCCACAGTGCATCGCGCAATGTGGATCGCTAAGGCTTCAAATGACAGCGGATACGACTCTGGTCTGGGGACTTGCGCAGTCACCAATTTCGGACAGTGCCTGCTGCCGGACCAACAACCACGGGCCATCGCAGCGGGTTAGAACAGTCTACATATGGAGCCCAGCATCAGTCTCGATTTGGGTCGTGGAACCGGCGCTGCTATATCTGCGTCGTTCACGAACTTCTTGCATGCTTATGGTGCAGGTTAGTTGCATTGATAATGCTTCTTCCATTTGCATTCTTGTAGCGTTGCCGGTTCCACCCCATGTTATCTTTATGCGTGCATGTGACAGTAAGCGTGCGAGCTATGTTGTGTACCGTAAAAGACATCGTTTCACTCTTTGGCGTTGTCGGGCATTCTATATTTTACTGCTTTTGTTATTATGCGGTGACGTCGAGAGTAATCCGGGCCCGTCTGATGCAATCCTTAGGGAATTACTAAACGGACAAAAGGAGATTATAAATAGGCTAGCTGAAATTGAAAAGAGCCAAGCCACGAACAGTTAAGTGATCATCAACCTTAGCGAGCGAATGAGTAAGCTCGAGTCGAAATTTGATACCTTAGAACAGTTGCAAAGAACAGTTGAAGGCTGGGAGACCAAATCAGCAGTGCTACAAGCAGGAATTAAATCTTTAGAAGCTAAGATTGATGACCTTGAAAACAGGTCACGACGTTGCAATCTCTTTTTTATGGAATAGATGACAACGATCCGCACTAGACGTACGAATCATGCGAAAAGCACATCTCGCAAATATGTCAAGTTAGCCTTGGTTTGCAAGGAATTCAAATTGAAAGAGCCCATAGATTGGGCAAGTTTATCGCAGGAAAAAAACGGCCCATAATTGTCAAACTCCTCGCAAGTAAAGAAAAACACGTGATACTGAACAATGTAAGAAAACTGAAGGGTACTCTGGTGGGCGTATCGGAGGATTTTTCAGAAAACGTGCGAAGGAAGAGAAGAGTTGTGGAATTTTGCGAAGGCAACTAGAAAAGACGGCGAGAGAGTACACCTGAGATTCGACACTTTATCTCAACAACGTGAATACATCGTTGATGAATCACTAGGGAAAGTGGTACGTCACCCATGACACGTAACATCTAAGGAGCCACTCTCAATTTTAGTTTTAAATTGCAGAAGTATTAAAAACAAAATCGATGAATTTTCCAGCCTACTGGATATGACTAGACCCGGCGTAGTGCTTGGCACAGAGTCGTGGCTTAAGTAAGATATTGCTGACTGAAGTGTTTCCCAAAGACTACTTCTGCTACTGTAAGCTAGGACCGCAACAACCATGGAGGCGGTGTCTTCATACTACTTGATAAAAACATTAGCTCTCGAGAGATTGATGTAAAGTGCAACCAAAGTGAACCTGTATGGGCGCAGCTGAGGCTCAAGAACGGGAAAGTGATCTTAATATGCTTATTTTATCGCCCTCCTCGCAGCTCGATGGAAGCACTTAAGGATCTATCGAATGCTCTCGAAACAGTGGACAGTGATTGTCTGTTCTTGGGTGGGGACTTTAACCTACCTGGAATGGATTGGTCACGGCTGTGCATAGAACGTTCGGGAAGAGACGCGGCAAATTATGCAATGCTGAACATTTGCACGTCATTTTCGTTACGTCAATGCGTATCAGAACCAACTCGCGGGAACAATATACTTGATTTATTCTTTACTAACATGCCTTCAAGTATTCAATCTATACACCTAATACCTGGAATAAGTGATCACAGTGTTGTGGTATGTGAAACAAATATACAATATGCAAAAGCGCCAAGTAGTGGCCGCAGGTTGATGTATAATTTTTCAAAAGCCGACACAAGCGCCATCTCTCAAGCACTCGATGATTATTGTGACGTATTTGAAACGTTGGCTGAAACCAAAACTGTACATGAACTGTGGAAAATATTTAAAGAGAAGTTGTTCGGGCTGCGTGGGCAATACGTGCCATCGTGAACAATGACGACTCGCCGCAGCAAAAGTAAGCCGTGGTGTACTAAAGAAGTCAGCATGGTCACTATGCGCAGGAAACGTGCCTATGCTGCTTATACGGCGCATCCGTCAGCCTCAACAAGAGACAAGTTGAACGCGTCACAGCGGATATGAAGACTACGGTGAAACAAGCTAAAGATACATTTTTTCTACTTTTCATACAAGGCTCAAAGATCGGCCTAAAGAATTTTGGAGTGCTATCAAAACCAATAAAAAAGACGAGATAACTATACCTGCCTTGTTGCACGATGGTACTGTTGTTCACGATAGCCACGCTAAGGCGAAGTGCTTTAACTCATTTTTTGGCTCAGTGTTTGTGTGCTGTGACCCCAGGGATGACACGCTAGTATCCCGCTATGATAAATTATGCCCAGTACGAATGGATGACATAATTTTTTCCCAGCATGGAATCGAATTACTACTAAAAGATTTAGATAAGACAAAGGCAGCAGGACCAGACGACTTGTCGCCGCAACTGCTTTCCTTATGCGCCCGATCAGTCTCTAGGTACTTGTGTATTTATTTCAAAAATCACTCGATGAAGGTGTATTGCCCAACGATTGGAAAATGGCAAACGTAGTTCCGGGGCACAAGCCTGGTCCTCGCAACAACGTTCAGAATTACAGACCGATTTCAACCACTAGTGTTGTGTGTAAATTATTTGAACATGTCCTGTTCACTAACATTATGACCCACCTAAATGCGCACTCATTACTGATCCCACAACAACATGGTTTCCGTAGCGGTCACTCTTGTGTCACGCAAGTAACAGAACTGGTACACGAAATATCAAGCACTGTTGATAACGGACTGGTAGTAGACACGGTCTTCATAGATTTCAAGAAAGCTTTTGATCTCGTTCCCCACTCCCGGTTGATTGAAAAACTAGAATGGTATAACATAAACACATCAGTTATTACTTGGATCAAACATTACCTAAGTGCACGTAGTCAGAGAGTTATTGTTAGTGTAAGGAGGAAGAAGAACAGTACTCCGTAGTGGGTCAGCTCCTTAGCCAGAAGGTCCGGGCGCGAGCTGTGGGCTCCCGTGCTGCGATTCTTGTGTCGGTTGTCGCCGCCCGCTTTCAGCGACCACAGGCCTCCTGCTGAAGTGCTATTTGCGCCAATAAACCCCGGTTCAGAGTGGTGGAGGTGCGGGGTACTCAACCTGGAACTCCGCAACAGGACACTGCCCGCTCCCCAAGAAATGGCCGACGAAAACACCCAGCAAGGCACGACCCAGCCTCCAGTGGTCGTCATCCCCACTGCGCTACACGTGCGCGACCCACCTTTTTTCAACGGCACCGACGAACAAGACGTCGAAGAGTGGCTGTCGACATTTGAAAAAGGTGGGCGCGAGCAACAAGTGGGACGACGCCTCGAAACTGCAGTATGTCACCTTCTACCTGAAAGAGGTAGCAAGCCTCTGGTTTAACAACCACCAGTACGAGTTCACTGCTTAGAGTGTTTTTAAGCAACGCATCGTCGACGTGTTCGGTCGCCCCGAGGTACGGAAGCTCCGTGCTGAACAGCGCCTGCGGGGGGCGAGCACAGCATCAGGGAGAAGGCTTCACAAGTTACATCGAAGACGTGCTCGATTTGTGCAAGCGCCTTAACCCTTCGATGAGTGAAGCAGACAAGATTAGGCACATCTTGAAGGGCATAGACGACGACGCCTTTCAGATGCTGCTGGCCAAGGACCCGCGGACCGTGTCTGAACTCGCTACTCTGTGCCAGAGCTTCGAGGAGTTGCGGAAACAACGGGTCTTGACACGGCGGCCAGCCGCTACAGACGAAACTCTCGCGGCGTTGACCCTCGGTAGCGAGCACAACCTAATGTCAGAAATCAAACGATATGTGCGCGAGGAGGTGGCTCGACAGCTTTCGTGCCTGTCGTATCTACCGACAACGGAACCCACTCCTGAGCGTCTCGCACCAACCATCAGACAGGTGATACAGGAGCAGGTCTCCGAGGCACTGCCGTCCGCCTCCCAGACAACACCTGTCGCCGCTCCACTGAGTTATGCGGCTGTTGCTGCTACTCCGCCGCGACCTCTGCCTGTGTCGACATCCCAACCTGTGCGAGCACCTACGAAGCCATTTCCTGGAACACAGCAGTGCTATAACGGAAACCCATGGCGCACACTTGACAATCGCCCGATCTGCTACGCATGTGGCTTTCACGAGCTTTCACGAGGTTGGAGTGACACCTGGAGTTGTGCAAGGTTCTGTTCTTGGCCCTTTGTTGTTTTTAATTTTTCTAAATGATATCAGTGATGGTCTCTCGTCTCTCGTCTTCCGTGCGATTATTCGCAGATGACTGCGTCTTATACAGAATAATCCGTGGTCCAAGCGATTGTGCTTTATTGCAAAACGACTTGGACAGGTAGTTTAATTGGTGCGAAGTTTGAAAAATGCGCATAAATTTTGATAAGACGGTAAAGATGTCATTTACAAGAAAGCAGATAACTAATGAGTTTAATTATAACCTAAATGGCAATCACATTACGTCAGTGAGAGAATTTAACTATTTAGGAGTATTCTTAACAGAAACTATATCTTGGGCTTGTCATATCCGATATATAACTGCTAAAGCCTGTAAAGTGTTGGGCTTCCTGCGTACGAACGCAAAACACTTCCCGATAGAAACAAAACAACTACTGTATCAAATGAACGTCCAGCCTACAATCGAGTATGCTTGCACAGCTTGGGATCCGTAGTTAAAACAAGACATCAAGGCACTAGAAAGGGTACAAAATTCAGCCGTAAGGTTTGTTCTCAATAATTATAGATGACAATTTAACATACCCCTTGCAAAAGAGAGTTTAGGGTGGGAAACTCTTAAAAATGTTTCATAGCATATTTCATTCCAAAACAGGTATAGATAGACATAAGCACATATTTCGACCACATTACATCTCAACACGAATTGACCATGCCAACAAAGTTAGAGAATACAAGTGCAGAACTGAGTCGTTTAGGAACACATTTTTCCCCGCACAATTTCGCAATGGAATCATCTTACTAATGATGTTGCCATCGTCACCTCTAACTCTGCCTTCTACTCCTTGTTATGATGTTATGTGCCCTTTAATTTTGTTGTCATCATTAATTCTTGAGTGTGTTGTCCAATGCTTGATACATTGTTATCTTTTTTTTTGCTGTGCATTTTTACGCAACTTCAATTTATAAATATGCATTTATTATCGATTATGTATTCTGTAACCACCCCTCTGTAATGCCTTTTGGCGCTGAGGGTACTCTGATAAATAAATTGTCGAGAATGTAAGTGCACGTCAATATTCAATGAATGCGCAGTGTTTTGTACCGCTATAGAAATGAGGAAAATCTTGTTATGATTGAAGCATGGCATATCGATAATAGTGGTAGCGCATGCATGAGCCAACCGTCGATTAACTTGCATAAAGATGAAATCAAATGCCTTAACGGTTATCTTTCACGTATACCCCACGCGTGCCAGATTGATAGGTGCTCAAATTGCATGTGCAGATAAGTTTTCGAGCCTTCTTTCTTTGCCGCCGTTGTGCGCATTTTCAGTTATTAGTAGGCGTTTGAGGTGTCTGTGTTTTCCCGCCCTGTCTTGTTGCATGAACACACACACAAACACGCACGCACGCACACACGCACACTTACACACGGGCACACACACGAACACGCACAAACACACACACACACACACACGCCCGCGCCGTCAAGAGTCACATTGCGTGATTGCCACTAAATATACACATTTAGATCACATGAAGTGCGTCGCAGTACTGTATAATGCATGTGAAGTTTCACCGAAACACGCTCTAACTTCATCTGATAGAGTGTGCCACGGATATTTCACCGGTTAAATCATTACTTCTGCCAAACATATCTGCGCTCGACTAGAGCGGCTTCCATTGACAGGCATTGCAAGGCGCGCTAACATGCGTACCATTCAATTTGTTGGATTCAAGTTCTTTAAATACTCCTCCAGTCGATCTCTCCAACCTTTCCCCTACGAGATAAGGTATGACCCTTCGCATCTAAGAACGATACCGCAGACTACAAATCTATCGCCAAAAAAAGTGCGTACTTTATAACAAAGGCACGTTTTATTAAAATATTCCAACTTCATAAAAACGCAAGATGGAAGCTTGAAAATACGAAAAATTCGTAAGCACTGGGATGTTGCTGGTGCCGACGTTTGGACGAGCGGACTTGTCTTCTTCAGGGCTGCAACAGTTACAGCTTCGAAGAAATTAAGTCCGCTTGTCGAAACGGCAGATCCAGCGATATCCCTGTGCTGAAGCATCCATTTTAATGAATAATAAAGCTGCAACGTCTATCAGTGAGGCTCGAGTCGCCTACCGCCCGACTCAGATGGACGACTTTGTCACAAATTCGTTACTGCATTTATAAGCCTTCAATGTCACGACGTAAGCTTTGTGCTGCGCGTGAGCAAGATGTGCGTCAAGCTCCGTCTTGAGCTTCAATAAATAATTTGGTAGCTTGCACTCTGCGCCTATTCCTGACCAAAAAAAGTTACATCCCAAATTTAAAAATCCGGAGACAATGCCATTATGAGGCACTCTTTAGGGTGTGACTCGACTAGTTTTGACAACTTGGGCTATTTTACCAGGCACAGAAACATTAGTAAACCATGCTTTTGCATGTCGGCTCCATCAACATGTGGCCGCCATGGCTCGCAATCGGAACTGCGTTCTTGTTGTTAAGAGCAGTCTATAGAAAGCGCTACTACCCATCGGCGTATGTAGCTATTAAAGAATACAGTAAGCGTAATTTGTTGATTAAATAAAATATTCTATAGCGTAATACTGCTACTTCATAGACAGGTCTTCTTTTTGCGAAGATATATGATATTTCAAAGATACTGAAGGTTCATGCACTACTTTTACTTCTATTGGGGCCAATGTAAAGTGGAGTCACCGATCCTACCGACTACGAATATTAACTGCATATTGAAGATTTACATGTTTTCTTTACTTAAAGAAACACGTTTCAGAGTGAGAAAAGACAGAAAAATGAGTCCATCGAACTTCAGGAATGTTTACTTGTAGGCTAGTTCGTTATGCCTTTTTTGTAGGTACAACCGCACAACCATGTTACAACAAACAAGCATGCAAAAAATATGGCATTATGCTGACTTCAACTGGCGGTTTATTTTTGGGTCATCTTGCATATTTATCACAATACCCTATCATTAGCAGACAAAACATTTCCAAAAACTACTGTCTGGATTGCAGTTGAAATACTGACTGAGCGGACCTCCGTGTTGCGCAGATGCCTGGAATGGACAGCACGCGAAATTGTCACATATAGGAGGCCACAAGAAGAGTGCGATCAAAGAAGAAAAAGACGGCAAGCATAGGATGACGTATAACAGCAAGAATAGAAGACGATGAAAACGAAGTGGGAGCTATAAAAGAGAAGGTTTCATGGGCACAGGGGCCCTGGGTGTTCGACCGTGAGCGCGTTAGCTGGGCATGAACGTAGCCGGTTTGCGTTCCGGGCGCTCCAGCTCTCGTTCTACGGCATCGCACCGTGGACTCCGGCTGTCCAAGGAACCGGAAGGCAAGCAAGAGAACCCGCAGCGGCCAGGGAGCGTCATCGGCTTGTGTACCGAGCGCACCGTCGTACGGCACCACATCGTAGGCCTCGTCCAAGCCAGTTCTGTTCCAGGGAGACGCTGGCCAGCGAAACTACCTGTGACGCGCAGGTCACTGAACTCCAAGCCTCCCAGCATCTACGGCAACGCCAGTTCGCGTTCGTCGCCAGTGAAGGACGGCGCCACCAACTTCGACGCTGACATCAACGCCAGTGCCATCCGCAACGCCTCGCCGCATCATGTGTCGGCACACAACGCCGTGAGTTAGTTTAGCGATGAACGCTTCGTACTTTCCGCTTGTCTGTTGTCTGTATCGCAGCTTTATGTGTAATGTTTTTATTTAGTGTGTTCTTTTCTCGCGTTTGAAGTTATTCTATAGTCGGTGACAAGCTAAGAATAAAAAGTAAACTGCACCGCTGTCCATTTGTATCATGCGTGTCCAGTCCAACCACGGCCGCTCTTTATGATGACGTAACGGTCAAGACGAACCAATGAAAAGTGCAACATGGCGCCGTCCGCGTCGAGAGGCGAGGTACCGCAGCACCGAGACCGAGAGCCGTTGATTCGAATTTTCTTTGGTCTTTTTCTTCCAGAAAAAGCTCTTTCCTAGTGCTATCCGCACGTACGTAGCATCATCGTCGCCAGTCGTCATTCGATGCAGTAGCAGCGTGTGACTGTGCCGCGTTTGAAGTGCACCGAAGCGGCAGCTAGCAGCTCGGGCGCTCTATCGCGTTCCGTCGTTTCGGCAGCGTCAAGTTGCATCACGGCGTGTGTTCCTTCCATCGCTCGGATGCCCCAAGCATATCACCTGAGTGTCACCATATTGGCGATTGTCGCGTTCGTTCTTGTCCAGTGAAGTGAAGTCGGAATGTGCGCGTCTGTGTACCATTACCATCCGCAAAAGCCATGGGATTAGTGTTGCCGCATATGCGTGCGTGTGTTACTTGGAGCTCGCAACGTGGGAATCTTGGTTATCTACTGCGCAATACGTGGTGCTGTGCGTCGCTATGAATGACGTATGTGCGGACGAAGCGAAAGAGAGCGACCCTCATTACCCGTTTGCGCAACACAGTGCGAATGTAAACAAACCAGGTACGGAGAACATGCTGTGGCGTGTGCATTATAAGGAGATAATTGTGGTCATCCGGTGCATGTGTGATTATGTGACGTGTGCCCCCAGCCCAGAATGATGTGCTAGGTTGAAGTGTCCGTCGCGTAAGTCTCACGCTCGATGCACGAACGCCTTGCATGAAAAACGCCGTGCGAGGTTGTCTACGAAGAGCGAAATGATGCGCGTTACATAATATCGCTGTGACGCAGGAACTTTCGATTGCATGGATCGCGATCGCAACTTAAGTGACGCCGATAAAACTATCATTGAGTAAAAAAAACAGCTTTAATGGCATTGCATCATACTTTACAATATCACATTAGAATTCTGCTTTTGTCTAACTTGCGTTTTCTGTATTTTGTGTGTATTGTGTGCATATATTAATCAGTGATAATTTGTTTATCCTAAACTGCAGTGGACTCTCGTAAGGCTTATAGTCCGTAGTTTCTTTTAAATGCTTGCCCTTCTTGTGATGCACGTCTTTTTTTGTATGGTCTTTTGGCTACTCAATTTTTCATTTTCTCATTTTCTATTTTTATTTTCTGTCTTCTCCTTTTTTCTCTCTCTCTTCCTGCTTGGAGGACCATGCTATAAAAGGGCATCGAAGCTTCGTAAATTTTTCCTTGATAAAGATCGGTCTCCGGTTGACACGTTGGCAAATAAAAAATAAAAGGTATCTTTTAGAAGCGTATCTCCTTTTCCTGTTTGTCTCACGGCAATCGAAGACAACCTCTTCACTATATATATATATATATATATATATATATATATATATATATATATATATATATATATATATATATATATATATATATATATATATATATATATATATATATATATATATATATATATATACGCAGCGACACGCATACATAGAAGGTGAAACTGGGCCGCTGTAATGCCCACTGGGGCGATGCAGGTATGTAATAAATAAATAATAAATAAATGAAAATGTTGAACGTTCAAGGGCTGAAGGAGCCGTGGCAGCACGAGTACAAGTTGTCGAAGCCAGAAACAATTTCACGTAAAGCTTTTAGTCACTGCCACTTCAGCCGTGTACATCACCTTGGCGTGAACTTAACGGCAACGTATCCAATGACCCGCCCAGTTAAGCACCATGAGCGCCACGCGCTTTTATTTCGTTGAAGCGACGTCAAATGAAGCCTTGTCGTTCACCACAAACACGACGACAACCACGGCAACTCCAGACGCAAATATGGTATTCACGGCAACACAAGAATCGAAATTCGCGAAGGCAATCTCAGAACACTTCGCTATTCTTCGCTTTGAGTCGTTGTTGCCATATATAGTTACTGCAGACAATGAAGAAAACTGGCGGCGCATTTTTCGCAAAAAGAAAAAAAAATTGCGAGCGACCTTATTAAAATTCATTAATGTCCCTGTGTCGCTTTGTGAAACCGTAAAGAAATGGTTCCTTTATATTAATTTATACGTTAAATGTGGCATTCTGTGTTTTAATACCATAATAGGCGCTGCGCAGGAACGTCGCCTTTGAGACGCACATTACTTTTTCGTAGACTCTGAGATGACCGCGGCGGAGGGTGGGATTTAAACAACAGATATATTGTCAAGCTGACGCCGAACGCCATGCGTTCACAATTTTTTTTATCTAGCTTTGCTTTCTTTATTTCAATATCAATGCAGTATTGGAAAATAAGGTTTATATGCGTGAAAATTAATGCCGTTGCTTAGGAACTACTTCGCTTGTAGCGCGGAGTCATGCAAAATATGAGCTCAATGCGGCCTCGAGGGCGGAGCTTATATTTATTCTTAGGTTGTCACCGACTATAGGTGTAATGTGTGTTTTAATTTAGTGTGTAATTAAAATGTGCGTGTATAACGATCACGCCTCGTCTATCCTCTCTGGCGGACCGATGTCCGAAGATTCGCGACAGAAATATTTGGTTAAAATGAGCGCCCGTTCTGTCATGCACTTCCCTGTTTTGTACTCGCGAAAAGTAGCGCTGGAACATTTCAAGTAAAACTTTATCACCAAATAGCCCCGTAACGTGTTTTCTTAAGTAAGATATTTGGAGCTCGCGGAATATGAGGCTGGTTGCATTTGTGTCAGCAGGACTTCCAGCTTGCCTACAACAAGAAAGAACACGAATTTTTATTGCTCGATAAGAGGTAATTATATTTTGGCGGAAGTAGATCACGCGGTGGAGAGGTTTTTTCACGTGTTGGTTTCGGTTTGTCTTTGTCGATGTATTTGCGATATTGACGGGGTATTTCCACGATTATAAATTAGCTGATTGGGGCATTTTTATCATACGGTGTTCGCTATGGCGTTTAAGTTGTACGTAGCATGTCTTCGATTGAGACTGTATTTCGAAAGAAAAGCATCTGTAGCCTTATCCTTTTGCTTCATTTTACAGTTAAATGTACGGAAAGGAATAACATCAAAAGTCAAATTCGAGTAAGCATGCCGACCCAGAAATAAAGCGTTAGTTAAGTCAATCCAGTGTCTTCTTCGTTCTTTTCTAAGCCGTGTTTTTGCTGTCATAACTGCAAACTAGCCATACACCAAGGTCCTGCGTGAGAAAAAAAGTCATGAAGCTATCTGTGTGTCGAATTGGATATAGTGCATCTAAATCCAGTACAACGCGACACTCTACTTCTACAATGCAATATTGCCTTTTTAGCCGCTTCAGTCTGAGGGGTATAGCTCCACAGTTTTCATGCTAGGAGTAAGACGAAACAATCCAGCTAATCGCACGCATGGTGGGAATCATTTTCACGCGAAGCAGGGGAGCAATGGCAGCCTAAGGCGGATTTTTCGCTTTCCTCGGAGCGCTAGAAGGTGGTTCGACGTATTCGGGTAAATTGAATAGTTGTGGGCACATTATTTATTTATTTATTTACTTACTTATTTTATTTTATTTATTAAGTACCTGCTTCGCTAAGAGGCATTGCAGCAGGGAGGGTACATTACATATAAATAAGCACATAACAATACATTCATAAAGCATGGAAAAAACATCATTTGAGCAAATATAGACAGTTTTAGCTGGCAGGGTGTTCCTGTGTCGTATAGTACGAACAAAAAAAAAGAGTAGCGAAAAGCATCACCTTTAAAAAGTATCTCACGTATTTTAAGCTGATGATCCCGTCTTTGAATAAGCACATAACAATACATTCATAAAGCATGGAAAAAACATCATTTGAGCAAATATAGACAGTTTCAGATGGCAGGGTGTTCCAATCTCGTATAGTATGAACAAAGAAAGAGTGGCGAAAAGCGTCACCCTAAATAGGTATCTCACGTATTTTAAGCTGATGATCCCGTCTTTGAGAAACATAGCTGGGTGGCTGAAAATAGAATTGCCTGTTTATCCCTCTTTTAGAATGGTAAATGCTATGGAAAAATTTTAATCTGAGTTTACGACGACGATGTTCAAGAAGAGGCCAATTCAATATTTTTTTGCTTTCTGTCATACTAAGCATTTTTTCATAACTGCCGATGACAAACCGGACTGCTCTGTTCTGCACTTTTTCAAGTTTATCAATGAGTTCCTTTGTATAGGGGTCCCCAGCAGACGCACGCATAGTCGAGTATACTGCGGACATGAGTAAAATACAACTGCTCTCTGAGTTTCTGTGGCAAGCAACTGAAGTTACGTTTCAGAAAGCTCAGTGCTCCTATAGCCCTGTTCCTAACATGAGTGCAGTGTCTGTTACACCTCAGATCAGCAGTAAAAAATACACCTGAATATTTATATTCTGTGACTTCTTGAAGAGTGGCATTATTAACTGTGTAACTATTGCTGCAACGATAGGGCTTCCTAGTAAAGGCGACGGGGACACTTTTTTCACATTCAATGACATTTTTCATTTTTCACACCATGTGGCAATCAAATTCAAATCGTTTTGCAGTGCTTTTTTGTCCGAATCGCTATTGATGACCCTATATACCACACAATCGTCTGCAAACATTCTAAATGATGATGTGATACCCCAAGTGATGTCGTTAATAAATAACAAAAACAAAAGGGGTCCTAAGACTGACCTCTGTGGTACACCAGATGTTACAGAAACATATTTAGAGGAACAACCGTTCAGAGCCACGCACATCTGTCTTGATCGAAGATACTCAGATATCCACTCAATAACCTTGGCATCTAACTTGTAGTGTCGCAGTTTAGTAACCAGGAGACTATGCGTAACAACTTCAAAGACTTTTCTGTAATCCAGAGATATACAGTCAACAATTTGGTTCTTGTCGACTGCTAAAGCAAGCTCATGAGTGAATTGTACCAGTTGTGTCGTACAAGAAAAACCCTGCCGGAACCCATGCTGACTAGAATGAATAAGGTTATTGTTAACAAGGTGAGACATGATGCTGCTATAAATCACGTGTTCCATAACTTTACATACGATGCTAGTTCGGGATAGTGGCCTATAATTCTCAACTCTCTCCCTCTGTCCACTTTTATGAATTGGCACCACACGCGCCAGTTTCCAGTCATTAGGAACGATGCTATCATTTAAAGAAATCTGAAACAAACAACTTAAATAAGAACATAAAACACCTCAGCAGTTTATAAGAAGCAAAGCGGGGATATCATCCGGACCACTCGCTTTTGTGGGTTGCAGGACTTGCAACAGTTTCTTGACTCCCGGCGCACTAAATATAACCTGACACATTTCATGTCAAGTCATATCGCACATGCTTACGAGGCACGTAAACTGGCCTGAAAAGAATACGTAAAGTTAGTGTGCACAAGTAGATACAAGACAAAGTATGGCTGAACTAATATGCGATACTCGTTGTCAATTACGTAGCGTCTAAAAAAAGCCAGTTTTTACGGACCTAGCTGATAAGCTGAAAAATTACATAAATTCACTGCTGTTCGGTAGGTTCCCTAATAAACATAAAACAATTTTTTCTTCATAGAATCTTAGAGAGGGGCCAGCTGCTTGATTAAATAGGAGTGTAGAGCTTCAGCTTGGATAGTTTGGTGCTTAATCGGTATTGCGTGACCAATTAGAGCCACACAATGCCGCAGTGACGTAATAAGACATTAACTTTTCGTCAGAGAGCAAAAAAACTTCGCGTAGAAAATGGCTACAGAACCACTAAATATTATAGTTCTACATTTAAAAGAAAAGAAAGATATTCACGTACAAACAGTCATTATTTTGCCCATGTGTATTGGAGCGTCAACAAATTACTAATTATTTATACACAATATCCCTTCATAGAAACCTTGAATTACATTTCGTCTAAAGGCACAGTAAATTTTGCTCTGTTATATTGAGCAGTTTCGGCATAGACCCAGTGAAACGGAGGCTTGTCGAGCAAAACCTGTTTTTTGTTGCACGCACTTTTTCGTTGCTGTAAGGTAACTCTTCAGCCCACGCGGTAATACCAGGTATCATGCAAAGCAGAGATGGTCAGCTTTCCAAATGCGCACATTTTAAATTTATAAAAAAGCCGGCAGACCCCGCACACTGTGGGACTCGATGTAATGCGAAGCAGCCAGGAAGGAGCAAATCATGCTTTACATAATTTGCGTGTCATGTTTTACATCTCAGGACCTGTCATTTATGTTCGTCATACAGTCACGACGCGCAATACCAAATTTGGCGTGTCAAGCTAACGAAACAGCCGCGAGCGCGCCATGAGCGTGGCATGCAAGTCATGTTGCACATGACAAGTCATGGTTTCCATATTACCACTTTTCACTTATGTTCGTCATATTGTCATGTCACTCATTACCAAATTTGGTGTATATCAAGCGAACGAAACGACTGCGAGCGCGCCATGAGCGTGGCATGCAAGTCATGTCGCACATGACAAGTCATGATTTCCATACTACCACTTGTGATTTATGTTCGTCATACAGCCACGTCACGCAATACCAAATTTGGTGTATATCAAGCGAACGAAATGACCGCGAGCGCGCCATGAGCGTGGCATGCAAGTCATGTCGCACATGACAAGTCATGATTTCCATATTACCACTTGTTATTTATGTTCGTCATACAGTCACGTCACTCAATACTAAATTTGGTGTATATCAAGCTAACGAAACAGCCGTAAGCGCAGCATGAGCGTGGCATGTAAATCATCATCATGTTGTACATGACATGCATGTCATGATTTTCATATTACGACCTGTTATTTATGTTGCTCATGTACAAATGTCTCATCGTAGCAATTTTTGGGTATATCAAGTTAAGAAAACGGCCTTAGGAGCAATACGGCCATGGCGTGTAAATCATGTTTTTCATGACTAGTCAGTCACGATTTCCATGATATGATCAATCAGTCATGTTCGTCATACAGTCATGTTATGTCATACCAAATCTGGTATAAATCCCATTAACGATACGGCCAGGAGAGCACAAAGTCCTAGGCGGCTAGATAGATAGCTAGATAGATGGATACTCTCAAACTCGCCGAGGTTCGCTAAGAAATGCTTCGCATTTAAAATAGCGCAGCGAGCACAGTATGTCAGCAAACAATGCCTAAAATGCGGAGTGGTTGCCGCTGAATTGGGACCGCCACCATTTTGCAGTGCTCTTGGAGCAGCGGTGTTTGGCGCTAAAGTGGTGGTGATGATTGGCGCCAAGGTTGTGTGATGTCGAAGACGCACGGTTATTGCGATATAGTTGCATGAATGGAGTGAACTGTCCACGATCATCACTATAAAAGCATAAATGTATACAAGAAAATTTCGGATGATGACGCTTGAGCTTCCCCTTCAAGAATAGAACACAATGATCTAATCGGGCCGCGTCTTCATCGCCTTCCCATTCACTAGCCAGGCTTCGCCGGTCGATGGACACCTCAATGACGTTGCGAGGAATGGAAATTTTTGCCGTTTTAAATTATACTAAACTGCCTGATGCGAGTGCTGTTACGAGGCGTTCAGTACGGCACAATTCATCAAATTGCGAATCGGTGAGGTACCCACTACGTGTCCGTACGCCATTGCGATCAGTCACACAGCTGCACGCTTGGTTGATGCTGTCCATGGTGAGTGATGAGGATTAATTATGCCTTTGCACTTTGGAATGGGCGCGCCTTTAAACCACCATCTCTTTGAGCTACTCAGCTGGTGTAACACCTCGTGTGATTTTACGCTTCTGCCACGCAACTTTACATCTTAACGCGCCTTGCCACGCACAAGGCCTTGATTCGATTCCATCCCGGAGCCACGATTTTTATTATTTCAATATTTTACAATTTCGCCCACAACCAAACCACCAACGCCAACACCGGAATTTCCGCTAAATGAGTTTTTAACGCTGTCACATTCAAATAGCTTTTTCTGGCGGCACGTGGTGTTAACTCAGCCTTCCACTCTCCACTAGAGGAATACATCGGAAATGTTTCCGTGCATCTCTCAGTTGTAGGCCACGGGAGGGCTGCGGCTTGTGTTAAAGTATTGTTACAATATGCCCAAGGCACATTGTAACAAGGTGATGAACAGCTAAAAGACACTCCAGCATTTATTTATTTCATACTGCACGACTTTCATGGTCGAAAAATTCTAAGCAAAACGATGAACACGGGTATCTCAGAAAGGCTACTTATTGTGAGTTCTTGGTCTATGTATTCGTAAGTTGCATTCTAATATTGCTCCAGGAAAAAAGATGGCTTAAGTGAACTGCTTCTCGTGTAGATGGGATTTTGAGCAATGCGTTTTTATGCGGTTTTGGGGCATTTCTTAGCGGTTACACGGTTACGTATGAGTCTCCATGAAGCTCATTAGTCAGGAAGGTAAAATACGTAATTGAATGCGGGGAGAGTTTCTCCTAGGGCCGGAATGTCCGCGATATTATTTTTTATTAGTTGGGAGGTGGTGTCATGCCGGAAATACTGTGCGTAAATTAATCTATATTTGGTCCCATGCAAGGTCGCAAATGCGTGAACCCGACCCCCCACTTGAGAAAGTGGCCCTTTTCAGTCTCTAAAGGGATCCCTGTCATCCACTTACAGAAGATCCCGTTCTTGAGACTATTCCGAGAGGCTTTGCACTGGTTTATATATATATATATATATATATATATATATATATATATATATATATATATATATATATATATATATATATATATATATATATATATATATATATATATATATATATATATGAGGAGCAATGAAAACGATACTGCCAGGGCGAAATTACATGATTAGGAGGAGAAATCGCTTGGCTATTTGGTTCGATGCATGCAATAATAAAGCCATAACACCTGAAACCTAGGGACCAAGGAAGATGAGTGCACGCCCTGTACTCTTCCTTGGTCGCTTACTCTTCGGCACTATAGCTTCTGTGAGACAGCACCGTTGCTACGGGCCGGCTGTTCTTTATCTACTTCTTCTTTCTCCACTTCGCTCCAACTGCCCGCGCGCCCAAACCCCCGGTGTCGTTCCTCGTTATCACACACGCCCGTGACTGCAAGCGCGCGGGCTGCCGAAAATGTCTCCGGGGGGCGGCACTGGCTGTTTCGGAATGGCCGGACACGTCCACGCTGTGACTTCGTCTGGAAATGTTGCCGTGGTCGGTCGCAATGTCGTTGTAGACGCTGGACATTGGCATTAGCTTGTACCTTCGTCGATATCGACTCTGGCGGACGACATTCGCTCTGCCGTAGTGGTCTACGATTTCGGCCACGCTGCGACGTTGCAGGGAAAACGGTTTTATTTTCCTCCGGTGGACAGAGTTGGCAGTTTTGTGGTGGTCGCAGTTTGGTGACATGATGTGGCTTGGTCAGGAATTATCTCGGCAAAGTTTCTGGCTGGTGGCTCTGATTGCACCGGCATGGTCGCAGGTCCACCGCGCAACGCTGGCCTTTGTCACTCCTTGATGTTCCATAACGATCAATTCTTGAAGCCGCGCTGCGTGCGGACGGAACATTCTCGTCACAAGCCGCTCCATGATCAGGAGATTTGTGCTGCGCAGTCAGATCATCAATGAAAACGATCGGAGACGTGTTAAAGGCCTTGGTTTCTTCGGGAGAGACGTCTTTTAGTGAGATGGTAACATTCTCACGTTCATCCAGTGAATGGTTTAAAACGTGCAGATCCACCTCCGTCTGCTCAGGAAGGATCTTAATAGAATCTGCGGACATGCGCGTTTAATTTCGTGCTGGAAGGTCCAGTACGACGCTGGCTGGTGCCTCCAAGTGCTCAAGCTGTAGCGAGCGTGAAGGTAGCTTTTCTGATAGTTGTGGAGGGCAAACGCTCTCGGCCATTGGCAGGGATGTTCTGGCATCGGGTACCGAGGCAGGGACACAGCACAGCTTTAGTCCGGTGTTTATACCAGACCCAGCTGCGCAGCTGTCTGGCGGTGAGCTACAGCGTGCGGTTCCTGCCTCGAGGTGGAGCCCCTCCTGAGCTGAGTCCTCGTTGCAGGTCGCGTTGAACTCGCTGGAGGTACAGGGAACCCGGCCGAAGCCGGCAATCAGGGCAGCACTCCATTCTGCCCAGGAATGCTGCCTCACGCCTTCATAGCGGTGCCACGCCGCTGCACCTGCCCGAAGGCGGTCCACTGCCACGGACCATTTCTGAAGCTCCGTCCAGGCCTCGCGCGCTGCTAGAGCGTTCATGGTTGCCACCCAACTGTCGGCGTCGTTCTTGAACCCGTGGAATTCCGGTAGTTCAGAGACAGCCGTTGATGGTGGGGCAGCAGGGTAAAATGCGGAGATCTTCAACGCGAAGCAGCACAGCTGGCATGAGAGCTCCATAAGAGTAGACCGCAGCTCCCTTCGTTGCTTGGGTGCGCTGGCCTCGAGGTCGTATGAGGCGGCTACCTCCAGCATGGCGTAGATGGCACGCAATTCCGGCACGATAGCAGGAAACAGCGCAGAGCTCCACGCTTTCAAGGCGCTGACCGTGACGTGGAGGCGCTCGATGGTACGGAAAAGCGCGGCGGCGTTTCCAGGCGATCCGTACGCGGAGCCCTGAACAGCGTTCACGGGTAACAGGAGGTCGCGCGCTGTCTTGGCGGCGTTGGGGTATGCCAAGGAAGCATGAACGGCGTCCCTTGGATGCTCACCCGTTAGAAGAGTATCGGGCACGGGAACCATGCAACGGGGAGCGGGCGCGACGTTCACGAACGGCAGCAGCCCGTGCGCCTTCTCAGACGACGGTGGCAGCCAGGTTCCTCTCAGGTCGTACACTGAAATCACCGGAGAGGCATTGACGCCGTCTGCGGATGATTGAACGGGTAGCTGCAGCAGCGGTCGGGTCGTGGCGTCCATGATTGAGGAAGCGTGGACGGCGTTCCTGGATGGAGAGACCCGCGCTGCCGACGACCCACGAGGACAGGTGTAGGTGGCTTCAGCTGTGACGTTCAGATGTCGGGCTGCGCCATTGTGAGGAATAAGCGAGACACAGAGACAGCGCCCTTGCTACGCGCCGGTTTTTCTTTATCTATTTCCCCTTTCTCCACTTCGCTCCAGCTGCTGCGCGCCGAAACCCCGGTGTCGTTCTTCGTCATCACACTTCATAGAATACATGATCATGGCGTATACGCACACGGTGATAATACAGGAAACAGCTGCCTTGGCGAAGACACGTCCACTTGTGGAAACGTCGGTTCCAGCGACATTCCCTGTTGAACGACTTCTCATCGCTTGAAACCGCCACCTTCCCCTTGTCTTCAGTTCATTTAGATGGCCACACGAACGCGGAAGCGCTATTTACGTGTCAGTCCGGAGGGATGGAAATGCACGTGCAAGTCCCTTATTCGCAAAAGGCTGTGCCAATCACGTAGGTGGGTCCGTTGAGCAAAGACGCAGATTGTGCGTGCGTACGTGTGATCAAGTGTGACTTTATAGTTTACCGTATGCGAATTCAAGTCCCGCAAGAGTCATCTCTCGGCGCAGAGTTCATTTGTGAAAACGAAAGGTTGCTAAAGTTATGATATTTTCCTAAAAATATTTGCACAGTGAAAAGATACGCCCTGTGTAAGTCAGCTCTTCTTGAAACGTTAGTATATAATGCTCTGCCCACGGGAACTCATTGTCCTAAACACCGCCAATCTACACTCAATATTTCATCGTCATCGAGCCCCCCATCTTCATATTGGTAATGTCACACCCTGCCGCAGCTGCTTTCTCATCAAGTTCATGCTTACCACCATTCCGAGTTCCCTGAAATGTGCTTGCGTAACTATGCTTATGACAATATTAACGCAACAGCGTTAAAGAGCTCTTATCGCAGAAATTCCGGTGGCGGTGTAACTGTCGGCATTGTTGGTTGCAAGTGAAAAATCAGCATTTAATCTCTGATCGAAAATTCCACATCCGTGCAAATAAAGAAATAATAATAGAAACTAGCCTAGCGGCATTGCGTCGCGGAAATGGTAAGCTCCACTACTCAGTTCCGTTTCATTAGCAATGAAGACGCTGAAAAAACTGTCTATTACTTTCAAAAACATTTGCAGGCCTAAGCACCACCAGAAGACAGACGAAGCTGGAGAAAAAAGCGTTACTCGGCTCTGATTTTATTCGCAGGAAACTAGCAGAAAATATACAAGCCATCAATTACTACCCATCAAACACGAGGGCATTGCAAGGTCATTTCTATACCAGCAAAGAAGTGTAAAATTCAAACTCGGACTGTCCTAAACCACAGGTATGTGACTTATAGGCAATTCGCCTTTCTTTTTTATACAAAAGCTTCCATTATTTCCAGGGCTAGAGCTTCCGAGCTTTTGGCAACAACAGAAAAGCTTGAGAACTTCGACACACGCGAGCAGGAATTACAATGTGAAGGCGTATGTGTGGACAAATTGTTTCGAATGGAAAGTTCGTGCTTCCTAACTCTGACGTTCAGATACCGACTAGTTTGGCCTATTAAAACACGAGCACAACCGAGTGGGATTTCATACACTCTGCCAACCAAGCGATCTACATATGACCAAGCGTGTTTCTTTGCACACCGGGAGGGCCTTGGTGGTTTAGAAATGCGTCATTTAAACAAAATCTTTCCATTTCTGAAAAAGAAGCCCTTCATAAAATACAAGGCCGCAAAGACATAATCAAAAAGCCGGCTGATAAAGGTGGATCTATAGTTACAATGAATAAGATTGATTATACTGCCGAGATTCAAAGAGAGCTCAATGACCAACATTTCTACAAGCGCCTTCAAAACGATCCGACGGAGCTGTTCAAGGAAATTGCTTCCAATGCTATAAAGGATCTTGTCAAGGGTGACAAAATCAGTGAGAAGGCAATACGTTCCTTAATCCCGCTCAGCCCTATCCTGGGGCGAATTTATATCCTGCCATAAATACATAAAGCAAATAATCCGGGTCGCCCTATTGTGTCCACTATCGGCACTGTCACTGAACCACTTTCAAGCTTTATCGATAATCTCATAAAAGAGATCCCGCCCACTTTCAATTGATACCTGAAAGATACAAACCATTTCTTCCTCGATATCCTTAGCCCGCACGTGCCATCTGGTTGTTTACTTGCAACACTAGACGTGACCTCACTCTATACGAATAACCCGCATATGGAGGGGATTCAAGCATTATTGCAGGCTTATGAAAATAAGGTTTCTGACAAAACGGTGGACAGCACTACACTAGCCCTGTTACTAGAACTAATCTTAACGTTAAACAATTTTGAATTTCATGGTGTGCATTATGTACAGGTTCGTGGGACTTCCATGGTACGAAAATAGGACCAAGCTATGCAAACGTATTTATGGGACAACTCGAAGATAAATTCTTAGATACTCGCATACTCAAACCATTTTATTATAGGCGTTATACTGACGATGTATTCCTAATCTGACAACACAGGGAGACGGAACTTCTGGTATTCATTGCAGACTTCAACAACGCTCATCCAGCAATTCCTTTCGCATAATCACACTCAAACACATCAATCAGTTTTCTTGACGTCACAGTTACTATACGTCACGGTTACTATACGTAAATCAACTCACGACTACAATCTTTAGGAAACCCACGGATAGGCAATCGTATCTCCATTTCGAAAGTTCCCATCCAAAGCACTGCAAAACGGCGATCCCACATGGTCAAGCGCTACGTTTCAAGAAAATATGTTCCACAGATTCAGATTTCAGCGAGAACTGCACTAAACTTCGGTAGGCCCCAAAGAAACAAAAATATCCACCAGAAATTATTAACGATGCTATTAAACAGACTGACGGCAGTGACCGCAAGGAACTTTTTACACGAAAGAACGTAGCGCCCTCAAACACCAACCTGGTTTTAACACACTCTGCATCGGCACTAGAGTGACCTAGAATAGGGGGAGTGTCCAAAGCGGCGCGCGAATACATGGGAGGAGTGAGGGCCTTTCGCGGTGAACTCCCGCGCCGCGGCGCTGCCGTGCCGGACCCGTGGGCTTTCTCCGCGGTGGAAGCCGCGTCAAAGCGGCGAGCGTCTGCTACGCGCCCGATATTTTGGCCGCTAATAGCCAACGTTGCGGTAATATGGAGAAGATTTAATACTGCGTCACTGAAACATAACACTGCAGCGACTCACCACACAGAGAACACGTTTGTGGGTAGTGAAACAGGGATTTTCCATATTTGTTTCAGCCGCTTTGTCACCGCAATCATCCGCACTTACGCGCCCGTTTGAGGAACGCATTCTGAGCGCACCATCGTGGGCGAAGGGGCTTAATTTAGTTTCGTGGGGAATGACGAACGTTAACGCGCTGCAGAAAAGAATAAGCTGGAGATCACAAAGCTAACACGGAGAACGTAGCAGATATATATACATAGTAAATGACTATCTCATGCTAACGAGTTTGCACACTTCAAGCATTTTCATGCGAAGCGGAATGTGTCCGTCAGCGTGGCCGCGCTACCAAAAGTAAAAAATGACTCGCGTAATTAACTCTCGCGTATCGTTCACCTGGTAAGGTAATATGGCATCACTAACTTGACATGCTCGTGATTTGCGTAACGACTAACGGTAATAATATGGCGTGTGGCGCGCAAAGTCACTTTATTCGGCCATAAATAATTCTGACGATGCGTGGTCTGATGATATGTCTCCGTCAGGAAATGAAAACATTGTGATCAGCAATATCGATCTCAAGATGTGGGACTTACCGATACATTTTGAAGCATTGACCGCATGGGTAAAATACACGAAAAAAAAAAATCAAGCTCATAAGGTCCCTACGCATTCGCCTAAGACGACTCGGCGGCAAAAGCCATGTTCTTTTTCTCCATTCAATGCCTTAATGCTCCCCCGCCCCCCCTCCAAAAGCTTTCTGCGCCTAATATGGTTTCGCACTGCCGCCAGGATCGAAGGCATTGCGAGGTTTCTGCACGTCACCTGGTTTTACATGGCCTCCATGATCGGCCCACAGATCACGGAGGCAATGCAAAGTGACCATATGGGTGATGAAATCTTCACATGACATCACGCTGAATGACGTCACGATGCAGTCACAAATTTTATCGATCTGAGACGTCCATGTGACGTTATCACGTGATATTTTTTTGCATCACTCGTGTTGACAACGCGGGAGGCCGGTGGCTAATTTCCGTTTTGATGAGGCATCTAAAGCTTTCGCCTTTAGAAAGACCAGACAAACCAAAGTAAATGAATCAATTACAGTGCACCATCGTGTACGCCTCACATCATTTTACGAGTGATCGCCGGAAAACAAACGTGATTCTCAGCTCACAGCAGCTGATTACGCACGCCCGTGGTACGTACACAAGAGGCTTGCTTTACCTATCAGGCCATGTCTTTATATTTATTAAAGAGATGATAGACATGCTGTGTAAGTTAATGGGAAAATTTAGAGCTGTGGCAGTACTAGGGAGCTTGAGCATGAAAGCGTGGTGTACGCTATATTGAGCTCATCAGCAAAAAAAAAAGAAAACAAGAAAAAAAACGGGAAATTGCAGCCAGGTTCCCTCACACTGAATTACCGCGGGAACAATTGCATTTCATGTAACTACTCGTCTACATTTTTTTTTTGTAAAAATCTCTGAACCGTGCGATCGCTAACCACTGAGAACCTTGAAAATATCTGAAGTTAAGAATGAGCTGTTTGAAACTGTAACTTTAATTTTATGATATCTGGATATTGGTACTGCATTTTCTATAATACGCTTTTTATGCACAAGCTTGCGGAATAATGTAAGTTTACCTGGCAGTGCTTTTCTTCAAATGTCGGAATTTAAGTCAAGCTTTGCGCTCGATGAGCCTTGCTGTACGCTACCTCAAAAGCGAAAATAAACCAACCATATCGCGGTCGTATGGCCATCTCTACCCTTTCTTTTGTTTCCTTTACGTCTTCCCGATGAGCTCTATTCATAATAAAGTGCTAGTCAAGGCTAATAAATTGTCGAATAAAGCTGTGTGCATATGGCTAGAAAACCACTGGCGACCACGAGCAGTGGTGCTCGTATATAGTGGTGAGCGAAGCGGTCCCTGCGCGTATGCATTTCAGCTGACTGCGCGTGTAACTTACCTTCTTTTATTACTCTTAATTCTTGCATGCGCGATACCATTGCCCGATTACCCGTGCGAAAAAGTTTATTTTCGTTCTTTCCTTGTCCCTGCTCATTTCGCGCGTTTTTACGCACGCACCAACGTTCCCAAGCTCTATCACTGGAACTAGGCCACGCTGATGCCGCTTGACACGTGATTTTTTGCATTCTGTTGTTGCCCCCCAGACTAACACAACGCTTAAAGATGGGTACGCTCTATTCCGCACCGCATTATTAAAGTTAAGCAGACCTCAAGCGCCCTGTGGGGAAACCGAGCGCAAAAAACTACAGCGCGTAGCAGACGCCCCTCGCTTTCCGCGCGCTCCCGAGCGCGGAAAGCCCACGGGTCCGGCGCAGCAGCGGCGCGTGGCGGCAGTTCACCGCAAAAGGCCCACGCCGGAGCCGGCGCTTTGGACACTCCCCCTATTCTAGGTCACTCTAATCGGCACCAAACATCAACAGCATTCCTCAGAATCATCACAACTTAATATTGCAGAGTGATCACCTTAAAGGCATATTTCCTGATTCCCCACGTGTGGTATATCGCAGATCGACTTATTAATGAGAACTAACAGACAATGTTGCCCAGGAAAGTATAGGGGACGTTATTAGAAGCAAATGTAATGCAAATGTGAAGAAAGAAAAGTGGATGAAAAGATAACTTGCCACCGGCAGGATCCGTACCTGCGACCTTCGAATAACGCGTCCGATGCTCTACCAATGAGTTACGGTGGCGGTCATCCCTCCGTCCACTTTATAGGATATATATGTGCATTTAAACGTGGGAGCGTCAGTGAGCGCCCCCCTATTGCCATTACGGCTAGTGTGGAACACTCTCTTTGCCTGTAGGCGTCACGTAGCACGTGATCTTATGACGAGCTGGCAGCTGACTAATAATCCCTCGCATACCACCTGAAGGCAACAAGTCTTCCAGAATGAGACCCTCGCTATGAACGAAGGAAAGAAGTGTGAATTTAGGGGATCGTTTCTTTGTTAAACACACTATTAATGAGAACAGACAATGATGCCAAGGAAAGTATAGGGGACGTTATTAGAAGTAATTGTAATGTAAATGTGAAAAAAAAAGTGGATCCGAACCTGCGGCCTTCGAATAACACGTCCGATGCTCTACCACTGAGCTACGGTGGCGGTCATCCCTCCGTCCACTTTATAGAGTATATATGTGCATTTAAACGTGGGAACGTTAAAATGCGACTTGCTAACATTGTCAAAGATTACCCCTGCTACTGGTTCTGGTTGTCATCCTTGAAACAAACCCCGTTGCAAGGTATGCAACCACATGACGAACAGAACTTCTGTTAAGAGCACAGCTTCAAACTTTCGTCTCAAAATAAAAGGGGATTTTGACTGTGGCACAAGCAAGGCTTTGTACATGCTGGAATGCTCTTTGTGCAAACTTCAATATATTGGGCAAACTGAAACCCCTTTCAGATTGGGTTTAATAACCACAAGTCACATGCCACAAGCCTGCCCAATCTACCTCTGTCTACGCAGGTCAATATCCCAGGTCACTCTTTCGATAAACGAACAGCCACTATACTAGAATCAGGTTTTCCTTCACACCATCATAGAGAAATTCGCGAGTCATTCCTCATACACAAGTTGAACGTCGTCTCATGGGGCATAAATGAAAATCCAGGCAAGCCGACATTTCTTTCAACGTAGAACTAAGTTCTAGCATCATCGCAGTTTAATCGTAGTCAGATGTACACGCACAATTTCGCTACACGTTTTCGTTGAATCGCTTTTCTTTGCTTTGTGTTGTCGATCTTTGTACCCTTCGAAACTGTTCGTAATGCATCTTCTCTCATTGAAGCTCTATTTTTTTTATTTTTTTCTGTATTATGTTTTTCGTACGTTCACTACAATGATGTTGTTTGTTTTGTCGATCTGGTCACGTTTTTCAAACGCCATATGTCTAATAAAAGCGCCAGTGCTGTGTTTACGTCTTTTTGCAGTGGCATGCTCTTGTCAGCGTGTATTAATCGCCATGCTGCAGGGAATATTGTGTGATAGTGATAGCTCACATGCTAGGGGCCTCTTTTATGCCGTGTCTATTTAAGAAGAGCGCATTTCTGTATCGTTTTTCCCCTGATGAAGGCCGGTCTCCAGCTGAAACGTTGGAGAAATAAAAAGTTTTCGTTCTACCCGTCCTCTATTTCGTAGTATTGCTTTTACTGGATGTGTGTATATATATATATATATATATATATATATATATATATATATATATATATATATATATATATATATATATATATATATATATATATATATATATATATATCTATTTAAGACGTTTATTGGCGGGCACTCGGCGACGATGCACGACAGCGACAGTCAAGGCGGGGACCGACTCTCAGCAAGAGCTGCTCTTTTCCTTCGAAGAGTGCGAGCCACTAGAAGGTGCTGGAGAGGACGACCCATTGTATAGTTCCAAACCTTCAGTACAATTACCCCGGGTAAGGAAAGGGAGCCGCCTGGAGACCTAACAGCTGGTTACTATGAGCGGGTCATGGTAGGCATTGAGGCGCTCCACGTTGACAATGTCGCGCCCTCGACGGCGCATGTCCGAAGATGGTTCAATGGGTTCGATCAGGTAGTTTACAGGGGAAGTGCGTTCGACGACACGGTAGGGGCTTTCGTATTTGGGCAATAGTTTTGAAGAGATGCCAGTTGCAGTGGTAGGGATCGAGAGCCATACGAGCGCTCCAGGGAGGAACGTGGGCGCAGAAGTGCTGGTGCCAGCGCGAATGCTCTTCTCCCGCTCTTGATCATGTGCAGTAAAGATCTTTGCAAGCTCTCGACACTCTTCAGCAAGCCTGGCTGTGTTAGAAAGAGGCGCACACTCAGATGGATCCGGCTTGTATGGAAGTATCGTGTCGATGGTGTGCGACGGGTGCCTTCCATATAATAAGAAGAAAGGTGAAAAACCAGTAGTGCTCTGAGGGGCGGTATTATAGGCGTAGATGACGAACGGCAGAATGGCATCCCAATTTGTGTGATCGGCGGCGACGTACATAGAGAGCATGTCGCCGAGCGTACGGTTGAAGCGTTCGGTGAGGCCATTCGTCTGCAGGTGGTAAGCAGCAGTTTTGCGGTGAACAACGTTGCACTCTTTGAGAATGGCTTCGACGACTTCGGACAGGAAAACACGGCCTCGATCACTGAGCAGTTCCTAGGGTGGACCGTGACGCAGCATGAATCGTTGGAGCAGGAAGGAGGCCACATCGCGCGCTGTAGACACGGGGAAGCCGGCGGTTTCGGCGTATCGCGTGAGGTGGTCTACAGCGACGATGGCCCAGCGGTTACCAGCCGACGTTAGCCGAAGTGGCCCATACAAATCGATACCAGCGCGCCCAAACGGCTGGTCAGGACAAGGTAGAGGTTGCAGACCTGCCGGCGACAGGTGCGTTGAAGTTTCGCGGCGCTCACAATATATGCAGGAGCGAACGAATTGCTGCACGTAACAGGTGCATCCTTCGCGAAAAGTACCGTTGGCGAATGCGGTGGTAAGTCTTCGATACCCCGGAGTGCACACATTGCGGATCAGAGTGGAACGACTCGCATATGTCAGAGCGCAGACTGCGGGGTATGACTAGTAGCCAATGGCGGCCGTCACTGTTGTAATTGCGTCGGTGGAGGAGGTAGTCGCGAACGGCGATTTGGTGCGTTTGACGACGCAACGCCCGAGTGGATGGTGTTGCCGATGGATCAGTCAGAAAGTCTATCAGTGAGGCGATCCATTGATCCTTGCGCTGTTCTGTAGCGATGGAATGAAGGTTGATGGAAGAAACGGCAAGGTGAGACGCTGAGCTGTGGGCATTGTCGTCAGGCAAGGGAGAGCGCGACAGGGCGTCGGCGTCAGCATGCTGGCATCCGTTGCGGTACAGCACGCGGATGTCGTAGTTTTGCAGGCGAAGTGCCCAACGGGCGAGACGGCCTGAGCGATCCTTCAATGACGACAACCAAATGGGCGACCATACAAATAAGGTCGGAACTTCGTAAGAACCCAGATGATTGCCAGGCATTCTTTCTCCGTGACGGTGTAATTGGTCTCGGCTTTTGTAAGCGTACGGCTTGCATACGCCACGACATATTCCGGGAAGCCTGGCTTGCGCTGCGGAAGGACAGCGCGGAGTCCAACACCACTGGCATCCGTATGTACCTCTGTAGGGGCCGTAGGGTCGTAGTATGGGAGGCGATGTCAACAAACGACGGAGCGTTGCGAAAGCGTCGTCGCACATTGACGACCAGGAATGGAGACGCCCGTTACTTCCGAGGAGCTTCGTCAGTGGCGATATGATAGTCGCGAAGTTTCGAAAGAAGCGCCGAAAGTAGGAACACAGGCCTACGAAACTGCGCAGTTCCTTGACGGACGTCGGCTTGGGGAACTCGGTCACGGCCCGAAGCTTGGCTGGATCGGGGAGAATTCCGTCCTTCGACACGACGTAGCCGAGTATTGTCAGCTGCCGTGCTGCAAATCGGCACTTCTTTAGGTTCAGTTGCAGACCGGTGTCACTCAAGCGCGTCAAACCATGTCGCAGGTGTTCAAGATGCGTGGAGAAGTCCGGAGCGCAAACGACGACGTCGTCAAGGTAGCACAGGCACGTGTGCCATTTCAGGTTGCGCAGAACGGTATCCATCATTCGCTCAAAGGTGGCGGGCACATTGCACAGCTCAAACGGCATGACGTTGAATTCGTACAAGCCGTCGGGCGTGACAAAGGTGGTCTTCGGTCGGGCGTCCTCAGCCATGGGTACTTGCCAGTACCCTGAGCGCAAATCTAGATATGAAAAGAATTCTGCTCCTTGCAGGCTGTCAATCGCGTCGTCTATTCGCGGTAGTGGATACACGTCCTTACGAGTGATCTTGTTGAGGCGTCGGTAGTCCACACAGAACCACACAGAACCGTCCGTCTTCGCAACGAGAACGACAGGAGACGCCCAGGGGCTGTTAGAGGGTCAAATAACATCGCGTCGAAGCATGTCGTCGACTTGCTCGTTGATTACACGGCGTTCTGTGGGAGATACGCGATATGGGCGTTGCCGCAGTGGTGGTTGGGCGCCTGTGTCGATGCGATGCGTAACGGCAGACGTGCGGCCGAGAGAAGGTTGACCAACATCGAAAGAAGAGCGAAATTTTTCCAACAGGCCCAGAAGCTGGGAACGCTGGACTGGCGTAAGGTTGTCGGGAATGGAGGAACCAAATACATCAGCGGATGATGAAGCAGACGTAGAAACAGCACTGAGCATACTGGAACTTGGGCAGTGCGTGTCATAGCGTTCATCCATAACTTGTGCGTCTTCGATGGGTTCCACGCTGCCGAGATATTCCCCTCGCACCAACACTGTACGGGGATGAGTTCGTAACAAAAATAGAGGTGCTGCCGTGAGTGACTTGAACGGTCGCGAAAGGAACCAGTAGGTAAGCCTTTCCTCATGAAAACACGGTCAGATGGCGGGAGGAGTTCAACGGTGTCGGAAAGACTTGTGCAGTAGACCGACACCGCTGTTAACGAGTTTGCAGGCACTTTGGTGTCGTCTTTGACGAGTACCTTGCTTGCAGCCGATGGACTGTCGGCCGGCGTCAAATCAGCGAATGGTGAGAGTTCTATTTCAGCTGGTGCGCAATGAATGACGGCCTCGTGGTGGGAGAGAAAATCCCATCCTTGGATGACGTCATGAGAGCATGCAGGAATTATGATCAGTTCGACGGCGTACATCGCGTCCAGAATCATGAGGCGGGATGTGCACACCGCTGTGGGGTGAATGCTTTGGGCGCTGGCTGTACGGAGGGAGAGCCCGGAAAGTGGCGTCGTCACTTTGCGCAGTAATCGGCTAAGTTTTGCGTCCATGACGGATACGGCGGCTCCAGTATCTACAAGGGCAGATGCGCGAAGGCCGTCCACAAACACGTCTATCACGTTCGATGGGCTTCTCTGAGGGCTCTCACAGTTCGACAGCGTCGCAGCCCTTGCCTCGTGGACTGCGACGACTAGTTTACCTGGTCGCGTGCGGGCGGACGTGGCTGCATCCGCGACAGTGAGCGACGTCGTGGAGACTGCGAACGGCGTGTAGATGGCGCGGGGTGGGACGTCGGTGACATAGGCGAAGGTTGGTCATAATAAGGGCGGCTCGATTCGCTGGGAAGGTTGGATGCGACCCGAGGCTGCTGCACGCGATTGCAATAGCGTGCGACGTGACTGGTGCAACCGCAGGCAAAGCAGATGGGGCGGCTTTCGCAAGTGCGCCATCGGTTCGCGGGTCCCATCCATGTCGCATAACGCGATGGGTGAGGCGGCTGCTGATATTGTTACGTAAAATGAGACGAGACGTGACTATTTGCGAGTGTATTTACACCGATCGATCAAGATGGAGGACAGCACGCACAGTGGACAGGCCAGTACACTTCGTCGTCTTCTGCACGGAGAATGTATCTCCCTTGATGTGCTCGCTATGTAGCATTACCCCCCGCTGTAAAAGCGCCGTCTCGGTGCACTTGAAAAATGTCTTCAGAAGGGGGGGGGGGGGGGTGTGTGGTTTCAACCTACTGACGTGCGCTACGTCACTGGGCGTGTTTGCAGACGGGTGTCTCGGAGATGGGAACGATCTCGTAGGTAACGTCCGTTACCTGGCGGATGATACGGTAAGGACCCATGTTCCGAGATAGCAACTTCTCTGACAAGCCGACACGACGAACTGGGCACCACAGGAGACCTAGGGAACCTGGTGAGAAGCGAACGTCGACATGCCTGCTGTCATAGATAGCCTTCTGGGTTGCTTGGGAAGCGAACAGCCTAGAGCTGGCGATCTGACGTGCGTGATCGGCACGAGCGATAACATCACGTGCGTATTGGCTCAGCGGAGGTGTTGTAGCTGGTAGTAGGGTGTCCAGCGGTAACGTCGGATCACGGCCATAGAGCATATAAAAAGGTGAGTAACCGGCGGTGTCATAACGAGATGAATTTTAGGCGAAGGTGACGTAAGGTAGCGCTAGATCCCAGTCATGGTGATCAGATGAGACATACATCGAGAGCATGTCCGTGAGGGCGTGATTTAGGCGCTCGGTGAGGCCATTGGTTTCAGAATGGTACGAAGTGGTCAGCTTGTGTTGCGTTGAGGAAGAGCGCAAAAGATCGTCGATTACTCTTGACAAAATGCGCTGCCACGGTCGGTGAGCAATCGGCGAGGAGCGCCATGGTGTAGAATGACATCGTGGAGCAAAAAGTCGGCAACTTCAGTAGCAATGCTGGTGGGGAGCGCTCTAGTGATGGCAAACCTGGTCGCATGGTCTATAGCAACGGCGACCCACTTGTTCCCAGAGTTTGATTCAGGAAAAGGACCGAGCAGGTCTACGCCAACACGGAACAAAGGTTCGGTAGGGATAGAGATCGGGTGAAGAGGTCCAGCAGGAGGTGCGGCAGGTCGCTTCCGACGTTGGCATTTATCGCAGGAGGCCACGTAACGTCGAACGGACCGGGCGCGACCACGCCAAAAGAAGAGGCGCCGGACGCGGTCGTACGTGCGAGATACGCCCAAGTGGCCGGCAGTCGGCTCGTCGTGAAGCTCATGCAGGACCGTTGAATGCAGATGCTTAGACACGGCGAGAAGCAGCTCAGGGTCATCTGGCTGGACGCTACGACGGTACAGCGTGCCATTCAAGAGGACGAACATGCGGAGTGATGCGTCCTTAGGGGCAGATTCGAGACGGTCAATAAGGGATCGTAAGGAAGCATCGCGACGCTGTTCGTCACCAATCTGAAGAAACTGAGACATGGACATTACGCTGGGGCTCGGCTCCATGGCCGATTCGTCTGGGCAGTCAACAGGGTAGCGGGACAAGAAATCAGCGTCCAGATGGAGGCGTCCAGACTTGTAGGCAGCTGAGTACGAGTACTCCTGAAGACGCAACGCCCAACGACCAAGCCATTCAGTTGGGTCCTTCAGTGAAGAAAGCCAACAGAGGGCGTGATGATGTGTGACGACTCGGAACGGGCGGCCATACAAATAAGGAAGGAATTTCAAAACCGCCCAGACAAGGGCAAGGCAATCCCGTTCTCTTATAGAGTAGTTTCGCTCAGCCTTCGAATGGAGACGACTTGCGTATGCAATTACACGATCAGTGCCCCGCTGAGTTTGGGCCAAAACTGCGCCCATGCCGTGACCGCTAGCGTCTGTGTGCACTTCTGTAAGAGCGTCTGGGTCAAAATGTGCAAGTATCGGCGGTGTTGGCAGAGCGGTGATTAGTTGAGAGAAGGCGTCAGCTTGGAGAGGACCCCAACAAAACTGGACGTCGTGTTTGAGAAGGTCAGTCAGGGGGCGTGCGAGTGCCGCAGTTTTTCACGAACCGGCGAAAGTTAGAGCATAGGCCCACGAAACTGCGAACGTCATGGATAAAGCACGGAACGGGGAAGTTCGTTACAGTGCGCACTTTTGCTGGGTCTGGTCGTACATCGGAAGCGTCAACAAGGTGGCCCAACACAGTAATTTGACAAAGACCGAAGTGGCACTTCGAAGAATTTAGCTGGAGGCCGGCTTGTCGGAATATTGATAGAATGGTGGAAAGGCGTTCAAGGTGTGTGGCGAAGGTGGGTGAGAAGATTATCACGTCGTCCAAGTAGCACAAGCATGTCGATCATTTAAATCCTTGAAGTAGCGCGTCCATCACTCTCTCGAAGGTTTCTGGAGCGTTGCAGAGACCAAAGGGCATGACCTTGAATTGGTAAAGGCCGTCGGGGGTAACGAATGCGGTCTTCTCACGATCCATTTCATCTACAGCAATTACCAGTAGCCAGATCGGAAGTCGAGAGATGAAAAGAAGGTGGCGCCATGGAGACAGTCGAGTGCGTCGTCAATACGTGGAAGAGGGTACACGTCTTTTTTGGTAATTTTGTTGAGGTGCCGATAATCAATGCAGAAACGCCAGGAGCCGTCTTTCTTTTTTACTAAGACCACTGGGGAGGCCCAAGGGCTTCACGATGGTTCGATGATGTCTTTCGCTAGCATTTTGGCCACTTTTTGAATCAATGCTCGATCTGATGCGGACACGCGGTAAGGCTGACGGTGGATGGGTGCAGAGTCACCAGTGTTAATTCGGTAAGTGACAATCTTAGCCTGGCCCAATGGACGATCACGGATATGGAAAATGTCACTATAGGAGATCAAAGCCTGGCAGAGAGCGTCGGCCTGAACAGGCGAAAGGTCTGGCCCAATCATATTTCGAAAAATGGCGTCGTCCGAACTGGGTAACCGTGAGACTTCAGCTTGGTCTGGGGCAGTTACGGTGATAACGTTGATGTCATCGTCTGTTATGGCAGTGAGTTGGGCAAGCGACATTTGGTGAGGCAAGACTTGGGGAATGAGGCCGAAATTTAGGAGTGGAAGGAACACACAGTGATCCACAATGGTGGCGATGGTATGCGGAACAGTAACACTGCGCGTCAGTCGTGCGTCTGTTATCGGCGTAACGATGTAGTCTCTGTCGGGACCTGGAGGGGTCGCTGACAAACAGACGTACGTCACTATGCGAAGTGGCAAGCGAACAAAATTGGTTGGGCTCAAGCGGCAGACGGGTTTTTCACAGGTATCGTGGAGAAGGGGAAGATCGAGACTGAGCGTGCCAGAGGAGCAGTCAATTAAGGCCGAGTGTTCCGAAAGGAAATCAAGGCCAAGTATAAGGTCATGGGGACAATGATGTAGAATGGCAAAAAGGACTATGGTGTGACGAACGGCAATGCTGACACGAGCAGTGCACAATCCTATGACTTCTACAGTGCCGCCATCGCCCACACGTATTGTTTGTGTCGTAGAGGGCGTCATGATCTTCTGCAAACGGCGGCGTAGAGACGCGCTAATAATAGATAGGTGAGCGCCTGTGTCAACAAGGGCGGTCACAGTAACATCGTCGACTTTTACTTCAAGCAGGCTGTGGTGTGCGGGGAGCATCAGTAGAGGATTTGCAGGCGTCGATGGTATTGCACCTTCACCTCCATAAGCTGCAATATCTAGTTTTCCTGCTGTGAGCGTCCACTGAAGGTCGGCGTGGGAAAGCGTCGAGGCTGTGGAGACAGAGATTGGCGGCGTTGCGGCGACGGGGAGCGAGAATAGCGGCGAACGGGCGAAGGGGCGTCAGTGGTGAGAGGCTCTTGAGGAGCCGACGAGTAGAAACGGGAGGGTGCAGCAGCTGAACGTCTAGAAGTGGTAGGGCCTATGTAGTTAGGGTAGGTCTGGCGTGGAGGGTTTGACCAACGATGACGGCAATAGCGAGAAACGTACCCAGGCTGATGACAGGAAAAGCAGACAGGCTGGTCGTCAGGGGTTCGCCATTCCGTAGGGTTCCGGAGGGACCATGTAGGAGAGGATCGGCGAGCGTTTCCTGGGGAGTAAGACCGAACTTCAGGGTGAGTCAGGGGACACGCTGATGGAAGACCGAGGTTCGCAAACTCTTGCCTGACCACAGCTTGAATTAAGGCTACCGATGGCTGTGATGGCTCAGTGGCGTGTGTTGCGAAAATGGGCGATTGAATAGGAGCTGGACAGGCAGCTTCGATCTCCCGACGAACGATACGGGGGACGTTGTCGTAGGTAGGCGGCTGGCGAGCGGCTTCACACGACGAATTTTCGGCCGTATTGGGCAGTCTTGTGAATCGCTGAGCTATACGGCGGCTCTTCGCTTGTTCAAACCGCCGGCACTCTTTGATGATTGCATCGACGGTGGCAACGTTGTTATAGACGAGCAGGTTGAAGGCATCGTCTGCGATGCCTTTCAACACATGCGACACCTTGTCAGACTCAGGCAAGTGCTCGTCAACTAGGCGGCAAAGGGCGATGACGTCGTGAATATACGCAACGTACGATTCGGCAGGTGTCTGTGCCCGAGTTGCCAGTTGATTCCGCGCAGCCATATGCCGTCCAGCGGTGTTGCCAAAAAGGTCGCGGACCTTCTCTTTGAAGGAGTCCCAGCTTGTAATGTCGGCTTCGTGCGTCTCAAACCACACACGCGGAGGACCATCAAGGTAGAAAAGCACGTTGGCGAGCATAAGGGTCGGGTCCCACCTATAGCCGGCGCTGATCCGTTCATACAGGTTGATCCATTTGTCAATGTCAACACCATACTGCCCGGAAAATACGCCAGGATCACGCGCAGGAGGTAGGACGACGTAGGTAGAAGTCGCGGTAGGGGCGAGTGGTGAAGACGATGTTCCTTCAACCTGTGCCATGGTCGGTTCCGCGATGATACGGCCTTTGCGGAGCTTCTTGATGGGTACAGGGAAGAACCAGCACCTCCACCACAAATATGTTACGTAAAATGAGACGAGACGCCACTATTTGCGACTGTATTTACACCGACCGATCAAGATGGAGGACAGCACGCACAGCGGACAGGTCAGTCCTGTTCGTCGTCTTCTGTGCTGAGAATGTCTCTCCCTTGATGTGCTAGCTATGTAGCAATATGACCGCATGGTGGGCGGCAGTCGGGGCACGTGGACGACGTCGGCGTATGTATGCGGCTCAGTGACGTCCAAGGCCTGGGGTCTGGCGACGGCTTCGGTGTAACTAAGCGGGCCAGCCACAGGAATCGGTGGGGGGTGGCCTGGCTACAACTTGTGCGTAGCTTAGTGGCGCCGGTACTGGAGGCGCCTGGTGGTATTCAAGAATGACCTCCGCAATTTCCTGCTGAATCGCTCGGCGGAGGCGAGGCAGAAGTATAGTTGACGGCTGTTCGACATGTTGCAGTGGAGCGAAAGCCAGTAAAGAGACCTGGCGATTTCCTTACGCACGAACGGCTTTATTTCGGCGAGCAAGGTGGTGTAGTCAGAAACGGCCCACAAGCCCGCGAGATCAGTGTCGCGTGACGGCGGTCGACGGGTCATCAAGCGCTGCCGGCGCAGCTCCTCGTAACTTTGGCACAGCGTAATGACATCTACCACAGTGCGAGGGTTCCTGGCCAGGAGCACGGTGAAGGCATCGTCGGCGATGCCTTTGAGAACATGCGTGATTCGGTCCGACTCCGACATGCTCGCGTCCACTTGCACAAGTCGAGGGTGTCCTCGATGTAGCTGGTGAAAGACTCGCCGCACTGCTGTGCTCGTTCACGCAACCGCTGTTCGGCTTGCAGCTTACGTACGGCAGGACAGCCGAACACGTAGACGACGGCGGTCTTAAAAGCGGCCCAAGTTGGGGAATCGGATGCGTGGTTGTTGTACCACATGCCGGCCACACCCGCGAGGTAGAAAACCAGGTTTCTGAGTTTGCCTGTCTCGTCCCATTTATTGGGCACGCTCACGCGTTCGTAAATGGCGATCCAGTCCTCGACGTCAGTGCCATCAGCGCCGGTGAAGACAGGAGGGCCCCGGATGCGGGGGACACCGGGACATGGTGTCGGCGCAGAAAGAAGCGTTTGCTGAGCGGCGTCTTGGGGCATGGTAGATGGCACGGTACGGGATCGAAGCTCCAAGGGCATCGAATGCGGACCGAAGTTGTGTTAAGGGCACATCACTCTTCACCAAATTGTTAAGACGTTTATTGGCTGGCACTCGGCGACGATGCACGACAGCGATAGTCAAGGCGGAGACCGACTCTCAGCACGAGCTGGTCTTTTCCTTCGAAGAGGGCGCCCCACTGTATAGTTCCAAACCTTCGCTAATATATATATATATATATATATATATATATATATATATATATATATATATATATATATATATATATATATATATATATGTATATATATATATATGCGCATGAAAGCCACAAAAAAACTATGTCGGAAAAATATTTTCGAAGAGCGGATTCGAACTATCGGTGGCCCCTCGCTCTGCAACGCGCGGCGAGAGAGAACTCGGCCACGGAGAGTACGTCCTCCAGCGCACCAACGGTGAGCTATTTATATACACCATTTATCGCTGGTGCTACGCAGAGTTTGGAAGCACCTCAGCTGTTCTCTTTCTCGCCAGCGAGATGGCGCGAACGGTGCCCTTCGGAGGTCGTTGCCCACTCGTGGCTATCACCCCACTCGTGGCTACTACCTGTATTTTGCTCTATAGGGCGCGGTCATCCGTGCGCGCATGCTTATCTTGTGATGGGGTCAGTTTGTACGTCTTGTGCTTTTACCGCAATGTTTGTGGTGAAGTTACAGAGCCAACGAAGGTTATTTCGCTCGCTGCAAAGGCTGCGTTTGCGTAAAGAGCACGCTGCTCAAAAACACAAAGAAGTAGCAACTTCTACCGCTTGTCCTGTGTATACTTGTGCGTTCGCTTCATGCGTCGGTCGTCTTTGTTTTACAGCGAAGGCTGTAATGAGATCACAAAAAGAGCTGTTTTTGCGCCGTAGTTTTCCGCCGGCGCCGCCGCCGGTGTCCGCAACCCTTACCGCTCGAAATCAAACAAAACTAAAATAAAAAATACCTATGATCAAATGGGATTCGAACCCAGGCCCTCTGCGTGGCAGCCCAGCACTCTACCACTGAGCTACGCCTGTGCTTAAAACTGCGGTGCAAACTGACCCTATGCAGGCTTTTAGATGTGAAGCATCTTATGGCGAAGTTCAATCCGGTGGTGGTGGTGGTGTGCGGCGTGACCACCCTGACTGCGCATGCGCAAACCCTCTCCGCACACCTCCTCTCCTACGCTCCCCCCTCTCTCTCCTCTAGGCATCCCTCCCGCGGCGTTTTTTATTGCGATAGCGATTATATGGACACTCTCGGCTGGTTTTTGCCGTCGGCGTCGCCGCTGTCCGCCGCCTTTGGCCACCGCCGTCATCCCCCCGTATATGTATATATATAACCGGCCCCGCCCGTCGTTCATGAGCGTGAAAAGACGCGAGGGGGGGGGGGGGGGTCCCTCGAGCGACCTTCGATTTTACGAGCGTGGTCGTCACGGGCGCGCGCGTTATCTCCCCTTCTCGGCGACCGACAGCGGGGGGGGCCGGTGTACCCTTCTACGTGCTGCGCTCTCAACGCGAAGAGAATGTGGGGAGCAGTGTCCCTGGAGCGGCCGTTTGCTCTTAAAGCAGCGTTTACTAGAGTTGCGTGAGATCGGATCCAAAAGAGCTAGCTGCCAGCCTCACTACAATTTGTTGTTGTCGCATTCAATGCGACAACAACAGCAACATTACAATTTGTTGCTGTCGCATTCAATGCTTCACCCTTGCGGTGAAACTCTGACTTTTTTTAATAGTAATAATACTTTATTAACCTTTTCAAACAGGAACAATGCAGTAGAGAATTGGCCTGCCAAAGCCACATGGGGCTTGAGGGGCAGAGCCGACAGACAGCGGACAACAGGAATTGCTTAGCTTAAGACCACAGGAATACAAACATTTTTTTTTCATTTTTTTTTCTCGCGCATACCTACAAAATATCGAACCGCGTGTACAGCAATGCATCAAGAAATGAAACTGTTGCTATTACATGTGACGTCACCTAGCCTTTTAAGAGTTAACAATTCGTACTTGGAATAGTCACAGTACAACAATAGAAAACCATCACATTTTCGGTGATATAGAAGAACAATAAAAAGATAAGCGGAAAAACCAAGAAACACAAAAGAACACGTTATAAAGCATTGTAACATCATTCGAACTTGTACAGAAACAAAGAAAAAATGAATTTTAATTCCTTTAGTACGCCGACAGCTATGCGCAGCCTAACAAAAAAACAAAAACGAAAAAAAAAACATCGTTACACTAAAGTTGTGATACCGCAGCGACATGCACCGAAGGGAAAGTGCAGATAACACGAAGGAGTTAAAGATTAATGCGACGAAGAAGTTGCTTCAATCTGAATTTTGTTTTTGCCCGAAAGACACTCAGAGGTAGTTGATTTAAGCAAGAGGGTATGAAGTAGCTGCGAGTGCGCTGACAATATCTGGTGGAGCAGCGAATCACCCGAAAACGGTTTTTAGGTCGGAGGGAGCGAGTAGGGACGTAAGGAACTTTATATTTATTAGACCAAAAATGCCTCAGGACAGCCGTCTCAGTCAGAAGGGCATCAAAGTTAGAGCACCGCAGTGCTTTAAGAAGGTCTGTGCCTGAGGGCAGTCTTAAATCATAATTAATTATTTCAAAATGGAATGAAGGATAGAGTTCAATCTATTTTTCCAACTAATCGCACAGTGACCAACGTCGTAACACCATATCGAAGAACACTGTAACCTAACTTGCTGTATCATTTTGCGAACTGATAGTGGCATATAATATCTGATAGTATATAATGTACGAGATACTGCCCGGAGCCTTGAACAAACGGACGCCAGGTGAGAATTCCAGGCGAAGTCACTGTCAAGAAGTACACCAAGATGACAGTGTCGTCGGCGTATTGAAACATGTGGCTAGGTACGGTCGTGGCGAGATCATTAACATATAAGTTGAAAAGAAGTGGGCGTAATATTGATCCCTGGGGCACTCCGGCTTTTATGAGGTCATATTGCTGCTGTACTGCCCTATCGACACTAACTGTGTTCTATCGTCTAAGAAGTTAGCAAGTAACTTTAGAAAAGGCCCACGAAAACCAGTCAATGGCAGTTTCGTTAGTAGTAGGCTATGACACACACTATCAAAAGCTTTGCTAACATCTACGAATAAGGCACATAAAACCTGGTCAGCTTCGAAAGCAGAATATATAAGGTCTGAAATATCCTCTAGGAGGTCCTGTGTGTCTTTACCTGGTATAAAACCATATTGCGCATTTGATATAACGTTATTGGCATTAAGGTACGTAAACATAGCTTGCAAAATATGTGTTTCCAGTATTTGAGAGATGCAAGGTAAAATAGAGATAGCACGCAAACCTACTGCGCATGCGCGTCCCCTCCTGTTCTCTCCTCACCTACCCTTCCCCTCTTTCTCTCCTCTAGGCATCCCTCCCAGCGCCGTCCGCACCCCCCACTGCGCATGCGCGTCTCCTCCCCCTCTCTCTCCTCTCCTACGCTCCCCCCCTCTCTCCTCTAGGCACCCCTCCCGCGGCGTTTACACCCCCCATCGCGCATGCGCGTCCCCTCCCCCCCTCTCTCCTCTCCTACGCTTCCCCTCTCTCGCCTCGCAACGCCGACGCAGGCAGCGTCTGCTAGCGAGTTTCTTGATCGAAAAATTACACCATCTCCCGCTAAAGGGAACCATGTGTAGATGTGAAGCTGCGGGCGCTAACGCTAACACTGGTGGCGGCGTTGACGCTGGCGCTCATCGCAGCGTTGCGCAGGAGAGAAAACTGGGGAAGCGCAAAGCAGGCAGTGATGGAGCAGTGTTTCCTACTGGAACATGCCAATCGCTGCTAATCGGCAATGAGAGACAGAAGACTCCGACTGGACAAAGAAACCCGCACTCCGCTTTTATTTAACGCGCACGCTGCGAATTTTCATTGTTCAACAACGCACAGGAGAAATCTCCCACCGGCACCACCTTGGAGGTCAAGATCCATTGCCATATATACGGGGTGGCCAGTCCCCCAGCAATGTCGACGCATGAGGCCAATTACCTTTGACAGCTTTTTCAGCAAATAATTGATGTGATCATCCCAGGACAAGGTACTCGAGAAAAATACGCCTAGTGTTTTGAAAGTATTCACAACTTCTATTTCAGAATTATTGAGCACTAATCGGGGGGACTGCACAGGATTTGTTTCGCGAATGAAACAAAACAGCCTTAGTTTTACTGATGTTTAGCTTTAGATCATTGTTAGTAGCCCACGAGTGAATGGAATGAAGTGCTTCATTTGCCCGATCCGAAAGACATGTAACATCCGAGCCAGCGAAAAAGAGGCTAGTATCATCAGCGTATAGTATATGTTTTGCCGTACGATCAATGTTAACAATGTCGTTAATATAAAGAACAAAGAGAAAAGGACCGAGAATGCTCCCCTGTGGTACACCTACATTGACTGGTTTAATTGAAGATGAGTAACCATTAGCCATGACAAACTGGGAACGATGTTGCAGATAAGATGAGATAAGCGACAAAGCTTTTCCTCGAATGCCATAGTGCTCCAATTTTTTAATTAGTATGTTGTGGTTAATAAGATCAAACGCTTTTGTGAAATCCAAAAAGATACCAAGGACCAAGTTTTGATTTTCGAACATTTCAAGAATTATTTCTTTTTGTGTGAGCAATGCGAGCTCAGTAGACTTATCTTTTCGGAAACCGTACTGCGAATACGTTAAAATGCTGTAACGGTCAGTGAATGAAATTAATCGGGCTAAAATTATTTTTTTCAGAACCTTTTGAAAACACAGGGAGAATGGAGATTGGACGGTAGTTTCCAAGATCATTTTTATCGCCTTTCTTGTAGATAGCTGTAACTTTAGCACACTGCATCTTACGCGGAAATACTGCACATGAAATACAACTATTAATTATATGCGTTAAGCATGGCGCGATTAAATCAATGACAAATTTTACCGGTTTGATCTGAAGCTCCGTATTATCTGTAGCTGTGCTGTTTTTAAGGCTAGTGTAGGTTGCAATAATTTCCGATTCAGATGTAGGCCACAGAAACATTGTGTGCTCACAACGCGGCTGCATGTAGGGGAAGCTGCCGCTTCCGGATGATAATGGAATGTTGCGAAGAAAGGAATCATTAAGTGCGTCCGCTAATTCTTCACCGGAAATTTCTAAATTTTCTTTTACTATCCTAGTAATATGTTCAGTTCCTCTGCCTATTATCATATTTAGTTTGCGCCACATGTCCCCGGAGCTGTGGCTCGAAGTAATGAGTCGATGATAATAATACCTGTTTTTAGCAGCGCGAAGTGCTTTAGTTACATAATTCCGCGCTGGTTTTAAAGACGATAGTCTTTCTTGGGATACCTAAACGGAGAAATTTCGGTCTGTCTGTCTGTCTGTCTGTCTGTTTGTCTGTTTGTCGGCACGTCACACGATTGAGCTAGTTGGCCAAACTTTAACCCCCTGCCTTACGACCTCCAATCATGACCAAGAAGCATGTGTTCATACGGGTGAGCGTGGGCAATTAAAAATCAAATATTACGCATACCTGAGGCACAACATCAATACCTTAGTACTATTCACAGTGTTCCTTTAAAACAAAATCTATAGATACGTAATTATAAAGATCCTAGTGTTTATTACGCGGCGCTGCTGTGTACAAAACAAGTCTCCGCCCAGTGATTTAACTTCGACGCTGTGGCTGGCTGTGGTGCTGCCACCTGGCAGCAGCATTGTTCAACACAAGCCGATGTTCCCCGGTAGCGCTGTAGATGGCGTCCTCTTCTGTTTTATCAATGCCAGCCAGATGCGGCTGATTCATCGTAGAAGAGCGCTGTCTCAGGCAAGGCAAAACATCCCTATTGCAAAACCCAGCGCCGCTGGGTACCAGCGTCCAGTGCCATGCCGGATTATGGGCCCAGTATCGCGCTGGATACTGGGACGCTGGAGCGGCAGTTTACTGGGAGGCGCTGGTACTCCCGCGCAATCGGCTCTACAGCGTTGAAATAGCGGTGCCTATATGCCATAAATAAATATATTAGTGCAGGAAGTGATATAGAACGCATTAACGCTATAAAAAAAAAAGAAAAAAAAAGCCATATGAAAAAAAAAGTCTCCGTCATCAGGATTCGAACTTGCCACCTCCCGATTCCGAACTCAAGTGTTCTACACACTACGCCACGACGGAACATGCTGAATTGTGCGTAAAACAACTATTTAACCAAGAAACACACGGTTCGGCTTCATGTTTACATGTCGCACAGTCACGATAGACGCGATCTTCCTTTCCAAATAACAACTGCGTCTTTATTAGACAAACGAACGGCGGCCGGTACCGAATGACATGCCGATAATGGCAAGAGCGCTAAGTTTCTTTAAGAATTCACATTTTAACTACGAAAAATATGAAATACACGTAGAGCACGCACTGTTTGCTGGCTGTTACTGCCGATTTTTTTAATAGCCGTTTCTCGCTCTTGCTACTGGTCAACATTTACAGAGGTTTTATGATGACTAGTTAGATAAACAGGTGCGTACATGATTGAGTATTGAGTAGTGTTATCGCGCATGCGACGATACGCCAGTACAGCGGGCGTGCCAGTGTACAGATTTGCAGTTCTATCGATACCTATAACTAAGAAACCGCCCAACTAAATAAAAATACAATTCGGTAAAGGAGTATGTCACTATGTTAGTTCACTAAGGCGTACCAAATTACCGACTGAAAATTATGCGTTCTTACATAAGAGTCACGAGAAGTACCGGCTAGCGCGGCCGGCAGCTTTCGGTGACAGCTTGTGCGCGTTGCTGAAAGCGCGTCGCTTCGATGGTCATCGCTCCTTGTGCGGACACCGTACACAAGGAAAAATGGTTAATTTAGGTTAACGAATGTCCAAACTGTGCTTTACAGTCATTCTTACGCTTTAGAATTGCGTGTACTTAAAGCGCGAAGCGCCGGTAACATGTAGACGGACACGGCCGGCACACTAGGCCTATAGCGCTCGCTGGGAGTCTCGCTGGGTAGGACCGGTCTCGGCGCAGCGCAGTTGCGATGGTTGAAGTTTCTGCATTCAAGCTTCGGAACCTTTCTAATGGTTAACTAAAGTTCAGCGGAAGTAAGTGGAAGGGCAAACAGTGCCAGAGATGCGTTTCCGGTGTGGTGATATCGAACGGCGGCTGTTTTTCTGGCCTCCGTTGGGTGGAGTTGCGAAGCCAGAGCTGAATTGCTTCTCGCCAACTGCGCGGCGATGTAACGATTTGCTGTTTCTGGTAGGACCGGCGCCTCAAGACTTATAAACACTGCAAAATGGAATCATTACAACAACCAATCCCTGATGCCAGACTGGTATATGTGCGGCGCATGCACAAAACGTGCATTCATCGCTGCTACGTGCTCCGCAAGAATTAACGCCGTTATTGAATCTGCGTGAATAAGAAGAAAAAAAAATCAAGCTAAAAAGCAAAATAATCAGCGTTGGCTCCTTTGTGTTATTGACGCATTTTTTTTCTGCGATCTAAATGGAAAAATAAAAATGACGGTGATTTCGCATATATATCACATAATGTCTTGCGCTTATCATTCATTCTCTTTCTCTGCCAAGCTAGAAGTTGTGAAAATGTTTGGGACCTGTAAGCAGGCCCCTGGCCAAGGGAGGGGGGCTAGGGGCCCGGGCCTCCCCTCGAATTTCGGATGGAAGGGGGTGTTTACCGAGGAAAAATAATAAAGATCGATGTTTTTCAAGGCTTTCAACAAGTGCCCCCCCCCCCCCCCCCCGAAAACATTGTTTGGCTACGGGCCTGCCTCTTAGGGTAGCATCCATTGGTACCATCGAATCAAACATTCTATATTCAAACATACCGAAACATTCCGCCGCATACACTACAGAAACTTGCATGCCGCACTGGAAGAAACAGTGCAGGCTCCAGTGTGCACCAGCGCACTCCAGTGAAAATTCCAGCGTTTTCAGCGCTTCCCAGTACGCGCCAGCGTCACAGCGGCCAAGCCAGCGCCCCTACCAGTACGACCCAGCTCTTTCCCAGTGCGCTTACCGAAGTGCCAGTGAATCCCAGCGTGTACCAGTGTTCCCAGTGCGATCCAGCGCCAAAAAACGTACTGGTATCACGCTGGGGGGCGCTGGTTTTTGCAATAGGGATATATGGCCGCTTGATGAAATACGACCCACTCTACAAGACATGATCAGAGAACGCAGAGAAAAGACCGACGACCAAATTTCAGCGGAGAAACGCCGGCGTCCGTCTAAGCGCGCCCGGAAAACGTCCGAAAAACGAGCCCAGCGGCTAGCCCGGCTATTAAATTGTGGTACTCATGCCGCTCATGCAGTGCAGTCGGCACAATTGACTATCGTCTTTCGACGACATTTGCAGCGAAGCACGCAGATACGCGGCCAATTTTTTTGCAATAGGGCTATGTTTTTTAAAGGCACTGAGCACATCGGGGCATCTAGTTTGAATAAATTTTTTGTACAGCTGGTCTCGTTTCCTTATGAGAAGCAAATGTTCACTCGTTATCCATGGCTTACGAGCTTTATTTGGTCGCTTAAATATATTTTGTGGAAAGCATGCATCGTAGATAGACGTAAATTTTTCTAAAAATGTATCATAGGCTATTTCTGGATCGTTTTCGCCAAGAACATCAGCCCAATTTTCACGTGAGATAGACTGACGAAAAGTGGTTAGCGTGGAAGCATTCATTAACCTGTAAGAAGACATCACCGCTGATTCAGAGTGGTGGATAATTTCAGATGAGACATTTACAGATATAAATACGGGAAGATGATCACTGATGGAGTAGTTAATGACACCAGAGTTTATACGTGTCTCATGAAAATTGGTAATAAAGGGATCAATAAGTGTTTCTGTGGTTGTTGCCAGTCGCGTTGGAGAAGTGATTACATTTTGACAATTGTGTATGTCTAAGAGAGACTCGAAGGTGGCTTTATTAGGATTATCGGCCATTAAATTAATATTAAAATCGCCGCCCAAGATTATGTGATACTTGTTAGAATTCACAAATTCCAGGAGGGAATCTAACAAGCTAAAGAAAAGAGAAACATCACCGCGAGGGGGGGGCGATAGCAGACACAAAATAGGCTTCTCCGTGATTTGAGAACAAGTGTTTCATAGTTAGGAGTTGAGCAGCAGAAGTCAGAAAGTAATTTGCACTGCATGCTATTTGAGGCTAAAATGGATACGCCTCCGCCACGCTTCTCAGGGCGGTTTACAAAATAAGATTTGTATCCGTGCATTTCAAACACATCCTCTTCGCAGGTAAACCACGTTTCCGTGAACATTACAATATCAAATAAAATTTTAGCCTGGCTAAAAAAACATTCAATATCATCGTACTTATTGCGACCGGATCTCAGATTAAAATGGATACAATTACAACAGTGCTGATACTGAGAGATTAGGCCATCCACTTGCATCATCTTTACAGATTCATGCGCCATCATAAGCATCACAGGTGAACAAAACACTTTTCATGCAATATATTCCAGCGGACAAAGCATATTGACCAGCACGTTCTGGTTATCTCTAGCGTGCATAAAAGAATGCACCATGACTGCTGAATCACGGCAAAGCGCATCAGTATCTGCTGCATCAAAACGATTGCCAACATTAGACAACCAGTGGCTTCACAACGCGGTAACACAAAATAAAGCCGAATTCTGTGTAAGTTATATGTCGGTTGTCTCGCGCACGTGTGAGTTTGAATTTATCGCTTCTCTTCTGGATTAGAAATGACCTTGTAATACCCTTGTACTTAATTTAAGGTGAGCCGGTGCTGTTATCGCATGTGTGGTGCGGCATATATGTCTTTAACTGTTCTTCTGGGAATAAAGCCATCTATGAGTGACGATATTATCCTCTGCGTCGTCTTCTCGTGTTGCTTAGGCCGCTAAATTTTTCCTCAGACTTATGTATCAAGACTCCTATCTACTCATCTTCAGCATTACTATCAGCCTTATGTCAGCTCACGTTTATAGGCCCGTGTAATTACGTCTACTGACAGATACTTCAGTGCAGTAGCTTTCATACGCCAGCACAATATTTAGTTATCAGAGGCGTGAGTTCTGACCCCCCCCCCCCTGCATGGTTTTTCTCGAGAACTTTTGATGAATATATCTCGTGTAAGTCATCTGCTTGAACAAAACTGTCCGTACTCAACTCAAAACATGATAACCCGTATTGGAAGGTAGGATATGAAAACGCATGTAGTAGAGCACATATTGTTCGAGCTATTGGTCTTAAAGAGCATTGACACCACGGTCGAAAAAGCTAACTATAGGACGACGTAATGATGAGTCGACTCAATCAGACTTAGATCAAGCCGTGAGTTAAGGTTCGAGTTAGTTCCAGTGAGTAGTATTTTGGTGAGCTTGAGCCTGAGTTAATACGAGGAGGAAAAGTTTAGTGAGTCTCAGTGAGAGCGAGTTTGGTTTAGGAAAACTGGTGAATCTGCGTCCGAGTGAGCCTTAAGGCCAATATATATTTTGTGAGTTGGCCTGAGCAAGCTCCACATTTCTTTTCCGGCTTATGCATGCTACCATAGACACAACTTCTTAGTTACATGTATATTACTCGAAAGCTCTGTGATGGCTAAATATGTGGCACCTCCCGAAGATAGATAGATAGATAGATAGATAGATAGATAGATAGATAGATAGATAGATAGATAGATAGATAGATAGATAGATAGATAGATAGATAGATAGATAGATAGAGCAAGCACTATAGTGGTGCGAAAAATGTGGAAATAGCGGAGCGGGTGTCCTAGCCCTTCCTATTGTCACGTGGTCGTGACGTCGACGAAGGCAACAGTCGGCGTGTCAAAGAAGAAACTCTTTATTTGGCCGAACTTGTGGCCGGGAAACTGAAGGTCAGACTACAGCAATACACGCTAGCACTGAGAGCGGCGAACAGAGCGTCGGCCGTCGATAATCTGCTCATCGTTGGTACGCACCGTCTTTTATACACCGCGCGTCGAACTTTCTAGCCTTATCACTGCTGGTCGTGGAAGCTCTAGAATAAGCTGGATGGTTCGCGTCCGGCGTGGAATCTTAACAAGACGATCTACTATAATCGCGAAGCTTCTCGAACACTAAGGCGCGGTCGGCGCCGAGCGTTACTCACAGTCTTTGTAGGCGAAAACCGAATACAGCAAACGCGAAAATAAGAAACGCACGTGACCCTATCATCACCGTCACTTAACTTTTACACGCTCGCCTCTGGACCGTGGGTACCCGTGTCGGAATTGTGGAGCAGCGTTTTCGCTTAACAGTCGCCCATATCCTCATTCCCGGCTAGCAGTCTCATCACACCTCGTTTCACTAGGCTGTACTCTCTTACACCCCAGGCTCCAAATTCCCTCCCCACTGCTCTCCAGAACTCTCCTTGGCTCTGGTCTATCCCTGCAATATGAATGAATGAATAACAGATTTCATTACTGGAAGACGTACAGATAAACGAACCGAAGCTAAAGGCCATTCGGCGTGACGAGGCTTCGCTACGTGAAAAGTACAAGATTAAACGTACAGATAGCAGGGCTAAATCATATAATAATTCTCCAAATGTACGGAGCAGCAAATAATAACCAGAATACAATAGCATGAAAACTTGCAACATAAGCTACATAGACATACAAAATCAAATATCAAATATTGTGGCTCTTTCCATATTATAAGAATAAATACAAAAGACACATAAATGCAATTTTACATTATACAGGGTGTTTCAAGAAATGTGTCCACTATTTTTTAAAAATCAGGAAAATGCGATATTTGCTCGCTGTCTTCACAATTGCTTTTTCTGTAGCGGCAGACATCTTAAGATGGTTGAAGACATGATTTGTGACTGTAATTAAGAAAGTTGAATTAATTAACTTTTTAATTAGCGGAGTTAGGTGGTTAAGTCCAATAGGAGAATTGAAGTCCTTCATGCGAAGAACCCATTTCAGCTTTGAGATTTCGAAAAAGCGGCCTCGAATAATTATGGTGGCGTAATGAAGTTCAGGCAAATTCAGCGGCCAAACCGAAACTCAAGCACCGATGAGCGCAACAAGCAGACGACTAGAATGACGTCACTGTTCCAGACAACGGTTACAGAGGTGCAGCGCTTCCCCGTTCCTTAACGTATGTGCGTCATGCATGCTACTACTACAAGCGCAGCCCACACACTCACACCAAGAAGTCAATTGATGGTTGATATAATGACGTTCACTCATTGTGGACGTCTCAGACGAATGTGGCAGTTGCGCTCTTCCGCGTTTCGGTTTCGGTTTGGCCGCTGAATTTGCCTGAACTTCATTACGCCACAATAATCAATAGAGGCCGCGTTTTCGAAATCTCAAAGCTGAAATGGGTTCTTCGCATGAAGGACTTCAATTCTCCCATTGGACTTAACCACCTAACTCCGCTAATTAAAAAAGTTAACTAATCTAACTTTCTTAATTACTGTCCCAAATCATGTCTTCAACCATCTTAAGATGCCTGCCGCTATAGAAAAAAGCAACTGTGAAGACAGCGAGCAAATGCCGCGTTTTCCTGATTTTTTAAAAATAGTGGACACATTTCTTGAAACACCCTGTATATTCATACACGCATATGTTCATACACGCATCTATACATACATACATACATACATACATACATACATACATACATACATACACACACACATACATACATACATACATACATACATACATACATACATACATACATACATACATACATACATCTGTATACACATAGGTTTGGTACATAAAAGTGACAAATAAATATGAGGAACCTAGCCTGTAATTTAGGGGAGACATAATCTTTACACTAATCTATTCACAAGTAGATCCTTGATGTGATGTTTGAGCTGCATTAATGAGATGTTAAATTTTAATTCTTCGCCTAGACGATTTAGCAACAGTGGTGCGCGACATGTAGTTAGGGCTCTACCATACCCAGTCCTGGTAGCAGGAACGCGAATTCGTTGTCTACGAAGCGAGTATTTGGGTGTGCTTTCGTTTGATGTCGTAGTGTGAAGTTTGTTTTTATAAATGTAATGTAATAGCTTGTATTCATAGACCTGCCTTGCTTTAAGTATGCCGTGTTTTATAAATAGTGGACTGCTAGACATCTCCCTTGGGTCGCCATAATAATCTTCAAATAGACGGAGCACTTTTTTCTGTACCAAACCATAATAATCTTCAAATAGACGGAGCACTTTTTTCTGTATCTCTCGCTTTCCCTCGTACTTTCGATACTCGGTAGAGGGGCTTGCTCAATTTCAGTGGCACATACAGGCCCAAGTTTCTGCGTCCAATTTTCATCGGAACAACAGCTTAAACAGCTACGCTTTGAAAAACTTCGGTTCTAGTGGGGATCCAACCCAGGACTTGTACGTGGCAAGAAAGGGTTTTATCGGGCAGCCACGCGTGTGGTGGAAACTGTTTCGGAAAAAAATCCAGTACGAATCTCATGTAGAGCGAGGAGTGTCCTGTACGATGTAATATTGTGTGGCAGCAGCGTAGAATCACGCCAGACGTCGAAATACGTGAATTGCGGAATGCGGCAACAACGTTTGCAGCTGCACAAGCGCGCGTGCTGCTTTACGTACGCGTATTGGGTACTTCGTTGTTTCGAAAAATAAAGAGATATGGCGTAGCGGGGACTTCACAACTGTACTTGCAGTGGGCATGCTAGGATAGTTTGAAACGGGCAGTTGTAAGCGCAAAGACGTCGCTTTCCTTCTGGCATGGTTGAGGTGTCCACCGAGAAGTCAAGCGATCGAGGCTAGCCATTTAGAAGGCGATGCCAACGGGCCATGATTACCCTGTCGCGTTATACTTTTGAAGACGACGCCCAAAGATCCTCCAAGTTTTGCTATCGCATAATTGCTTCGCTCTTCCGGAAAAACTACGTATTTTCAGGTTACTAGGTGCAGTGAAAACGAAAAGAAAAAAGCCGGCAGATCCCACGCACTGTGGGAATCGATGTAATGCGAAGCAGCCTGGAAGGAGCTAATCATGCTTTACATAATTTGCATGTCATGTTTCACATGTTGCAACCTGTAATTTGTGTTCGTCATACAGTCACGTCGCGATATACCAATTTTGGTGTATGTCAAGCTAGCGAACTGGACGCAAGCGCACCATGAGCGTGGCATGTAAATGGCATTGTAGATGACATGCATGCTAAGATTTTCATGTTACCACCTGCCACTTATGTTCGTTATACAGTCATGTCACTCAATACCAAATTTGGTGTATATCAAGCTAACGAAACGGCCGCGAGCGCGCCATGAGCGTGGCATGTAAATCATACTTTTCATGACAAGTTAGTCATGATTTTCATGATATGACCAGCCATTTATGTTCGTCTTCCAGTCACGTTATGCCATACCAAATTTGGTATAAATCCCATTAACGATACGGCCAGGAGAGCAGAAAGTCGTAGGCGGCTAGATAGATAGCTAGATAGATAGATACGCTCAAAGTCGCCGAAGTTCGCTAAGAAATGCTTCGCATTTAAAAGCGTTATAACATGAACGTGTACATTTATATGCTTGATGTACAGAGAGAGAAAGAAGAAGTAACCTTTACGCTCTAAAAGCGATGACGTAGGCCGAATATCGTACTTCTGACGAGCTACTTGAAGCTGGAAAAGTGCTTGGGAGGGCGAAAGCCTTTACCATGAACAACTCTAACACAGCTGATAGAACCCTTCGGAAGATGAAATTTAGAAACTGGTGTTCTTAAGAATATTGGCGATATCCCTTTGCTATAATGAAAGATGAGACCACGATATATTTTTGCAATGCAAACAGTAGCCGCGTACTTGTGAGAGCTTAGTTCTTTCTTGTAGAATATTATTAATAGCATCGCTTTTATTGCGATAGCAATTATATGGACACTCGCGGCTGGTTTTCGCCGTCGGCGTTGGCGTCGGCGTCATTTGCCGTATATGTATATGTATATATATAATCGGCCCCGCCCGTGGTTCGTGAGCGTGAAAAGACGCGAAGGGGGGGGGTCCCTCGAGCGACCTTCGATTTTAAGAGTGGGGGGCGCGCGCGTTATCTCCCCTTCTCGGCGGCCGACTGCGGGCGGAGGGGGGGGGGGGGGCGACGTTCGATTTTACGAGCGCGGGCGCGGGCGCGCGCGTTATCTCCCCTTCTCGGCGGCCAGAAGCGGGGGGGCCGGTGTACCCTTCTACGTGCTGCGCTCTCAACGCGAAGAGAATTCTCTTAAACAAGCGTTTTCTAGAGTTGCGTGAGATCGGATCCAAAAAGAGTTAGCTGCCAGCCTCACTTCGTATAACATTACAATTTTTTGCTATCGCATTCATTGCTTCACCCTTGCGGTGAAACTGTGACTTTTTTTCCTGTATATTTACTACCGGAGTGTATATTCTCGGCTCAAAATATGACAGAATGCAATGCGACCTATTTTAAACCTATTAAGCCTAAAGCTTAGAGTAAAAAGTTCGAAATGATAAGAACAATATCAGAGCACGCGTCAGGATTGCCCAGCCCCATTGCTCACAAAGGAAAATAAAACAAGTTCCACCTGGGAATATTTTTCGAAAGGTATCTAAGCAATGCTTGGAAATAAACGCATTCGATCATTCCAAAATGCTTACCTTGTTACTGCCGTGATAGAATCGTTATTAGAAAAGTTCGCGTGTCAAACATTTTTTAGACCTCATTCTGGGGTGCTGTATCGTTTTCGCTGACGCATGTCTCTCTGCTTTGGACATTGCTAAAAGATGAAGCAGTGATATGTACGAAAAAAAGAAAAAAAAAAGAGATGAACGCGCCGTTCATATTGCCCTTTGGATGGAGTGCCTGCGTTTGAAGATGGGCCTCTACACCATGATGTTGAAAATCTCATTACACTGTAATAGACTTTTCAGGGAGGGCAATGATAGGCAGGCAATTATGCGGTCACTAAGAGGAATGTTGTTTTTGAAGTTTGAATTTTAATTAAAACAAAACTAAAATCCTGAAACATCGAATCTGTTACCTTGTCAGTGGTGACCCCAAAAATATAACACGAGGCTTGGACAATATGACAATGACGTCGAGGCTATTTCGAAAAGTAAAAACGGTGAAAAAGCTCATCAACATTTTGGTATGGTGCGCACGACTATTTTGTGACGGCTGCCACAACGCAGCCGCTCTATTGGCATGGGAAGCGCGTTTTACCAGCTCTACTGTTGTAAAATTACTTAATTAAATTAGCGACAGAACAAGATGCCTGCATTTTTCAACTTTTATACATGTGTCGGTTTATTCATGCCCGATGCACATAAAACGTATATTTTTCTATATACGCGTGTATTCTGCTGGCATGGAAACTGAGTGATACTTACTCCAAATCAGTGTGCCGAGTATCTCAGTAGCATACTTTGTCATGCTGTGTGGCCTGTGACTCGAAGTGATTATACTGTAGCTTTAACCATAAGCTAAGTTATTAGTTTGGCGTGTTCTATGCAACAGTTGACGCTTGTAACTGCATGTATAAGCCATGCGTATACATGCTATCGGCCTTTCGTATCATGTCAGCGTAGCCGCGGTGCTTGAACCTAGCGCTTCAAGAGGGCTCATTTGGCTGTTACCCAGATCAACAATTTTATTGCGATAACCATTGTATTGACAGTATAGACGGGGTTTTGCTGTCGCCGTTGCCGTCGCCGTCATGTCGCGTATAAAGTGCAAATTGATAACATCCCCCAGCGTATCGTACGTTCTACCAGCGGCTAATAGCGCGCGAGCGGGAGCGACGAACGCGGCTGAAGCGCAGATCAAATGAGCCGTCCATCTCCCTCACTCCGAGGCGCATGCGATAAGATCTCCCCGCCTGTTAAAACAGCAGTATAATGCTCAAGCATACAGGAAACGCGTCGCCCGTCTTTCGCGAGCTGAAAAGACGCGAGGGGGGGGGGGGGGCTGTCCCTAGAGCGATCTTTGATTTTACGAGCACGGTCGGCGCTGGCGCGCGCGTTATCTCGCTATCTCGACAGCCGACAGCGGGCGGCTGTAATACCCTTCTACGTGCTGCGCTCACAACATGAAGCGAATGTGCCAAGAGTGTCCCTGGAGCGGTCGTATTCTCTTAAACGAGCGCTTTGTAGAGTTGCTGAGATCGGATTCAAGAGAGTTTGCTGCCTGCCTCACTTCGTATAATATTACAATTTTTTGCTATAGCATTCATTTCTTCACCCTTGCGGTGAACCTGGGACTTTTTTTAGTAGCGGTGCTGTTTAAGCCGGCCGTGAAACCTTTGGTGTCCACACAGGCGGGTATGTGCCACAGCAATTTGGAAGCCCCACTACCGAGTAAAGCAGCTGTCAGCGTTAAGCGAAAACTCTGCTCGGCGAAGTGGAGCATGTGAAACTCAAACGCGTTCTTGGGCTAGTTGGTGCATGATCTAATAAAAATTACATGCACAAGGGAACGAGGACAAGAAAATACAGGACTGATGCCACCAAACAGGACTGGTGCGCCGGTCCTGTCTTTTGTTGTCTTCGTTCCTTTGTGCCTCCAATTTTCATTAGCGCATGTGCAACACGTGAAAGAGAGAGAGAGATAGAGAGAAAGAGAGGAAAAATTTAGAAAGAGAAAGAACGAAAAAAACCAGGGAGAGAGGAAGCGATCGAAAGAAAAAAAAATAAAAAGCCGGCAGATCCCACGCACTGTGGGAATCGATGTAATGCGAAGCAGCCAGGAAGGAGCAAATCCTGCTTTACATAATTTGCATGTCATGTTTGACATGTTATGACCTGTCATTTATGTTCGTCTTACAATCACGTCGCGCAATACCAATTTTGGTGTATATCAAGCTAGCGAACTGGACGCAAGCGCGCCATGAGCGTGGCATGGAAATGGGGTTGTAGATGACACGCACGCCAAGATTTTCATGTTACCACCTGCCACTTATGTTCGTTATACAGTCATGTCACTCAATACCAAATTTGGTGTATATCAAGCGAACGAAACGGCCGCGAGCGCGCCATGAGCGTGGAACGCAAGTCATGTCGCTCATGGCATGTCATGATTTCCATATTACCACATGTCATTTACGTTCGTCATAGAGTCATGTCACTCAATACCAAATTTGGTGTATATCAAGCTAACGAAACGGCCGCGAGCGCGCCATGAGCGTAGAACGCAAGTCATGTCGCTCATGGCATGTCATGATTTCCATATTACCACTTGTCATTTATGTTCCTCATACAGTCATGTCACTCAATACCAAATTTGGTGTATATCAAGCTAACGAAACGGCCGCGAGCACGCCATGAGCGTGGAACGCAAGTCATGTCGCTCATGGCATGTCATGATTTCCATATTACCACATGTCATTTACGTTCGTCATACAGTCATGTCACTCAATACCAAATTTGGTGTATATCAAGCTAACGAAACGGCCGCGAGCGCGCCATGAGCGTGGCATATAAATCATGTTGTTCATGACATGCACGTCATTATTTGCATATTACCACCTGTCATTAATGTTCGTCATGCAGTCACGTCACTCAATCCCAAATTTGGTGTATATCAAGCAAATGAAACGGCCGCGAGCGCGCCATGAGCGTGACATGTAATTCATACTTTTCATGACAAGCTAGTCATGATTTTCATGATATGACCAGCCATTTATGTTCGTCATACAGTCATGTTGTGCCATACTAAATTTGGTATAAATCCCATTAACGATACGGCCAGGAGAGCACAAAGTCGTAGGCGGCTAGATAGATAGATAGCTAGATAGATACGCTCAAAGTCGCCGAAGTTCGCTAAGAAATGCTTCGCATTTAAAAGGAAGAAATAATGACCAACGGTACGCTTGATCGCATAAGATGGCTTAATGCAGACGAGATTGCGACTGCAGGTCGTGTGCGAATTCTCTGTGATGGCGTAATTAACGTGGGCGTGACCTCACTGTCTGGTGCTCCGTGACTTTTCTGATGTGGGCCGAATTGTCGTCGCAGAAGTTACCAGTACCTCATCGGCGCACCAGAGCCCAAGCCTAAATGGCCATGCATTTGGGTTTGAGCTCTGTGCACAGTAGTACTTCTACGCAACTGCTTTGTACACAATAAATAAAACTGCGCTATTTCCTAACTTGGGGGTCGCAAGCACTTGTTATCGCTTATACTACGTATTTAAACACCAGGTAGTAACGGCTAAGTTGGTGACTTTTCTGAATGACACTACTTACACTGACTGCGTACAGGGAAATGTGAACTAATACAAATTCAGTAACTCTAACGCTATCACAGCCAACACCGTGTGACTACGGTTATTAACACTAGTGAACAAAAGTTAGCCAGCAACTTGCTTACACCTATTCAGTTTATCTGCACAGTTGGAATGTTCGTGTCAAGTTCAATTTATTGCAAAGCTTGAGCTCAACAGAGAAGAGTGCAACGATATGGTTATTTCGTTTAATTTGTTTAACGTCCCAAAGCGATTTCCGCTATCCGAGACCCCGTAGAGAATAAGGCATTATCTTGTTACATCAAGAAATAGTTGCTTACTACTTTATGCGAGTATACACCACATTGCGATCTTCAGATAATACAGCATGAACGAAGCGTAATAGAGAACACACTTACGCGCACCCAGATTGTCATCGTTTTCACAAGGCACATACTGTAACCTCTGTAACAGCAACATTAGGTTTATCGCATCCCCATCTTGTATAGCGCACAGTGTACCGGTTAGCAGCTATGAACTCAGATATATAATTCATGATTGAGACCCGCGTTCTTATTCCTCACCACGTGCGTGTTCACGCACGGTGAGTAAGCAAAAAACTGTTATGCCAAAATAATCACGCAAATAATTGTCTGCCTAAAATTTCCATAATAATGTAGCAATTACAGCGTAACGTACCACGGCAAGTATATTTAGTAACGCTTAAAAACCTGCCACCACCAAAGTAGTAACTTTTACTAACTCTGGCACGCAGAATAATACATGGAATTTTTAAGACCACTCATATATTTCTATAGTACTGAAACATTTCAGATATTTAGGAAACTTGACATGGAGTAATAAACGTAGCAGTCAATAAATTCTTAGTATATTTAACAGGATGTTTTTAAACAAATCAGTTGCTATTCGGCGAAGACGTCTGTGCCAACAGTTCCCTAAAAAAGTGCTTGTCAGCTCGTCTTGTGGCGGCAATCCATTGAAGGTGCCGGAGAAGTGGTCGGCATCAGAGTACTGTTATGACCGTCATCAGCATTGCAATGCTTCCAGCGGCTGCGAACCCGACAAATAGTTCGTCGGCGCATTCCAAGGAAAGGCTTGCACTTGAGACGGGCTGAACATCTCGCAGCCAAGCGAGTACAAAGGTTCCAACGGACCTGTTCCGCGCGAGGAAGCCCAACTAGACAATAAATACTAGAGGTGCCTATTCCGGGAAGAGGTGGATTGCCACCAGGACGGGCAAGGCAAGTTAAGAAAACTTCCACGCATCTTTCTGAAGGTAACTGACTCTGCGTCAGTGCCAAGCAGGAAAAGGGTGCCATTGAGGACTGGTTCCTAGCAAACGACGAGGGATTAGTCGACCACACCTTCACCCCCCTTCTCTTCGTAGTATTTTCTGCGTGGGGTGGCAATGCTGAAGAAATTCCGGCGAGACTGCTACATTCCTCAGCTCGAACGCAGACGTGCAAGTTTGGCACATCTTTAGGGGAGCAGGTCACTTCGAGGTTGACGACCCTCCACCACCTCCCCATTCAGGCTCTTCCCCCTCGCCGGGAGAGTTCTGGGACCATGCCGCGCCAAGTTCCTCGACCGCGTGCAAAAGTCTTGGTGTCGTGTCCAATGTCTTGGTGCCACGTGCAAAATCTTGGTGCTGTGCGTTCGTGGCCGTATTTGGGCATCATTTTAGACTTTGCCCTCTCCACGTGTATTGTGTGGTATCTTTCCCCTCCCTCGTGGGCGTAGTGCGGAGACCACTGGACACCGCATTGGCTGAAGATGCGGACAATGCGTCCAGGGTTGGCAGCGCGGCGTTATAAAAGCCGAAGACATTTTGTGCTTTTACTCCTCTTCTTCTTCTCGCTCACTTCTCCTTACCGTGTAAATAAATCTCTGTCGTTTTCGTACGAACGTCTCTCCTCTCTGTGCAAAGTTGGACGATGGGTCCGACGGCGGGGGCCAGCTACCAATATCGAGACCCGCCGTACCCGGGTTCCCCACGACTGGTACACTCTAAAAATTGAAACTCCAGCAGCAAGAGTAAAGAAGCTTTGTTACTCTCTCTGCAGAGAGAGTAAGAAATTATACTCTCTCTACAGAGAGTCACTTTACTCTCTGGCCAGAAGGAGTGAAAGGGGGCTTTCACTCCTTCTGGGAAAAGAGAGTAAAGTGCCTGTTTTACTCCGACAAACCGCAAGAGAGTTCAATGCCTGTTTTACTCCTTTACCATACGACAGCTTGTTTCACAGCTTGTTTTACTCGTCCCATTCTCCCCATTGGAGAAGCTGCAAAGATAAGTCCGCGCAGTCTTGTATCTCGGACTGTCGCTCAGTCGAGAGAGAAAACATTTTATTTTAAAATAATGGCTGCGGCATAGCTCGGCTAGGCCCGGTTACGAAACAGCAGGCACCTAAACCATCGGCAGACGCTCGCGTGCTCCTTTGCTAGCAAATGCGCGCGCTCGCGTTTTGACCTGGGACGCTGAGGAAGGCCATTCGGACAGACAAGCCGACGAACGCGTCCACTGTAACTTCGTGCGCATCTGCAACGCCACTAATAATTTCGCGCGGCTTGTCACGGGGTATCCGTTCTTCGCTTCAAAGCCACGCGCTGATGCACGGCGTAACTCACTCAAAAATTATAAACTAAATAACCTGACTTTATGATAATAATATTTTATTCATTCAATCAATCCTGCGGGGGGGATCGTCCTGGGTCCTGGCGACACGGGCCCGTTGAACGCCTGGAGGCTCTCGAGAAGCCCGTCGCATGCTGAGGGCATCACCCCACATTTTAGTGCGGAAGGGACGCAAGATGACAGGGAGGGGAGGCAACAATTTTTCGGCGCACTCCACCGTGACGTGGAAAGCCGTTGTGGATCTGCCGCAGGCCGGGCTAGAATTCACGTAGCGGTCTGGGTTCTCTATCAACGGACGACGAAACATATGCCTCCTCAACGTGTCGTGTCGATAACCGCTGACATGCCCAAAGGAATCCGGGATCGTAAATGCACGCGATTATGTTCACTCGTACTGAAACACTCCCAGCGCTCCCAAACATCACACCTGCGTTTTCACGACCACTTGTGCTCGACAAGCTTTGCTGACACTTGTATTTGCGAGCGCAAGGCGAACGCCAGTAGTGTTTCGGTGACTTCACATCCCGGCTTGGTAAACATGTAGTCCCATAATCTGCTACCTAGCTCTGCTCGTACTTTAAGCGAGTTATCACAAGCATTTGTGCCCGCGGCAGTTCTGCACCGTTCTGTGCAAGCACAGGGGTGTGCTTGTCAGGGGCCGAGCGCCAGTAGTCGAAACAACACGCACATCTCACTCATATGTGAACCCCTCCGTAACACGCAAGAAATAAAATGCTCATTTTTAATCAGTTAATCGTTGGGGTTTACCGACCCAAATTGCAAAGTGCAAACGCGCCTCTGGCTCCTATATTTAATTGCATCTAGCACGAACTTTCGCTCACGGTAGAAGCTGCTTTTTCGCTCAAAACCAAACATGCCAACGCCGCGGAAACCAAGCTGTCGCGATAAGGAAAAAAAAATAAAAGACGCGACTTGCATCAAGCGGCTGCGAAACGGCGAGAGAGAAACGCCAGAAGCACGATAACAGAACCGTACGACGCATGCGCGCGCGAGGAAAGAAAAAAAATGTTGCAGTGGCTTAGCTCGGCTATGCCAGGATATACGTAGCGTTAGCAAAGGTTCAGCTGATTGTTCTTAGCTTTCCTGATTGTCTAGATTGTCTAGGATTAGCTTGATTATTATGCTTACTGCTGCTCCAATGACACACAAACACGGTATACGTATTATGTGGCACATGTATATTTTTGCTCAACGTCAGATTGCTTCTCTATTGCCGAAAAGACGGCTTGGTGATCAGTGAAGTAACACGCTGCCGTCTCTATGGCCCCAACACAGTATTCTGTTCATTCTTCCTACCCTCACACGCTAATTGCCAGGCAACTACTTCGGGATCCGATGAGCCACGCTTCTCCGCTCTTCTGCGCCGTTGAGCAGCATTTGCGCTCTTCTTCTCCATGGCTATACCACACTGGCAAACCCCAGTCAGAAGCGCAGCGGCTCCATCGCAGTGTCAGACGGCGACTGCACAGCGAAGGCGAATAGCTGCGCGCGCGCGTCGGCGCCAGTGCGTCTACCACGACTACGACGTCACTCCTCTGGAATGCGCAGACCAGCGGCGGTGAGTAGCGCGCGGCGGCGGCGGAGTGCGCGGGAGATGCTGGCTCCGGTCCGCCAGTTGTGTGACATCACTGATCCTCGCGCATGCGCAGCACAGCTCTTAATGTGCCGCGCGAAACGGGTTTGGCTAGGCCAGTGTAGCTAACGCTACAAAAGAAACGGCGAAACAGGGAGAGGAGAAACGTGCGCGCGCCCTAAGCAGCTGAAAGGCTGAAACCCTGAAACTTTGCCGTCGCCCGTCGTTGTCTTCGCCATTTTGACGCGTTGTTCAGTTGTTGAAGTTTGGTGAGTGCTCAGCTGCGTCGGCGGCGTGTGTGCGCGACTGTGATCTCGACGCTGGACGTGAACCGCATTTAGCGACAGCAGTGCAACATCCCGTGCTGTGTGCGCGTTGGTTTTGTGATTGTCTGCAGACTCAACTGCGTGACTGAGTGCCCGGCCAACACATGGTTCGGCACAGTCGGGAATATGAACGGTAAGTGGTGCTTCTGTTTTCTCTGCTTCGCGTCCTATCGTCGTTCAGATGTGTAATAGTGCATGCTGTGTCGCCTGTAAAGTACAATAAATAACGTTAGGCGCACATACGTGTGATGCCTGATGCGCGTTTAAAAAGCTTTTGTGAAGGCACAGACGTCGCACGGCCAGTCTATCGAAGCTCGCATGCGCCTCGATAAAGTCAATTTGTGCATTATAATTTATTTGCTTCCCATAAAGCGTGAGTGCGGCAGCATACGTTTTTGCAGAAAATATACACTTACGCGAAAGCCCGCGGTTATCATGCCGTAATAAGTGATTTAAGGCCAACTATGTTTTCATTTGATTCAGTTGTCATTCATGGCCGCCTCAGTGGTACAATTGTTACGGTGTTCGGCTGCTGACCCGAAAGTCGCGAGTTGGACCCCGGCCGCGGCGGTCGCATTTCGATGGAGGCGAAATGTTAGAAGCTCGTGTACTCTGCGATGTCAGTGCACGTTAAAGAACAGACTTCTGAAGTCTTCATTAAGGCGGGCCTCATATTATAGTTTTGGCACGTGAAACCCTCAATATTAATGTTATTATTAGTATTCATACTGGATGTGTTTGTGCTTTTCTTCAGTCTCAGTGTCTACTTGTGTGCATTATTAACCTGTGGCATCACCCGGCGCTCATGTTTTGCCAGAATTTACGCTGGATACAGAGTGCACTGGGCGCCCTTGTTCTTCCGCCGTGCAACTGTGGAAATTTTATCGAGGCACAGAATATTAGTGAGAATGCTTTTCCATAACATTTTTGCATTACACTTTTTTTCCGTGTCTAAGACAAAAAAAAGCATTTGCATCAATATCGCAATAAAGTTATTTTCCTTCCCTCCTTTGCATCATTATCATCATCATCATACCATGGTCTAATGGCGTTATTAGGTTGAGTTTAATTGACTAGTGGGAATAAATTCTGCTGCAGGGATATAATTATGGCGAAATGTGACAGTCATCTGCTAAGTGACAGCGTGTATGGTGAAGCACATGCATTTTACGGTATTGTCACTTAATTAGTGACATATATCAGCACTGGAACCTTCCTGGATTTCATGTGAATATTCTCAGCCATTTGAAGATGTGTGAGCTGTGCCCGACTAATGCAGTCACATCAGCGCAAGTCAGCTCAACGGAATCGTGATGGTAGAGGGACAATCGTAAATAATTGTCTTGCATAAGACTATTATGAAGTTGTGAAGAAAAGCTAAGCAGCCATTAAACATTATGGCAGTTAAAAAAACAGTGTTCGGCAAAGACAAGACATCTTTAGTCATTTGTTATGGTTTACTTCTGTAACCCACGTGTAAGCTTCCTACATTCATGCTTCTTGATGAATGTAAATATTGAATTTACTGCGGCGTCAGAAAGCAGTAGCACGCAGGTCACCGGATAACTCCATCGCAAATTCACAAAGGACGTGCTGTTGTGCACCTACTCCATGCTGTACCATGCTCTGTTTTCAGTTCTTTCATTAGAACGATACCTGGTGAACAGCCTAATTTATAAGAAACTCCAATGCTGTGCTTTTGACGAAATAGGTGTGGAGTGAGCTTGAACCTGCAAGTATTTGGTTTTTGGTCTCACCACAGAGGCAGTGCTAATTTGGTTGGCCATAGTGTGAAGTACTTCGGGCAAGAAAAACGCAGCACACAAGGAGATACAGTGGAAAACCGATTGGGTCTTGTGTATCTTCCTTGTGTGCTGCGTTTTTCTTGCGCTAAGTAATTTTTTGTCGGTATGCGCCAACTAGACCCTCATGAAGTCTTGTGTAGTGTGAAGGTTATCAATGTTTGTGCAGTTGGCAATGCTACACTACTGAACTTGATGTGTATATTTCGAAATGCTCCAAGACTTGATTTGAAAGAAGGAAAGGAAGACATAAATGGTTATACAGGCATGTTTGCCAGCTGTTAATCTGGCTGGCCATGCTGTGCAAACGAAGGGCGTACGAGGGTAAAAGATAACAGAGAAAAACTTAACAGGAAAGAAGAGTATGACACCTTTTAAAGCCTGTCTCTAAGGTCACTTTGTGTAGGAAGCACAGCAATGCTTTTAATGCTAATATTAAATGGGAGCAGCAATGACAAAAATCTTACAGCGTAATACTGTGAAATATTTTTTCCCGTAGTAATAGAAAAGCCTTATCCACACTGTCATTTGTGTATTGTGTGTTGAATTAATTTTTCGTGTTCGAGTGCTTTAGGATAATAAATTTAAGAGCTAAAGAAGTGTTTCATGCATGGACGTCAAAGTGAATTTATGCCAGTTATCTGATATAGGTACTGGCGTGCTTTACAGCTGATCAGTGCGGCGTGAAATACTGAGTCACTTAAAAAGGATTGGTTCCATGCACCTCGTGATTTAAGTTATCACGGTTAGGAAAATTTCTGCATTCGTTTAGACTTGATAGTTATGTTTATTGCATGTCTAGTGTGTTGGCTAGGTGACATTTAAGTTAATATCAAGCAGTAAGCAGGATGGAAAATTTTCAGAGAATACGTATTTCGTCATTGGCAGCAGCAGGATATTGCATAACTTATAGGCAGGCGCTGTATACACTGTTGGTTTAGTCAGATACACGTGCAGTACTAACTATGTTGTCTAGGTGTTGCTTTGGCATTAGCATGGTTTTAGATTTAGATGTACATTAAAGAATCAAGGGTGTGCACTGTGGCATGCCTCAAGTATATATCTATATCTTTTCCCATCTAGCCCAAGTTTTAAAATAATTTATTTGGTTGAACTTGCAGTAAATTTTGAGGGTGAATGAATTATTTTTCTTGTAGGAGTTGCCTCCATGAAACAACAAGCAACACTGCACACTAGTGATCGTACCTTGTTCTTTTGCTATGTGTATCAAAACATGGGAGAAATACATGGACAAGCAATGAGCTCAGTCTTTCTGTATCATATTGCTACATCTTTCAGATTTTATAATAAAAGCATGCTGCACTCGTTGGAGATCTCTCAAGGCAGCGTTTCAATTTTTGTATTTTTGTGATGTTTTTTTTTTCAAAAAGTCTGCAGTAAGAGATGTCATATTAGTCTTTTGTAGGGCATTCATTTGTATGGATGCAGAAAGCCTAATACACTTCTTTATTTGATATCTTTTTTCAGGAAGACTAGACACTTCTGGCGAAGCAGCGAGAGTTCTGGCCCACCTGTTCGTCTACAGGACGGCCTGTTCTGCAAACACTCATGGGCCTTACAGTACATTATATTGACGATCTTGTACATCACTCAGCATTTAGGATTGCCAGCACTTGTACTCCTGCAGTGTGTTATGCACGATGCTGTGTCCGAACTTTCCAATAAGAGTACACATTTTGAAAATTTTATATGTCTTGAAAAAGGATGTAAACTCATTTAGCTGACTGAACTTAATTCCTGGCTGTTTTACAACCTGTATTTATAGCCTGTTTAATTTTTATTCAACCTCGTGGCATATCCAGTCCTTGGCTCTAATGTGTCAAGCCACCACCAGTATTGATAGGCAATTTTTAATTTAAAACTTGTTATTGCCTAACGTAACTTTCCAGTCATGGTATTCGGATTCATTTTACATGAGGTAGTTGCGCATGAGCCATAAATTCAGCTCTTAAAGATGGTGAACTACTTTACCGGTAGCAAATGATGGCACGGCACTAGCTGGCATGAAAATATTATAACTGTAGGTCTACTACTTAAGCATAATATTCCGACGAATCATGGTTGTGAAATAATGCCTAGTTTCCAAGCTTGATTTTAGAAATTTGCATCATCAAATATGTGAACAAAGGCAAGCGTGTTTACAAATTTTGGCAGGTGTATCTACGGTCGACACCACAGGTCTTTATACAACAAAGTTGACTGCACAGTCGTGTATCATGTATCACGCCTGAGGGCAAACTAATGCTATATAAAGAAATTGTACACTACCATGCCTATTCCACAGTCACATTTTTCTCATAGGTGTTGTAAGCCTTCATTGACTTATCGAATTGCCTACATTTGTAAGCAGACACCAAGTCCCTCGTGCATGCCGTCTGTTTGGATTTAAATGCATACTGGCATTGCTAAGTATATGTGTCGTGCCTTGTGATGTTTTTTTTTTCTGTACTTTCGGTTGTGCTGTGTATCTTGTTTCCTGTGTTCAATAATGAGCATACGTTCTGTACTGTAGATGAAAATGTGTATTTTTACATTGACATTATGGATGTTATTGCTTTGATTCCAATAAAGTACTACAATTCACATTTGTTGTATCAATTCATGTTTAAGAATTTCTAGTGCATTCAAACAAAAAAGAGCTTGTATTATGCAAAAGAAATTGTTCAAACACTGACGTATAGATCAGTGGGTCTCAGCCACGTATGTTTCGAAAACCCCTTGTGGAATGAACAGTGGACGTGATGAAGGTAGGTGCCATAAATTAACTCATGTATTGTGAAATAGGTGCCCTTTATTTCACTGTGCGAAAGAATGGTCAAACTGAAGTGTCACGCCAGTTTGATCTCAACAGACTTGTCAATAAGTTGTGCGGTCTCCAGCCACATTCCACCTGTTTCTAGCTATGCTTGCTCCTCAAATATGCAAGCCTGGGAACTGCATATGTCGCAAGATAACGGCAACTGAAGATCTGCAGCCATCTCATGGGGATGGAAAAACGTAAGTCAGCCCCGCCGCAATGCAAATCAGTTGTGCGGTGAGGCATACCAAAAATCAGATGGGGGGCCCCTTGTAGTGGACAGTATGCCTTGAAAAGGGGCGGTTTTATCTTTTGTTCGAGGGGGGATACTGTAGATAATCCTTGTGTTATACCAGATGGACTGAACAGATGATTCTTGCAAAATATGCAAATAAGCGACAGGCAGTGAACGGAAACAGACCAACATTCATCGAACATGGATGGGTTGATCATTTATCAACGGTAGCATAATTTGTATAATGAGTTTGGCCGCACCTAAAGGTACACGAGGTAGTACGAGTGCTCGTGGCACCCACTTGTGACCTGCTGTGACAAAAGATATCCTACGAAATATAAAAAAGTCACAGTTTCACCGCAAGGGTGAAGCAATGAATGCGATAGCAAAAAATTGTAATGTTATACGAAGTGAGGCTGGCAGCTAACTCTTTTTTGGATCCGATCTCACGCAACTCTAGAAAACGCTTGTTTAAGAGAATTCTCTTCGCGTTGAGAGCGCAGCACGTAGAAGGGTACGCCGGCCCGGCCGCCGAGAAGGGGAGATGAGAAGGGGAGATAAAGCGCGCGCCCGCGCTCGTAAAATCGAACGTCGCCCCCCCCCCCCCCCGCCCGCTGTCGGCTGCCGATAAGGGGAGATAACGCGCGCGCCCCCCGCTCGTAAAATCGAAGGTCGCTCGAGGGACCCCTCCCCCCCCTCGCGTCTTTTCACGCTCACGAACGACGGGCGGGCCCGGTTATATATATACATATACATATACGGCAAATGACGCCGACGAGGACGCCGACGGCGAAAACCAGCCGCGAGTGTCCATATAATTGCTATCGCAATAATAACCGCCCCCCCCCCGAAATTTTTTTTCGCCATGGCATACAGAGCGAAAAATGACCATTCCAAGGAGGTGCCCCTCCCGAAATCAAGGCGGTGCCCCCCCCCCCCCCCCCCCCGAAAAAAATTTCTGGCTACGCCCCTGCGCGACAGTGAAGAGTAAAGGTTATTTAGTGAAAAGGTAGCTAGTCTCCGTGTACAGGGTTGCCGTTGGTGGCTACTTTGCGCCAAATTGGCTACTTTTAGACCCCATTGGCTACGGAAATTTCCAGTTGGCGCCTTGGCTCTTTTTTAAACTTGTGGTCTTACTTATTCAAATTGGTTTTATTTATTCATCAATAGTAAAGACTCGGTTTATAATGCCGCTTCTGTTCTATTTGGCTAGAAATTTGGCGACAATATCAAATGACATGGCTACTTTGCCTACTTTTGGCGTGAGTTCTGGCGCCTTTTTCATGTCCACCCAACGGCAACCCTGTCCGTGTATAAAAGCAATTAAATACTGACTATGACTAATTGAGAAGCACTGTATATCGCGCCTCAGCGCGCGTTAAGTGCTCATGGTGGAAATATTCGTCTAACTGCTCGGAAGGTGCCGCTGACCCGGTGTGCAGCCCGCAACAGTACGTACGCGCGCAATAAATACACATGGTTGTATATGTAAACGCTAAAATACCCTTGTAACTCAGGCATTGACTTATGTAACAATGAGATGCCGTAGCACATGGTCTACGAACAGCTGAGAACGCACTGGTGCCACTGAAAACACTTGCGGCTCGCGGCAAAAATAACCAGAATCACTCAACAGCACACGCTCGTAGAATACACATACGTGAGTTTCGCTACCTGAAGGTACTTGTCACGCTGGTATCTGCGAATTTTGGGCGAGAAAGACATCCACAACTTGGGGTGAACACTCAAAAGGACGCACGTTGATCATTTTGCTTGCGGCACGACAGACGACGAACCGAAGTCGGAGCATAAGGTGCTAACGGAGGTCTCCGCGATTTCATGACGCCGCGTAATCTATTTACGAACTTAATGCAGGCGCAATGCACGCTGACGATGCAAGAACACAAGTTGCAAGCTCCTCCCCCCCTTTTTTTCAAAGCACTTTGTGAATACATATGCTTGAGAAAACTCATCGCAGCATGCGGGGGGCTCTGTGGTGTAGTGGTTAGCGTGTTTTCTCTCGGTGCGTGTGGTCAGTGGTTCGAATCCAGTGTTGTGTATTATTTGTAAACGTATGTATGCACTGATGTAGGTCTTCTAATTACCCGCAGAATTAAGTATCAATGTTATTAATCCGTCAGACGCTCTTACAGTGCCAAAAAAAATTTTTTTTGCAGCCGCTTTGGTCGCCTATTAACAGCACGCCACGCGTAAGCGCGGTAGGCTGTATGACCTAGAATCTTGCAAAAACCACGTCAAGTCTATTGTGTTGCTTTCTCTGGGAGCCCGCTGCGTAGTCACATAACGAATTGACTAGCAGCGCCGTAATTTGGACAGATTTCATGCCTGCAGGCGTGGATTCGAGCGAGTATTCGACTGGCAGTGTAGCGAAACGCTTCCAAACATCACGCCTTCATTAACATCTCCCGTCACGACAGCGGAAAGGTTCTCTTTAATCTAAGTGTTGTAATCGCGAGCGCTCTGCGTGTTTTGGTTGCCTGGATATGTGCGTGTATGTATTTGTCTTTCTTTTTTTGCGCTTGATTAATTTTATACCAGAGCGATTTCAATGTGCCAGCTTTACTCTCTCGGTGGGAGTGCTTTCACTCTATCGCAGACGGAGTACTGTACTCCATGAGAGGGCGTTGGAGCACTCTCTTTCTAAAGAGAGTAGTTTCACCCCGGAATAAGGAGTGCCCTGCGGGACAAGCGAAAACTCTCGCAAAGGGCGTAAAAGCACTCCTTTTGTTCTAAGAGTGTATGAGCGCGGAGATGCTGCAATCACCGGGCCCAACAGATGGAGGCAGCGGTGCAATGTGGCCAACCAGGTTGACGGAGCGACTGGCACCAGCGGTGGGAAGCTCCCTAAACCCCGAGTCCCAACAGTACTTACGTGAGGAGTTGCACCCAACGCTGATGTCACATATCTGAAGTCTGAGATTGTATTCCGCGGGGCGACTTGAACAGTTGTGTAGGGTAGCCAACCAACACAAGTCATCGAGCTGTCTTGCCGTATTGAAACGTTTGCCGTACACCTAGGTCAGTCTTGGATGCAGTTCAATAACGGCGAGGAAATCGGGTTATGTTCCTCAAACGTTTACTGCTTTTCCTAGCGAGCGTCTAGCACAAGCAATGACCTTTCGAAATCTGTCTTTTGCTTCTAAAAGCACGGCTTTTCGAATTAATCATAGCCAGCTCCACTCATGGTATTTCCCGTATACGTATTGGACGTGGTGTACAGTTTCCTAGTGACAATAGAGAATAAAAACAAAAACCATGTGTTTGTTTTGCTGTAGAAGCTGGCTACAGGAAGACGCGGCCTTTGTTGGCGCGAGCGCCGACATGAGGTACAGTCTGTTTCACACTTAGGGGAAATTTCGGAGCGCATGGCATCACGATGCGGCCAGCGCTGCAGTCGCGCGCCGGCAGCAGCTCGCGCATGTGCAGACGCAAGGGGGGAGTGGTGTTGAACTGCATTGCCTGCTACGGCGGCGCTGGCCACATTGTCGGGCAGCCTGCTTATGTCAGCGTTACTGAGGGAACTATAGGCCGATATTCTGTACTAAACTTCGTGCGGCACCTACTTCTCAGACTTCATTGGCGATAATGGGGTTCTAGAAACAGTATTTGACAGCATACTTTGTTCACTCTTTCGAAACGCCATGGTACTGAGTGCGTTCCCGTATATTTCTCCTTTGTATGTGCACCACAGTCCGCTGCCACGCGGTAGACCATAACGAGCACGCACCGTGCGTGGTATTTATTGCACGCGAAAGAAAAACGAAGCGCTCTATGGCGACTGCCGTGCAAGCTATGCACGGGCTCAACACAATGAAACAAATAAGAACGAATTCAGGAATGCTGTAGGTTAAGATAACGACGTGAACCTGCTTCTTCTCGACGACATTTTATTACACCAGGCAGCACTCGCTCGCCTGGTGTAATGAAATAAAAGTAAATGCACGCGTGAAGCTTCCAACTTCACTTAATACCCGGTCGTGTATACCCAGCGGCAGCGATGCCGGCGCTCATTTAGGACGGCAGTGAGGCGTACCGTGCCTCGATGAGCGATATCGTCCCAGTTCCTGCAGCAACGATGAAATCCTCCCGCTGCCCGACAATGCGGCCAGCGCGCGCCGCCCTAGCAGACGACGCGGTTCAACAACTTTTCTTGGCAATCAAGGAAAGGCTACGGAGAGCCAAACTCGGCGTGTGTGCCACCGCTGAAGAATATAGTCCCAATTTGAGTCCGCGTTTTTCGCGTGAAAGTCGTAAAAAACATCATTTTATTTTCTACCGGATGCTGTTTATAAAAAGAGACGCTATGAGTATTCGTATTTGTTTTAATTTACGCAGCGTCATTTCACGTTTTTGCGTGTGAAAACGTCGCACGTTTTACGTGCACCTCACAGTCAAAATGGCGTCTTCGTCTCCAGGTCAGCGCTCGTCGCCCGCCGCTATTTCGACGACTCGCCGAAGGAGCCTATGACGAATTTTACTCACAAATGGCTGTCTAAGGAAAGGCAGCAAATTGTATGCAATGTTATTACTCGAAAACGGCCGTCATTCGAAACGCGAGCCGCACCGGACTATTCGCGGACGAGTAGGTACATGTGCAGTCGATCCGCCCCCGTAGCTTTCCCTTCATTGCCAAGAAAAGTTGTCCGCGACTATGCGCTCCTTAAGCGCCTGCGCACGCGCGAGCTGCTGCCGGCGCGCGACTGTAGCGTTGGCCGCATCACGATCCCACGCGCTCCGAGATTTCCCCTAAGTGTAAAACAGACTGTACAGTCATTATGTTTACAGCGCGAAAAGAACGAGAAAACTAACTAAGGCACACATACGACAGGACACAGCGCTGACTATCAACTGAAAACTTTTTATTCAGGGAACGGGTTTATAAAGGGAGGGCTGAACCTGCGCGCCTGCGCACACTTAACCACGACACACGTTATGCAAATAATTAGAACTAAAATACAAGCACTGGTTGCAAGACGTCTCTGACAAATCCTTGCGTGCACACGATGGAAAATGGTGTTTCCGCTCAGGTCAAGAGATTGGAGGAAGCCGGTTACCCCTCTACAGTGGTCCGCATGAAAGCTCAAAAGCTACTAAAATGGTCGGAGAAAGGAAAGAAAGATGACAAGAAAAACAATAGTCAGGGCAATACAAGGAGCATCATCATCATCATCATCAACACGCTCAAGAATACCGCTTCTCTCACGTATGTCCATGCCCGGTAACACAGGCTAAAGAAAATAGGAAGCAGGTATGGAACGATGGTGGCTTTTTCGGCGCAAAACAAGTAGCGTCCAATTTTCTGAAGTATAGAAAGGAGGGTCCAAAGACAAGGGGGGCAACTTACAGTCAACGTGCATGGTAAAATACGAAGAGAGGTTTGCGAAGTGCGCATGCGCGGTTGTTTACCAGATACCTATTTCATGTGGGCAAGTGTATATAGGACAGACGGGGCGGTGCCTTAACAAAATTACACCATCTCCCGCTAAAGGGAACCATGTGTAGATGTGAGCAGCGGGCGCTAACGCTTACACTGGCGGTGGCGTTGACGCTGGCGATCATCGCAGCGTTGCGCAGGAGAGAAAAACTGGGGAGGCGCAAAGCACGCAGTGATGGAGCGGTGTTTCCTATTGGAACATGCCAATCGCTGCTAATGGGCAATGAGAGAGAGAAGACTCCGACTGGACACAGAGACCCGCAGTCCGCTTTTAGTTAACGCGCACGCTGCGAATTTTTATTGTTCAACAACGCACAGGAGAAATCTCCCACCGGCACCACCCTGCAGGTCAAGATCCAGTGCCATATATACGTGGTGGCCAGTGAACGGTTGTGCAGCGCGAGCAGTCGGTTTTTTCAACCAAGAAACTCGCTAGCAGACGCTGCCTGCGTCGGTGTCGCGCGGCGAGGGGGGGACGCGCATGCGCAGTGGGAGTGTGGACACCGCAGCCAGGAATGCCTAGAGGAGAGGGGGGGGGGGAGCGTAGGAGAGGAGAGAGAGGGGGGGGACGCGCAGTGGGAGTGTGGACGCCACGGGCAGGGATGCCTAGAGGGGGGGAGCGTAGGAGGGGAGAGAGGAGGGGAGGCGCATGCGCAGTGAGGGTATGGTTGCCGCTGGGAGGGATGCCTAGAGGAGAAAGAGGGGGAGAGGATGTTTTTATTTTTATTTTTTTTGAAAGGATTTGCGCATGCGCAGTAAGGGTGGTCACGCGGCACACCACCACCACCACCGGATTAAGCTTCGCCATAAGATGCTTCACATCCAAAAGATTAAGCGAGCAGAAGTGTAATCTGAAAGGAAGTGCTGCCTGCTCCCATTTGGCGGCGCACTGCAGGAATTGTGAAGACTGTGCATGTCATCCCCTGTTAGACCAAGCCACCGTTATATACAAACACAAGGATACCCAATCGAGAGAAATAGTGGAAGCTTTCTACATAAAAAAGAACGAAGACAAGTGCACCAGCCGGCTGTCTATCACCCTCCATGACAGCGAAATTGCACTTCTAGACTACCAGTGAACTGCAAAGCGACTTACACGTGGGAACCAGTGCTAATATTTTAGTTCTAATTATTTGCATCATGTGTGTCTCGGTTAAGTGTGCGCAGGCGCCCAGGTTCGGCCCTCCCTTTATAAACCCGTTTCCTGAATAAAAAAGTATTCAGTTGATAGTCAGCGCTGTGTCCTGTCGTATGTGTTTGTCTTAGTGAGTTTTTAGTAAGTTTTCTCGTTCTTTTCGCGCTGTAAACATAATGATTGAATACAAACTTGCCCAGTTTACTGTACTCCTAAAGGTACAGCGTTCAAGGGCTAAATAAGTGCACCTCAGTGTAGTCTACAGTCCGAAACTATTTTATTGGCCTCCTTAGCTTGAACACGAGACTCGGTGACTCCGCAGTGGGATGCGTTATTTAGACCGTGGTAACCACTGCTCCCCGTGTAACTTAAGCGAACCCCGCCCTAGTGTTATATTTTATGACCTTCACTTTTAATATCACGATATCGCAAGAGAGTGGCGGGGCACTTGGGGCCGCTCCATCCCGAAGCGATATAGCAAAAGCGTTTTGCACAAGTGTTTTTCAACAGTTCATACTTTTCTGAGTCTGAAAAAAACGCAGTTGTTAAGCTTACTGGTTCTGCTGCAGTGTGAAAGTATTTTTATTGCCTCTCCCGTTTTATGAACTGCCATTGCCATCGGTGGTTCACTGCTCTTTCTAACCGCAAGGGACGCCAGCGTTGCGCTGAGCAACGCACACAAACGTAATTAATAGTGTTCGAAGGGCCGAGTTCGGAAGTCTGGGCTATTAGGAGGAAAGCTGTATGCTTAACCCCTATGCTACAGCCGTATGCAGTTTAAAGATGTGCCGCTTTCAAACGACCGCGCGTGCACTTGAGCAATTTTTCATAATGCCACGCGCGTTTCTAATTTTCACTTTTGTGTATTCGGTTTTAGCCCACACAGACTGTCAGCAAGGCTCAGAGCAAACCGCGCCTTATTGTTCGAGAGGCTTCGCGATTATTGTAGAACGTTTTGTTAAGATTGCGCACAAGAGACGCGAACACTCGAGCTTATTCCAGAGCTTGCGCGACAATCAGTGATAAGGCTGGAATATTCGATGACACACGTATAAATGCCGACTCGCTTCACCGGTTATCAGTTGATCGATCGCCGACACTCTGTTCGCCGCTATCAGTGCCAGTGTGTATTGCTGTAATCTAACTTTCCGTTTACCGGCCACAAGTTCGGCCAAATAAACAGTTTCAACTTGGACATACCGACTGTAGCCTTCGTCAACGTCACGACCACGTGGCAATAACGTTCATCGATTTTTAAAGGCAAGAAAGCGATAAGACTCTTGGCGCATTTTTCCTATACGGACAGATCACCATTGAAAATACTTTCGGTCGGGCGGGCGGGCCACATAAACTCAGTAATTAAGAAGCGCTTCACAAACAAACACGATTGAACTATTCACTTGGATAAACACCAATGGATGGATTCAGTTCGAGTTTTAAAAATTAAATTTGTGTGACCGCTAACATGACAATGCCTAGCATTATCTGTTCGTTGCACGTCACGCCATCAAATACATTGAGTCATAAGAAGAGAACGCTATTTCTGGCATCTGAAAAAGAGAAACAAAACCTATGTTTCAGAAGTTTTAGGTAAGGTCACACTGAAATTGAATACAGTTTTTTTTTTTTCAGTTTCATTGAACAGGCACGCATTGTATCCAGGTACACAAAAGCCCAATCCTATTAACTCCTGTCACCTTAATACAGCCTACATTTTCTATGAAACATAAAATTGGCCTAGATCTATCGTTATCTGACAACACACATTTCATTGTTTCATATGGATCATTTTTGTTATTTTATCGCCTTGAATTTTTTTTATTTAGGTTTTTTTTTCTAAATACGAAGTTCATCTTATGAAGCAATTACTGCGACACTGGTGTGCTGATACACTTTTTTTTTACTTTATTCTCAACATCTCCCAGCTCGTTAGACGAAGTATAAATAACCAGGCGAAAAGCTCTTCAGTTCACTGCATTAGAAGCATTGTTTTCACGGTGGTATCCCTGCAGGTAAGCTAGCAGCCATACAACCAATAGCATTTAGCAGTATCAGGTTAAAAATATGTAAATGATGTAATGCTTTCCATAGAATGAAGTCAGCATTATAAGTTCGTTTAAGATTAATTGAAAAACGCTTCGGAGGCCATTTTAAGGCATCGCCCTAATCATAATGTCAAACCTAGTTCTGCTGAAATATGCGTGTGTGCAATGACTTTTCGGATTGATTTTTAGCGTTGGTGGGTGTGTAAACAATTCATTTTGCATCTTGTCAGCCTCTGCAACTCTCATGGCAGACATACTTCTGTAATGCACTATAACACGCTACGCTAATTACCCAAATGAGCATTCAGCTTCAATTTTTCGAATCGACGTGTTGCTATCCCCGCCCTTCGGTTCCCGGAATTAGTTTTATTGATACACCGAGGTCTAGACCTGAAATTCTTCCCGTTCGAATTTAACTGTACGTAGCCCCGCTGCTGCCTTCTTCATGAGATGTTTCTGAGAATAGGAAAACTGATGCTTTAACGCTTATGTATAAATAGCTTAGGAATATATAAGCACTCAGAAAAATGCAAGGGAACAACTTTTAGAGCGAAATACAAGCGTGGCCAGGGCAGCAGCAATTCGGCGGAGCTGCCTCAGACGTTAACGCCGTACATATTTCTCAAGAACTTTTCACTTCGTAGCCGAACAAACGCATAAACAACTTCAGTAGCAATCAGGGTTGAAAGAACTGATGATTAAAAGAGAGTCTGCGTTCTGGTCCACTACGCACGTTCATTCAGGCTGGCTCTATGTGCGTTAATATTTATCTCAGGATCCCAGTAGCAATGCATCCTTGAAGGCACGTAAGAAGCCAGCCGCACTAACAGAAAAGTGTGTTCACTATAGATAGCGCAGTACTAATGCCCGACATTCGAGTTAATCCAGCATATTAGACATCAACTGTCGCAAACTCACTTTTCTCCATCAATTAATTACAGAAAGAGAATGAACCGTCTCAGCGGATTTTTCATCTTTGCCGTACTGTTCATTGGTAAGATGGAGTTTTCTTCTCTAGTAGACATTCTATTGAGAAATAAACAAAATAACAGACTGATGCATTTGGAAGGACAAGATTCGGTATTATACTTGTATATGTCGCTGATACGAAGTGGTCAATGATGCAGTACCCTTAATACCAGTTAACAAGCCTTCGTATTTTTATTGAAGTGCGTAAAACAATGTACTAAAACGGAAATCGGTGGGAAAATGATTGTCGACTGAGATCATCAGGCAACACAGCCATCGACATAGAAGGTACTAATTGTTTTTTTACATGTGAAGCATCTTATGGCGAAGCTTAATCCGGTGGTGGTGGTGGTGTGCCGCGTGACCACCCTTAATGCGCATGCGCAAACCCTTTAAAAAATAAAAATAAAAAACCTCCTCTCCCCCCTATCTCTCCTCTAGGCATCCCTCCCCGCGGCAACCACACCCTCACTGCGCATGCGCCTCCTCTCTCCCCTCCTACGCTCCCCCCCTCTCTCCTCCAAGCATCCCTGCCCGGGGCGTCCAAACTCCCACTCCGCATGCGCGTCCCCCCCCTCTCTCTCCTCTCCTACGCTCCCCCCCTCTCTCGCCTCGCGACGCCGACGCAGGCAGCGTCTGCTAGCGAGTTTCTTGGTTGAAAAAACTGACTGCTCGCGCTGCACAACCGTTCACTGGCCACCCCGTATATATGGCAATGGATCTTGACATGCAAGGTGGCGCCGGTGGGAGATTTCTCCTGTGCGTTGTTGAACAATAAAAAATTCGCAGCGTGCGCGTTAACTAAAAGCGGACTGCGGGTCTCTGTGTCCAGTCGGAGTCTTCTGTCTCTCATTGCCCATTAGCAGCGATTGACATGTTCCAGTAGGAAACACCGCCCCATTACTGCGTGCTTTGCGCTTCCCCAGTTTTCTCTCCTGCGCAACGCTGCGATGAGCGCCAGCGTCAACGCCGCCGCCAGTGTAAGCGTTAGCGCCCGCTGCTTCACATCTACACATGGTTCCCTTTAGCGGGAGCTGGTGTAATTTTTTTCAGTGGCCCTCACTTGCGCAGGAAGAGAATTATATTAAGTATTCTCCATTGCATATGCCTAATACTTTAGCTAACCACTTTAGCTATTCAACTGACATTTTGATATTCGTTTCCAGACATCATGATCATTTTTCTTCTTAACTAGTCTTCGCGAGAAAGGCGGTGTGCGTATGTAGAAACGATGAGTCTTTCTTATGCTTCCATATGGGCCTTATGCTGTCGAAGTATAAAAGTTGGCTTTCTGCTTCGTACGAAACAACAACAAACGATGCGTTGAATAATTAAGCCAACACGTTTGACTCATCGGCACGTAACATAGAGGTTCTAAGTTGACTTTGTGGTTACCAAGCATTCTAGAAAAAATCGGCCTTTTGAATATATTTCGCATTTCCAGCTTTCACATGCTTGCCTCAGTATCCTAGTTGACAAGAATGGTTCGAGAGAAAGTGACAATACTTGAAGTTGTCGAAACATACTTCAATGCCTAGTTCTGCCGTGTTTGTATCACAGCATATGATGTATCAGTACTACCTACTGCTCCTATAGAGAATGTTGTTGAAAACTTTGAACCCTTAAAATAAGCATAGACATTTTATTGCGATAGTCATCATATGGACACTTTCGGCTGATTTTTCGCCGTCGCCTTCTGTCGACGCCGTCATGTCCCGGATATGTATATGTATGTGTCTATATAAAAAACGCATACAGAAACATAAAACAGTAGAAAAAAATTCCAAACCACCTGCCCGGGGATTCGAACCAGCGACCCCTCGCTCCGCCGCTTGCTGCGCTAGCCAACACAGCCACACGCCATGATCGTGCCAGCGATATAACGGCGAGCTCTTCATATGCACCATTTGCCGCTCGCGGTACGCAGATCTCGGAACAGCCTGAGCGTGTTTTCTATGACGCAACGCCCTTTTACAGTTTCTTTCCAAATTGAAAACTGCCCTTGAGATGCGCACGAAAAAGTGGCTTCCCTTCTATACCACTCATGATGTAGAAGGGAAAAAAAGAACACCGGGAACACCAGACGCCCCCCGCGCGGCAGGAGACGCAGATGGGGTCATTCCTCGTGTCCGCATTTTAAAAAAAAAAGAAGTATGAAACAGCGTCGAAAAGTCATATAATAAATCCTTGGCCAATCCCCCTGAGTGGGTATGAGCCATGTCAGATGCAACAACAACAACAGCGTCGGCTTCTGCATTGCGGACACTCGCACCGCGTTGCTCAAACACAAACACGTAACAACTGCGACAGTTGTTAGTTCACGCTAGTCCCGTGCATACCTATGCGTCATTTTCGAGCGTCCTTCTTTGTGCTGCGGCGGCGCGTTGCAAGTATCGAGCTGCTTGTCGTTCAGCGTGTGACAAACTAATTTCTTGCCATCTCATTCATTGCTTCGCCCTAGTGGCGAAACTGTGACTTTTAAATGCGAATGCATTTCTTAATCGGGCTATGTCAGGCATCCGGCGTTGTCCGCGGTGATAGTGTCCGCGCGCCGGCAGGTGTTATCTCTCCGCTCACTCCCTCTCCCACAGCAACAGCTGCGGGTCGCGCGCTTATCCTCGCCCCTAGCAACCGGAGCATGTGGTGCGAGAGAGTGTAGGAGAGGGTAGATGCAGTGCTTCGCCGCTCCTTCTCTCGCCGTTCGCTCTCTCTCCTCCCTGCGCCCCACTCTCCCGTCCGCTCGCGCCTCACTCTCGACCGTTCGCTGGCTGGACGCCTCTCAAGGGCATGATGAATGTGTAAATAAATGGTTACGGTGCAAAACCTCGTCTCTTCATTAATTTACGCCATTAAATTTACTACGCCGTGTACTGTCGGCGCAAGAAATGCATTCGCATTTCCTCACGATTCCCTTCGGGGAGGTGGGCGCATTTTTTTTCAATAAACTTTCAAGCAAGTCTTCCAAAATAATTGAAAACAATGAATTTGTAAAACGTCCTATGCCGAAAAGTAGCAGCAAGAATGTTGGTTCCACAGGGACCGCGGTATTTATACAACACAAATTATAAAATTGCCTTGATTTTAAACCTCCCCAAATGTGTTCATTTCGTACGCTTAACTACACAAAATCGCGTTCAGTCTGACCACCATGGCCGTTACCTTTCTCCTAGACTAACGAACTTTTCCTTATAACCAGGAAATAAGTGCCTCAGATCAACAGCTAATAAATATACCAAGTGCTCAATGGAAAAGTTGTATGCGGAGTTATTAGGCAAGAACTTTTGCATTCATTCAATATTTTACTGAATAAAACTGGAACGTACAGAGAGTAGAGTAACAAATCATGGCAGGGAAACATACTGCAGTTAAAGTCTTGGGTTTGCCTCTTCAGGAAGCACAGGACAGTCATCGAGAACTTAGCTCATATTGCAAGAAGTGGTTGCGCAAATCGGTTAGCATGATCAAATCAATACATATACGCTTGTTCAAGTGTAAATGAGAAGCTTCGTCAGACATCACTGTGAGGCGCCCCAATGCAAATAAATCCACGCGCAGCTCGTTGACGAGTGCAGTCACACGCAGCCTCTCAATTCTTAAACGCGAAACAATTTACTCATTTTGAAATAGGCCACGTCGTTGTTGTCAGCAACTCAAAATCATGTTTTTCACGCTCACTCCAGTAGGTAAGTCCGATTTTGTATTGCTATGGCACATGTTTCGGTCTATAATATGGAATGAACAATCCGTCGGTCACGTGCTGCATCAGAACGCTGTTAAATTTCTCACGCATCAAAAAGTTCGCATTTTGGCGCGCATTATCTTTGTCACAATAACAAGGCGACGGATATATTATGGGCTGCGTGAAATTAAGTCAAGCAATTTTATTTTTCCTTGCATCACAAGCGGAATAGCTGATTCGCGCGGAAAAGATATACTGAAACGTTTTGCAATAGCAACCAAAATCAGCAAGCTCCTGTTTACTATTGGTGTGCAACATTCATTGCAAAGAGCTGCCCTTTGCGAGATTCGCTAAACCTTAGACCATACTTCTGGCATGTCAAATGATCTTCATTCTCTACTCAAACGTTCCGATTGGCACTACAATATTTCTATATGAGTTTGCAAGATTGCAGGATTATCGCCAAAATATGAGGAATACATCGAAAATACATACGAAACATATGAATTTCGTAAGGAAACATGGAATAATTGGAATTGCATACTGAACAATTCAGGAGGGTAAGCGTTGAAACGGTAACTTACAGGATGCCTCAGCTTCGTCTTCAAGAGTAGAATGCGATAGCGCAATCGGGCGCCGTCCGTATCGTCTTCTCGATTGCTAGCCTGGACAAAGTTCCTCGGTGGAAGCCTCAACCGTGCCGCAAGATAACGAACGTCTGTGCGCGTAACATTGCTCGTTCCAAACTATACTAGAAAGCGTACTGCATCTATAGTCGCGAAGTGCCCACTATACCATAATTGTTCCATTTTAGGGATCCAGCAGATGGCCCACTACGCGTCCGTGAGGTAACACACGAACCTACGCAGTTGCTGACTTCGTTGATCCATTTGCTGCTGTTGTTGATTAAATGTGTGCGAGCGCTTTGCAATGGGCGCGTCTTTAAGACTACCACTCTTTGGGCAATTCTCATGTTTGGACGCGTGGCGTAACTCCACGTTTCTGACACGCAATATTACACGCGTTAAGGCGTCTCGTTACATGACATTATTACAGTGTTTTTCTGAAGCAGTGTCAAGCAAGGGCGTGGCTCTGTGTTGGGACACCTGCTTGCTACGCAGAAGGCTGGGTTCGATTCTCACTGGAACCAAAGATTTTTACTAACTTCATTTGCATCTTCCTCAATTTTTTGCTCATGGACAACGCTGATTTTTCGTTCACAACCGCCGACGCCGACACCGGAATTTCTGCAAATTGAGATCTTTCACGCTGTTGCGTTTAAAACAAAGTCGGATGGGCGATCAGGCGTGCATTCATTGCAAATTACGGCGAGCGCAGTGCGTGCGAAAATGTGTTCGGAGTGTTTAGTTCTAGATAAATTTTGCGTCATTTTCGCTGAAAATGTATTTCGGCATTTCGAGCTAATATCACTGCTTTCACGTATCCACAGTTTCTTATGACGTGTCAAATTTCAAAAGAGCCAAGTTATCCAAATATGTTGCTTATTATCATCACTTCGTCCACTTATTTCCAGGAACTATGCTCTTGGCTACAGCTGAAGCTGGTGCTGCACCAAAGATCGCCAGAGATCTAGAAAGGAGCGTCGATGTCGTCTGGTCTCGTTCTGAACCGGCCGCGAAAGATCAAGAAAGAAGCGTCGATGTTGTCTGGTCACGTTCGGAGTCGGCCGCTAAAGATCAAGAAAGGAGCGTCGATGTTGTCTGGTCTCGTTCTGAGTCGGAAAGATTTTCTCCCGCATAAACCCAAGGCTCCTCTGCATGTTGCTCTGCTCGGAAGCGCAGTTTCCTTTCCGCAAATCGACTGGTGTGGGAGTAATATAGTCTAACTGGCAATAAAGAATGATCGATAAATATCCTGTGCAGATGCTTTCGTTTCAGTACAAATCAAACCTTAAAGAAAGAAAGCCGCACTTTGTCGAAGCTACCACAAATCAAACCTTAAAGAAAGAAAGCCGCACTTTGTCGAAGCTACCACAATCAAACCTTAAAGAAAGAAAGCCGCACTTTGTCGAAGCTACCACAAATCAAACCTTAAAGAAAGAAAGCCGCACTTTGTCGAAGCTACCACAAATCAAACCTTAAAGAAAGAAAGCCGCACTTTGTCGAAGCTACCACAAATCAAACCTTAAAGAAAGAAAGCCGCACTTTGTCGAAGCTACCACAAATCAAACCTTAAAGAAAGAAAGCCGCACTTTGTCGAAGCTACCACAAATCAAACCTTAAAGAAAGAAAGCCGCACTTTGTCGAAGCTACCACAAATTAAACCTTAAAGAAAGAAAGCCGCACTTTGTCGAAGCTACCAGAAATCAAACCTTAAAGAAAGAAAGCCGCACTTTGTCGAAGCTACCACAAATCAAACCTTAAAGAAAGAAAGCCGCACTTTGTCGAAGCTACCACAAATCAAACCTTAAAGAAAGAAAGCCGCACTTTGTCGAAGCTACCACAAATCAAACCTTAAAGAAAGAAAGCCGCACTTTGTCGAAGCTACCACAAATCAATCCTTAAAGAAAGAAAGCCGCACTTTGTCGAAGCTACCACAAATCAAACCTTAAAGAAAGAAAGCCGCACTTTGTCGAAGCTACCACAAATCAAACCTTAAAGAAAGAAAGCCGCACTTTGTCGAAGATACCAGTGGTGGCTAGGCAACCGACAAAGGATGAAGCATGGAGATAGCTGAGCCAGAGCAGTACAACTCTGGTGACAGCGATGAATGTCTAGTCTAGTCCATCTGTGCTGAGGCTGACTCTAGAGCGAATGTCATTGAGCAGTTTCAACATTCAAAGCCGTCTTTGCCAAAAATAGAACGCAAATAACCGTAAAGCTTCAGTAGTGCTTTAACTTGGGTAGTTGATAAAATATTATCATGTACTAGCGCTGCTCAAGAGGCACAAAGGTCGAAGGTAGAGAAAAAGGTATGTATTTATTTCCGAAATAAATGAATAAAAGGAAATGAAATTGTGCGCTGTCTTTATTTCTAACAGCTTATTTTCGCAAACGAACCTCAAAGATATACACGCAACGCGGTAATTGTAACGATAAACTTATGACAACGTCACAAAAAAAGAAAGCAAATAATCTAAAAAGCCTGAAATAATGGAATTTTCCTGAGAATTAATGACATCACAAAATTCTAAAGTGGGCTCTCCCCGATCTATATCTTGCCCGCATATACAGTCGGTGCGAAGATGCAAGCTGTCGGACTTATATTCAATAAAATTCGCCAGATCCCACAAACCATGGGAATCGATGTTCTGCAAAGAATGCAGAGGGAAGGTGACTGTGCTATCTTTTGATTGAGCGAAACGATATGAAACGACCCTAAGATGTGTACAAATGTTTTATACGCAGACATATGTCGAATAGTCACATATGTTTATATTATCAGTTGCTTATAGTTGCGTAACGATGCCAACAGCAACATGGATACTTCGAACAGCAGTCGAAATTCCCATGGGTAGCTGATATGTAGCGCTTTTGCTTGCGAGGATGATGGCCCTGGATAGTGCTACGTAGACCAACTTCAGTAGATGGCGCGAAACTACAATGGACGTTAATCTGACGTGACGCATGTTCTACAGGAGCACATACATAAGGTTTATAAAATTAGATAGCCAGCACAGTAACCACAATTCACATTTCACCAACATTACGCCTGCAAACGGCCTTTCCCAAACCAGTTACGAGACCTGGCGCGGCTCTGAAGTAGACTCTATTTCCAAGCAGAGGGCTTGGGTTCTATTCCACATGGGACCCTAATATTTATTCTTTGCGTTCTTCTGGTCAACGCTGACATGTTAGTTTTTCTTATTGCTGTCACTTTTAATTCACCAATGCCTAATCTTGTCGTTCCTCGCTAGATATACGGTCGAGGACCTGTGACGCATACTCGCATACCACGGCCCGTTGTATGCGGGTATGTGCCGCACATGTCTGGAGAAAAGGGTTTGACGACGTACGCGACGAGATTTTCACATTATTCAAGTCATGACCAGACAGTCATAATCGTAAAACCCTCTTACCCTCCCATATTAGTTTTGGTCTATCCCGAGTTAAAGAGGGGATCACTAGAACACCCAGACGTAGGCGGCTAGATAGATAGATAGATAGATAGATAGATAGATAGATAGATAGATAGATAGATAGATAGATAGATAGATAGATAGATAGATAGATAGATAGATAGATAGATAGATAGATAGATAGATAGATAGATAGATAGATAGATAGATAGAAACGCTCAATGTGGCTGCAGTACGCAAAGAAATGTTTCGCATTTACTAAATGAACGCACTTCGATATCGCAGCTTCGTAGCTCTTGGTGAGAGGTAAGGAAGATAAAACCCTACGGCATAGAGCATTGTGAATGCCCATACAAAACGGACGCACTAAAGCTCAGAGTTAAACGTTCAAAAGTACTAACGCACAAATGTGACATTTGCATGCAAGAACGCACGACACAGGAACCGAAATGGCGACCACACGCACCGAAAGCAAGCTCCTTATTTATTACACCACCCAGCCACCACTTGCTTGCTTGTTTTTTCACGGCGGTGTATGTAAGTACAAAGCGGCTGGCAACCCGTCAGCGGCACCTCAAGCTTTTGTTCTCGTAGCATCCGCATGGCTTGCTCTTGCATAAGGCCAGTGCATAAATCGTGGGGCGTCATGCAGGCCAAAGTAAACACCTTCCGCTCCGAATCATTGGGTTCGTCGTGTCGTGGCTCAACAAAAATGGTAAACGTGTTCCCTCTTGAGTGCTTCGCCACATGTTGACAATGCTTCGCTCACCCGAAATTTGTGGATACCAATGTTACAAAGCTATGTTAGATGACCGAACGTTATGTGCTTTCCATCGGCGTTTGCTGCGGTTATTTCTGCCGGGAGCTGCAAGCATCCCGCGGCAGCGACATGTTCTGAGCTGTCCGAAGAGCGCCTATGTTTCCATTGTAGGGGTTTAGGACAGCCGCCGCATAGAACCCCTCAGAGACGAGGACCAGACACTGAGCAGCTAGTCTTTTATCATTTCAAGTCTAGGCCACGACTGACCATCAGCGGCCGCTAAGCGCGAGCCACGAGCCTGCTTGTGCCCATCGTTTTAGTCTGCCATCGGCGAGCTCACCACTGAGCTCCCATAGCATAAAAAGTTATACACGCTGATGCCCATAAGCGTGCGCATGGTTCCCCTTCAGGGGGAGGGGGCGAAACATGGTCGCAGCACGCACCATCCCTATTATTTCAACGTATGGGGCAGTCTTTGCCCCCCTTCCTTTAGGTGACTAAGGGGGGAGGCCGCTCCCTCCACCGCCACCCCCCCCCCCTTGCCTATGTAGATGCCAGAGTTACAAGGACATTGTAAGGCACCTATATTAAGTGCACTTAGTGCGCGCGTACTGTCGCGAGCCTTACGCAGGGGCAGCAGGGCCTTCTGAGCAGTTGAACAATAATCTCTTTCCGCAATTAGCACTTATTCGCAAATCGCACGTTAGCGCAGCACACAGTGGTTCTCTGTAACTCAAATGCAGTATTTAGTTACTTTTACACTCGGGGATTAGCTACAATTTTACTAATTCACCTTTGCTGATAAACACCACACAAATTCATTAAAGCGAATGCGTAAGGCGTGCCCCAATGTCAAGCACGACCACCACGAATTTAGCAGTGACAGGTCTTCCGCTAAATAAAAAAGTTAATGCACATGCACTCAGAGGTTGGCAAAGAAATTGGAACTCACTCAGACTCACTCAAAAAATATATTTTGAAGAATTGATCTCTGGCCGAGTTGGATCTCTGGGCGCTTGTGCGTGTGTCTTCTTTGTGCCAGTGCTTTTCGCGAAGTTCTTAAATATATCTTGCTATCAGAGTTCACTCGGACTCCGCCTCACCGATATCTTCATCAACAGAGCTCACTCGGACTCAAAACTCAACAACACATTGCTGCTCCGCCGGACTCAGACTCACGGCTTGACCGCCTCAGTCGATTCATGAGTCCGCTGGCGTAACATCAGCTTTTCCGATCAGGTGTAAATGCTCTTTAATGTCAATGCTTGACATAATCGGTGCTCTGCGGTACAACTTTTCATCTGGTAGATTCAAATACAATTTATCAGTGGTTGCAGTCCAGTAAGGACGTTTTTATGAAATATGTGACTCATAAGAGTTATTTATATCGACAACTTCCAATGAAAAAGCTTGGGGGGGGGGGGAGGGGGGGAGGTCTTGGCACCCCCGCCCCAAACTCTCGCATCTGATAAATAAACATTGAGGTGGCACATGAACGCTAGTGCATTTAGATATGCGTGAATAGACTTGAGTGAAAACGTAAGCCAATACGAGGCTGATAGTAGGGCTGATTGGACCACACGTCCGCAATAAAACGTTGAGCTCAGTCAAACTCACTGAATAAATATATGTTGCGCTTAGGGCTCACTGCTAATCAGACTTGCCAATATTTTACTCTACCGCAATGACTAAATTCTCTCCCAACCGGACTCACTCTAACTCAAACTCACCAAAATATTACTCACCCGGACTCAGTCAGACTCAGACTCACGGCTCGATTTGAGCCCGAGTGAGTCGTCGACTCATGAGTGAGTTCGCCGACCTATGCACGCAGTTCTGCCTTGTGAACGTTCACGTGTACTTGGCTGTCCTTTTGCACAGATGATGTAGTGTGAATTAATATATATATATATATATATATATATATATATATATATATATATATATATATATATATATATAAGAAAAAAAAACGGGTGCACGTACGAGAAAGCAATACTTTTATGCCTTACGTTTCGGCCGTGGCACGGCCTTCGTCATATATATATATATATATATATATATATATATATATATATATATATATATATATATATATATATATATATATATATATATATATTCGAGTCTTCCTAAATGAAACAGCTGTTCTTCAGAAAATACGGGTTCTTTTGAATTGCTTGCGTACTATATGCAGAGAAGTAGAAAGGTTGACTTGTTTCGCCATTCAGAATTTCACACACATAACAGAGAAACACGAGGACTGTAGCAAATGAGCACAAAAATGGAAAAACCTAGTCATACGTGTGCTCCGTCGTCACCCTGTACATTATGTTACACTTTATTTATGCAACACACACCTTGAATTATGCTACGATCGTTGAAGGATCCCCCCAATGTACGTTAGAACACAGTGATCACTTTCTGTCGAACTACCTGTCGCCTATTTCTCTTGCGCAATATGTTCTAATAAGCAAGTCATCCGTTCTACTTGTTTGGTAATAAAACACTACCGGTTACATTGAGCCAGCAGCGTTTCAGCAATTTGTATTCCATGTTCATTTTTTTTTCATTTGCATGCGCAACCAATAGTCATACATCAGGTGATACAAGAAACAGTCTTTGCAATACTTTATTGGAATCAAAACAGTACTCATGTCAGTGTAAGCATACGCACATTTCCTTCTTCGTACACAGAAGCTACGCCCAGTACTGAACACTAGGAACATATACAGCACAGCCCAAGCACTATATGTAGTTGACGGCAGTAAAGCAACATGAAATTAGTGTGTCAAATCTGATCATAATGCACACTGTTATCTGTACTTCACAGTGCTAGTATGTACGCACAATCCAAAGAAATGGGATGTACAAAGAACTAGGTGTCAGCCTAGACTTCGTGGAAATTGGCCGCAATACCAGCCTTTAGTGGAGGGGCCATACAGTGTTTGGAATCGATTTATATTTATTTTGTGCTAATAAACTTCAAACTTGAAACTGCAAACTTCCAAACAAAATTATACAATAAGGCTAGAATTACTTTTAAGAAACATACAGCGATACAGGTGGGCGTGTCGAATTTTTTTTATTGCATTAGTTTGCCCTGTGGCATCGAAACATGTTGCACATGATCAGTTTTCTGCGGAGAAGTCCAAAATAGACCTTTAGTGTTAATTGTAGATCCACTTACCCTGATTTTTAAAAGCATTCAGTCATGCCAACAAAATGAAATTGCATTCATATATGGCTTCACATATTTACTCACAGATATCAGAAAACTAACGTAATTTTCGGGGAACTTGTTGGCATTATCACACAACTGCAATGAAGCCAACTAAAATAAGATGCTGACGACGATAAAAGCAAAGAGCAAGACAACTGCATTGCATTAATACTTCTACTATACATAATTTGTGCAGCTATGTTTCCAATATTTGCACGCCAGCCAGTGTAATCTGCAACCTAAAAAAATCTTCATCTTTAATTCCTTACTTCATGGCTTATGCATAATTACCACACTGAAAGTTTATCCCAGTAAGATGGCTGCAAAGTCAACTTACAATTAGGCAATCACATGCAAAAATTAAAAAAAAATCGTATTAATAGTGGTTGGTGGCTTGGTATAGGATCTCCCAGGTCTTGGTTTGCCATGATGTTGAATAGAATGCGATCATGCATGTATACAGCTTGTAAATCAGTCAAGGCTTAAGTTCATAGTTAAAGAAAGCGTGAAAACAAAACCGCAACACACATAGAAATGAAGGGAACAGGACGATGTCGTACAAGCATGTGAAGTTTAACAAGTATTTGGCTTTTTTTTCGTCACTCATTCTGCGACTGCGTGATTCTGTTTTCTTCTAATTTATTCATACTATGCGTGTATATGTTTCTGTGGTTTGCATTAAAGTTCAATTGCGAGTAGCGCATCGTCCTGTGGCTTTCATTCTCATTTCTCTGTGCTAAGTTTTTTTTCCCACTTTTTTTTAGCTCTGAATACACATTAACTCGCCCAAGTGCTCATCTTAGGATTACATTTGCTGAAAAAGGCCAGTTACGCTCAGTGCATTTTTCAAACAACGTGATATTTTCAAATGCGTGCCCCATTGGAAAGGTTTCATGCAATACAATGGATAACACTATTGTCACGTGGTCGTGACGTCGACGAAGGCAGCAGGCGACGTGTCCAAGATGAAACTGTTTATTAGGCCGAACTTGTGGCCGGTAAACTGAAAGTCAGATTACAGCAATACACACTGGTACTGATAGCGGCGAACGGAGCGTCGGCCGTCGATCAACTGACAAGCGGGGAAGCGCGTCGGCATTTATACGCGTGTCATTGAATATTCCAGTCTTATCGCTGGTTGTCGCGAAAGCTCTGGAATAAGCTCGCGTGTTCGCGTCTTGCGCGCAATCTAAACACAACGATCTACAATAAACGCGAAGCTTCTAGAAAAATGGGGCGCGGTTCGCGCTGAGCATTGCTTACAGTCTTTGTGGGCGTAAACCGAATACAGCACAAGTATAATACAAAACGCGCGTGACACTATGCACCAATGCCAGTATTTGCCCAAATGTTGTAAGGTGTACCGAATTTTTGAGGTAGCGTATGGTGAAGCCCAGTGGAGTGTTCCCACAATACACTGTCTTGTACACAAACAAGTGGGCGAGCAACTCTTGCTGTTTTGCCAGAAATGTCTTCCTGGAAATAATGCAAAAAGAAGTACATTACATTTTCTGTACCCATAAAAATGATTGCCGTGCCAATTACTCACACTTGACTATACCATCGCAGACTTGCTAACAAAACGAAGGTATGATGGAGAGTAGAAAATTAAGTGTCCGTAATGTTAATTCTTCTCACGCCACAAGCAAATTAGCTGGCCACGTGGAAAACAGCTAAGGAAAAGTCTTGCAATATTAACCAAAGCATCACAGCTGCTGTCTACTATTCTCTTGCAAAGTTCATTGCAAAGACCAGTCATGTGAGATTCGCCAAGCCTTATAAACCTTACAACATATTTCTGCCGTGTCAAATAGTGTCCTTTCGATACTGGAACGCTGCATATGCCATTACAATAATCCCGTATGAGTTTGCAGGAATCGCGCCGAAATGTGTGGATAAATTATAGAAAATAATTAGTAACATATAAATTCCGTAAGAAAACATACGGAATCATATCATTTGAATGATATACGTATCTTTTCAGGAGGATTAGCGCTGAAACACAAGAACACTGGTAGCTGTGGGCTGAGTCGTGCATACATTGCAAAATACATTCTAAAAAAATTGGAGACATTTTTGCTGAAAATTTACTTTCACATTTCGAACTAGAACCGCTACTTTCACGTGCGCACTCTATGTTATGATGTTTCCTATTTCAAAACAACCAGGACCTCCAAATATCTTGCTCATTATTGCTACTGCCTCCACTCATTTCCCAGAGGCAGCCCCTCGGCTAAAACAGAACGTGGTGCTTCACCGTCGTGAAAAATCAAGAAAAGAGCATCGATGTGGTCTGTTCTCCTTCTGAGTATGCGATATTTGCTCCCATTTGAACACAAGATTGCTCTGCATTTTGTTCTATTCGGGAACGCAGATTTCTGTTTTCAGATGGACTGCAGTGGAAACAATGTATTTTGTCTGGCAATAAAAAATGATTAGTAGATTTCTTATGCAGGTGCTTCCTCGTGCGTACAAATTATTCCTTAAAGAACAAAAGGTGACCTTTGTTGCAGCTATTAGTGGTGTCCAATGTAAGACAATGCATAAGTTATGGAATGGCCGACCCAGAGCAGTACAAATCAGGTGACAAGCAACGAATATCATATTACAACTCAGGTGACAAGCAACTAATATCATATCTAGTCCATCTGAAGTGATGCTGCTTCTCAAGAGCATGTCATCGAGCAGTTTCAACAATCAAATTCTGGGGCCGTCATTTCCAAAAGCGTGTGTAAATAATAGTAAAATACAGAAAAGCTTCGACTTCTGCCAGTTTTTAAGAGTCAAAATGGCAGTAATCTCTTCTTAGCACGCTGCTGCCCTTCGACTCAGCCATTCTAAGGAAATTAAGAGAGGAGTGGCTTCATGCACCTTCCGGCTTTCCGAAAATCGTGCCAACATTCAACGATGATTACTTTTAATAATCAGGTATACACCTTTTGGTTGCAGGGTACCCTAGCTGGGTTTTGACTGCTGTCTCCGAAAACCCACCTTCACGAATAGAGACTCGGAACGGGACGCAAACCACTGAGGATCACCAGAAGGCCCCTATGCCTTAGGTTATAGCATACATTTGTGAACTTTCGTACAATCATAAGACACAATGAAGTATGCAAGGGGTCAGAATTTCTTTCTCCGCTCCAAATAATCTCCTCAAATTGTGCTGGGATATTTGCAACACCAGTAAAGGTGGATGCCAGAACCACGAAACGCCGTTTATCAGGAAGATAAAGAGACCAGCAGCCTAGCAGACGGGTTAGGCTGTTCGTGGAGTGCTGTCCTGCATTACCATGTCATGTGAGATATTGTTCGTCGGCGAAACTGGATGCTGTATCAATGATTGTTCGCGGACACACACAGAGAAGTTTAACAACAAACTAGATAACCATTACCCACGTTAAAGTTGCGCATGTCAGTAAATGCATAAGATGTGTGGACTGGTATGAAGTTACGATGATTCTAGGTAATAATAAAAGAAGACTGCGCTCATCAGTGTAAAAACCTGCCATATTAAGAAAATTTGGTGTCAAGTGCGTAGCACTCCTCCTCTGATGCTGAATTTTATCTTCTGGATGCGGCTGTCGGGACTGCACGTTGCAAAGTAAAAGTGAAGAGGACGTTTTGATTTTTCCACAGTTCTTTATTGGCTGTTTTGCGCTTTGCGTTGCTGACATGCTTTAGAGCTTCTTATTTCATCCATATTGATTTCCCAGGCTTCACTCTGGCATTGATAAGGTGTTTTATTTTGCCAATAAATAGAGTTATTTGATTTTGTGTGTATGTATAGTTTCTCTTACGTGTGTCTCTTCGCACTGGTACTTACTACATCCATGATGAACGAACTTGCCCAAAAAGAAGTATCAATGTAAGGTGTCGCACTTCAATAAACGATCGAATGAACACCCCTCGATGTCGCCGCTTGGCGATGCTTGCTGAGAGGTAAGTGGGATGAAATATGTTTAATATTGCGAATGGCTACACGAAAGGGATGCCGTCAAACTCAGTTAAAATCTGCCCTAAGCCGAATACGCGCCCATGCACAAGGCGTGGTCATCGTCTGAGAAAAAAGTAGATGGGCCTTCCGCTCCCCCCTCCTCTCTAATCTCCATCTCGGACATAAAATAAAGTTTAGTACTACTGCTAAATCTACTAAAACGGTAACAATAAAAAATTGCGAGGCAATATGCACCACACCACATGATTTTGAGACACGCCTTAATGCGCTACCAAGGTAAACGTTTTTCAACTTAGATTTCTCTACAGTTTACAGAAATAGTAGTGCAGAGGTGTTCTTCAGTGTAGCCTCTGTTGCAATGTGGTCGTCGTGGTCGAATATCAAACTCAAGCTGTAGAACTTAGACGCTTGACACATTACCTGCTATGTTGCAACGGCGGGTGTGGTTTGAAGGAGACAAAAGGTGTCTGCAATAGGCAATGACGGGCTAGCATTTATGCTGCTTCTGGCCCAAGTCACCGTTAACCACTGATGTCGGTAAAAGCATGTGTTGCAGGCTCAAGTAATTACTTATCGACCGTTCTGTAATCAATAGGTGCGGGAAGTCTGACTTTTTCACAGCGCACTGAACACATTGGCGTCATTGTAGCACGAAGGACCAATGGAAAAAGACGAGCGCTAATGGACAGGACATTGCGAGCGCTAATGTCAACTTCGTATTGGCGATTTCAGAGGGTGTGGTAGCGTATGGAAGGACTCGTACGATATCTGAACGCAAGCTCTACTGGCGCCACGTGCCTGAGTGTGGTATATTCCTCTTTTGAAACACTCTCTAGATGGCTCGAGGATATCAATGAATGCGCCCAGCTGTGCTGGTACATGCATGTGTGCAGATGTGAGTGCCCAAGTGGCACAGAGCATTTAGGCGACGTCTAAATGAGGCGACGTCCACGGCGAGATATGGTCTGGATGTCCATTGATGGAGGTATCACGTGATTTATTCACGTACAATCGTCAACGAACGACGGGAAACGTCAAGGAACCGAAATCCAGGCAAGCGCGAGCTCGGGTCGCGTGGCTACCACTAATGCTGTGGCTTGCTTTCTTGGCTGCTTCATCGTCGTCTCCCATTGTGCACTACATTGGCCCCCCGGTGAAGAGCGTAGCCATCCTGGCGACTTAAGGCGTAGTCAGTATAGCGGGGTCATAGTAGGGCTTGAGGCGACTCACATGTACGATTTCTCTACCTCGACGACGTAAGTCTTCGGACGGTGTCAAAGGTTCAACCTCATAGTTGACTGGTGACGCGCGGTTGAGATTGCGGTAGGGTCCGTGGTATCGGGCCAGCAATTTCGACGAAAGGCCAGGAGTGTTCGACGGAACCCAAAGACAAACGAGTGCATCAGTCGTAAAAATGGGGAGAGGTCGGTCGGTGTCGTGCCTTAGCTTCTGGTGGCCTTGGTCCTCGGTTGTCAGCGAACGGGCCAATTTTCTGCAATCTTCGGCGTATCTGGCAACATCGGAAATTGCAGTGTATTCAGATGAGTCGGGCTTGTAGGGAAGCATAGTGTCCAGTGTGCATGATGGTTCGCGTCCGTACAACAGAAAGAAAGGCGAAAAACCTGTGGTCGCGTGCGTAGCGGTATTGTACGCGTACGTCACGAATGGAAGGACAGTGTCCCAATTGATCTGGTCTGATGCGGTGTACATTGTCAGCATATCACCGAGAGTGCGATTAAATCGTTCAGTGAGGCCGTTCGTCTGCGGATGATATGCTGTCGTCATGCGATGAATGATGTTGCACTGGACGAGCAAGGCTTGAATAGCGTCAGACAGGAAAACACGCCCCCTGTCGCTCAAAAGTTCACGGGGAGCACCATGGCGAAGGACAAAGTTGCGTAGGATGAAAAACGCAACTTCTCTTGCGGTTGCGGTGGGCAGTGCGGCTGTCTCTGCGTAACGCGTGAGGTGGTCCACGCCGACAATTATCTACCTATTTCCAGAAGAAGTCGAGGGGAGCGGTCCGTATAAGTCTATACCGACGCGGTCAAATGGACGCGCTGGACAAGGCAAAGGCTGAAGTGTACCGGCTGGGCGTTGAGGTGGCACTTTGCGCCGCTGACAGGCAGTACAAGCACGTACGTACTTGCACACAAATGTATACATGCCGCGCCAGTAGTATCGCTGACGCAGGCGGTTGTAGGTCTTGAGAGCGCCGGCGTGAGCGCTTTGCGGGTCGTTGTGGAAAGCAGCACATATTTCCGTGCGCATGTGGCGGGGTATCACTAGTAGCCACCTACGACCATCAGGCGCGTAATTCCGCCTATAGAGGAGGTTGTCTCGAATAGCGAAATGCGTGGCTTGACGGCGGATAGTTCTTGAGGCCGCATGAGCTAATGAATCAGTAAGAAAGTCGAAGAGTTGGGAAATCCACGCATCTTTGCGTTGCTCCGATGACATGTGGGCGAAGTCAATTGGTGTCAAAACAGCTGAAAAAGCCGACGAGGAAGCTGTGTCAGCCGGTAGCGGCAAGCGGGATAGGGCATCAGTGTCGGAGTGCTTGCGGCCGGATCGGTACACAACACGAATGTCGTATTCCTGCAGGCGAAGCGCCCAACGACCGAGGCGTCCCGACGGATCTTTCAGCGATGATAGCCAACATAGAGCGTGGTGGTCCGTGACGACTTCGAAAGGACGGCCATAAAGATACGGGCGGAACTTGGCCAAAGCCCAGATAATGGTGAGGCACTCTTTCTCAGTGACGGAATAATTAGACTCGGCTTTCTTGAGGGTTCGGCTCGCGTAAGCGACCACGTATTCTTCGTATCCTGGTTTTCGTTGAGCCAATACCGCTCCAAGACCGACACCGCTGGCGTCGGTATGGATCTCCGTAGGCGCATCAGGGTCAAAGTGACGAAGTATCGGAGGCGATGTTAATAAGCGCCGTAGCGTGATAAAAGATTCGTCGCACTCTGGTGACCAAGCAGAGATACCTTTGGAGGCTGTCAGTAGATTGGTAAGAGGCGCGATGATAGAAGCGAAGTCGCGCACAAATCGACGAAAATAGGAGCACAGCCCAATTCCATGAAGACGCTTCGAAGTTTTATCGAGCACAGCCCGCTAAAACTTCGAAGCGTCTTCATGGAATTGGGCTTCGGATATTCGGCCATGGCGCGGAGTTTCGCGGGGTCCGGGAGAACACCCTCCTTGCAGACGACGTGACCCAGAATAGTGAGCTGGCGTGCGGCAAAATGGCACTTCTTGATGTTAAGTTGAAGGCCAGCAGAGGTGAGACACGTGAAAATTGCACGAAGACGAACAAGGTGAGTCGAAAAGTCGCGAGAAAAAACGACGATGTCGTCAAGGTAGCAGAGGCAGGTATTCCACTTGTAGCCGTGAAGGATGGTGTACATCTTCCGTTCGAAAGTAGATGGGGCGTTGCAGAGTCCGAACGGCACGACGTTAAACTCATACAGCCCATCAGGCGTGACGAATGCAGTCTTTGATCGGTCATGGTCAGCCATTGGAACTTGCCAATAACCCGAGCGTAAATCCAAAGACGAGAAGTATTCTGCCCCTTGCAAGCAATCGAGAGCATCGTCGATGCGTGGCAACGGGTATACATACATCCTTCCGAGTTATCTTATTGAGCCGGCGGTAGTCGACACAGAATCTGATGGACCCATCCTTTTTGCGCACAAGCACAACAGGGGACGACCAGGGGCTCTGGGATGGCTGGATCACACCACGCTTGAGCATATCATCGACTTGTTCGTTGATAATACGTCGCTCTTCTGCTGAAACTCAATATGGTCGTTGGCGTAAGGGAGCATGAGAACCGGTGTCGATGTGGTGCGTGATGCTCACTGTGCGACCCAAAGATGGTTGAGAGCAATCGAAGGAAGAGCGGAACTCTCGAAGAAGGGCCAAGAGTTCGCGTCGTGTCGGCGATAGTTCAGCGGCAACGGAAGGGTGGAAAGAGTCTGGAGCGCGAGGTGTGGCCACAGGTGGTGTCATGGCATTTAGCTGGAGGTGAGGTTGGTTTTCATCAAACTCCAGGGAGCGCAGGAGGTCAACGTCTTGTATGTTGCCCAAACATTCGCCGCGAATTAAAGTAACTGACGACGGTAGCGAGTTCGCAATCAGCATAATTGTAAGCACCCTATTGAATGGTCAGTACAGCAAACGGGCAGTTGTAGGCCGCGGCGGCGGAGAAATGCCTCTGACGGGGTGAACAGAACAGTTCCGTCTGGAGCGGCCGTACAGGTCCGAGCTACAAGGGTGGATGTTTTCGGCGCTATGTCCGTGTCTGCAGCAACGACAAGTTTGGAAGCTTCGGGTAGGGGATCCACCAAAAGAGAAGTTTGCAGCGGTGTAAGGGCGACTTCAGCACGTGAGCAATCTATGATGGCCCGATGACGCGAAAGGAAGTCCCACCCGAGAATGACTTCGTGGGAGCATGACGGCAGCACGAAAAGCTCAATGGCATAAAGTTCACCTTGGATAGTGACACGCGCAGTGCACACAGCTGAAGGTTCTATGCACTGTGAGTTGGCCGTGCGGAGCATCAGGCCCGAGAGCGACGTGGTCACCTTTTTTAACTTGCGGCATAGGGTCTCGCAGATTACGGAAACGGCGGCTCCTGTGTCAATAAGCGCTTGGGCGGCGGTCCCCTCAACATTGACGTCGATAACGTTTTGCGGCGAAAGAGATGGAGGTCTTGTGCTGTTCGACTCGCATGCAGCTGTTGCCTCCGGAGCTGCAGCGATCAGTTTCCCTCTCCTGTAGTAGGTCGGCGACGCATAGGTGACGGGGAGCGTCGCCGAGGACGAGATGGTGACCGGGGGTTCGCGTAGGCTCGTTGATCGTCAGTGGTGTGCCGTGGTGGCGTCCTTGACACCATCCTTCACGGCTACAAGTGGAATACCTGCCTCTGCTACCTTGACGACGTGAACAGCGCGTGAGACAGACAAGGACAGATTAACCGACGAGGACTAGCGCTGACTTCCAACTGAAATTTATTAACACGAACATGAAAAAACGAAGACAAGGTGGTACACGTGATCACCGCTTAGTCATCTGCGCATGACGGCAGACATTGAAAATGAAACGAGCGACACAAAAAGAGCAAAATCCCCAAAACGCGAGAAAAGACAACAAGCAAAGCAACCTTAATATATCTATGTGATTTGACCATGTGTCGTCATGGAATACCAACTAGCCCGGTCACATAACTTGCTACCTTGACGACATCGTCGTTTTTTCTCGCGACTGAGGTTACATAAGATAATGTTACTTTTGCGTGGCCTTTTAGCAGGACTGATGTGTACTCAAGGACCTGTATTGTTGCAGTAGTTTTTGCGAACATGCTTACAAATGTCATTGCACAAACATTATTTGCATGGAACAACTGAAAATGCAGAACATGGGGAAAATTGATCTGCGAATATTTTGGAGGTATTTTGCAAATGGAGAACTGCAAGTCTGTTTCCGTCAAGATCCTGAAACGGATATACACTGATGTAATCATTTCGACATGAAGCAAGGCGTTACATTCTGTCAAACGTGGGGGCTTCAATCTCAAGCACAAAAAAGACAGATTTCACACTCAGGTCATACTGATTCATACGGGGCATGGATTTGAAAAGCTTGACGCTAAAAAAAAAATAGCAAGTAGGGGGAGTTGGTGCGTATTCATATTTGAAGAAAAACAGCGCACTGAAAAAACGAAGACAAAGGAAGAGATGGAACACACACAGCGCTGTGTGCGTGTTCCATTTCTTCGTTTGTCTTCGTTTTCTCAGTGCGTTGTTTTTCTTCAAGCTCAACGCTAAATTTCGAAGCTAGCATTCGAAGGTTGCATGTATGTCACACTTTCAGGTGTGGAGATCGAGTTCAGTGGCTACAAGAGCTCTTTGTGATGCGCAATTTCTTCTCTCTGGGGGGAATGGAAAATGAAAGTTGTGCACCAGAGTTTGAGGCAACGCGCTCGAGATTGTGTCTTCTGTGCCACAACAGTGCTCCGTCGCTTGCGTAAGTAGCTGTGTGCGTGGTTTTGGCAAGGGATAACCAAATTTCGCCGCAGCAATGCTGGCTTAGTGCTCTCCTTTTGACTATATTCTATTTCGGAGGATGAAACGCCCGTTGAAAAGACACGGATTTGGCACCTCAAAAGATATCGGAAAGGCCGCAACGAAGGTGCTCAACGAGGGCTCAGAAAAGGGCTTCCAAGGTGACCGTAAGTAGCTCGCAAGTACATAGGGTCGCTCTGGTAATGTCGATTGTTATTGGTTTTGAAAATTCTAGGAAAATTCAGACTTCTTCAAATTAAGTGCGTAATCTGTACGAAGCATCTGCTATAAGGAGAGACTATGTATTAGGATCCAGTACATTCCAGGAAGCATGTTTTGTTGTTAAGTATTCACAGTTAATCCATAGCTGGTTGATCAATAATAAAAAAACGACACGTGTAACTCGGTTGTGAATAGCAAAGACAATACTAATTAGTTTCCAGTTCACTGCTCCTGCGATGTCTTTTTTATGCTATGGCATGCGTGGACACAATTATACCTTTAAATCAGTGTCCAGTTCTGCCTGAAAATTTTACGGATTTCTGCTTATCAAATATAGTGCATGCTTGAACGCTACAGTAGATCATAAGAATGCCGCATCCGCGGTGCTGTCTGTTATTGTGTGTGTGCCCCGGTGCACTGACCTGTTCATCACGAGCTCTCTTAAATCACTCTTTATATTGTACAATTTCAAAAAAATTATCTTTGAGAGACAATTGTGTGTAGTTGTTTACTTAAAAGCTTTAGCTTCAGCCAAGATTTAATTTCAGTAGAAAACTTTGTCTCAAAGCCGCACAAGTAAATTCGTTGCATATGACGCTCTTTCCATTCGAAAACTTTTCATAAAGCAATTTTCCGTCTGCTGCCGTTGGAGACCTTCATGGTCTTCAGGGACTGCTTTACTTGGTAAATACAGCAAGAAACATGACACAAATTATGGTTAGTCAGACGCCCCTGAGAACAGACATAGAACTTCATCGTGCAACAGTCCAACAGTTCACGTGACTGGCGGAAAGAAAGGTGCTGGGAAGACAGAATGTGCAGCTGGAGTGAATGTGAAACCAAGACGAAACGAAAGGTAGAGCCAAGCCATAAAGTGCAACCACACTAAATGTCCATGAAACACGAAGTGGAAACACTGACGTACTAGCCCTCATGTATGATTTTCGACCTAGCGCGCTCCTATGCCCTTTCTTCTCATCGCCATATCCTTTCATGCTAGTAATCATGTCCTATTCCGTTCGATACCAACTGCCCCTGCTCTTCGCCTTCGCTACTCCACCTCTTAGACATTTTGAAGCAATGCTAAAGAAGTGAGAGGTAGAGCAAGAGCCAGGCGTTAAGGATGTAATTACCTATGTCCTGTCGAGTCTTAAGTTTTTTTTCCCCAAATGATTATATGCGCTATAAAGCTGCAGCCATTTCATCAAAATAAGCATCTGTAACAGAATGCCTTTTGGCACCGATGGCTTTTCTTTTTGTTGCCCGTGATAGGTATGGGGCTAATATTCAAACTCAACAACTTCGAGGAGAGCACGCGGACGGACATTCGCATACAGGAAGATCAAGTGTGAGAAATAAATATTAAGTCAACAGGAGCTCTTACACACGACAGGCAGGAATTTTACACACAGGAGGTATCTGTGTCGAAGCAGCGTATTATGCAGACAATGTACACTAAACAAATAAAAAACGCACACGGCCTTCGATGCCTTCGCCAACAACAACTCGAACGCGTGAGCCATTTTTTTTTCGCATTCCATGTAGTGATCCTACTCCCACACCCGAAAACTTTTCAACCGAACGTGGGTTCACACTGCCTCCAGGATCGCAAGCACTACAAGCTTCGGACACCTCACTTCGTTTTATACTGCCTCCGTGATCCGCCCACATCTGTTCAAGCGACGATGTCATGTGGCGACATCATTATGTGACGTCAAGTCATGTCATCCCAATTGACGTAATAACGATGTGATGATATCACAAATTTTGAGAATCTGTGACATCGTGGTGACGTCTTATAGCGACGTCAACACGAGTGATGGAGAACGTGTGGGCGGTGTCAATTTTCGCGTTCGATGAGGCTTCGCCTTGATAAATGAATGTGCAAACACCGCTGCATGTCCTTCTCTGTTTTTTTTTTCTTTTCGGTGTTCAGTTCTGTATTATGCAAATGTTTAGCGCACGTATTTTTCTATTTTTCTATTTTTTTCTGTTCAGTTATGTATTATACAAATTATGAACTAATTTATTCCCCACCCCTTATGTAATATCGCTACCAAGGGGTCTTTAGGGTAATAAAGTGAAGTGAAGTCAAGTGAAGCTAGAGAACCACGAGCGGTCAAAAAGACAACTGAAAGGCCAAACCATTACACCCCAAGCATCCATGGGTGTTAGGATGTTCAGCGCGCTCACCGAGACGTTATTGGTTTACTCAAGCCATATGTCCAGCAGTTAAAGACCATTCAGAAGTATACAGTTTATTCAGACAACGTACACAAGACACCGCTTCCGCAACGGCTAAATTAAAGACGCGTAATAACCGTCACGAGGGTTCTGCTCATTGAGCTTCCGAATACGTAGTGGGGCAAGATCTGAACGAGATCCTAGGAAGTGTCCGCGTAACTGTTGCGCGAGCTGCCAAATATAATGAACCGACGTTCTAACAGGCAGACTGAATTTGTCGTTTCAGTCAAACCCAACACTTTACCAAATTCGAGTATTTCCGAGAAAGAATTGTCGCCGGTTAGATTCTCCAAAGCTAGTGGCGACCTTCTTTCATTTTCAGTTTTATTTTTCGAGCAGAAGTTCTATGAAGATGACTGATACATATATTTTGTAAACATGTGAAGCACTTGTTCATGCAAACAGAAATGATATCTCTCATTTTCGAAATATTTGCCCCTTCCTTTAGGCTCTTTACAAAGCTACACATACTTCGGCTAGCATGATCAGTACCTAATGAGCCCTGTCATGAAGCTGCGTTTTGTTTTCTCCCTGCTGCACAGTTTGCGCAGCTGGTAAGCCTTTCGAACAAAAATTATTGCATATTTTCCTTACAACGGTCCCATTGCCCCAGGATTCTACAGAATGTCATAGAATAATTAACTTCTCAGTCGTAAAACAATACGCGTCAAAAGTAAGTTACATCTACCCTTTTGCGCCTATTTTTAGCCTCTTGTAACACACGAGGCATTGTATAAATACTACCATGGGTAAGTAGGCCGTCCATGCAACTTGGACATTTTGTTTCCAGAGGTAGCGCTGTAAGTATGCCAACGTTTATTGACATTTGAGTGCTAGGATGTAATGTAATCTTACTTTAGAGGTTCCCGTGTAAACTTTATTAGATATTTCAGAGTTCAAACCGTATTCTTGGAGTACTCGCTGATAGAAGCACACTCTATATGTTTCCAGTATATGATTTCTTTGCAGTGATATTGTTTTTTCGCCATAGGTTTATTTTCATCTCTCGTCTTGCATGCTTCCTAATCCAAATCATTGATTATGTCTTTTTGTACGTAGCGCTCACCGATTCTGAAGTTCCATGACAGCAAGATACTGGAAACACAGAATAGCGCAAATTCTATTGTACAACAGCAACTGTACTCTTATATGTATGGAATCTTAGGAAAGACGGCTAGCTCAAAAATACTGCGTTACGTTTCCTCGCATTGCACCCTTGCTGGTTTCTCTGACTTGTCTCTCGCAAAGCAAGGATTAGTAGCATCATCACGCCATCATTTACTTCTTTGAAGGCAATTTCTGAATACAAATCCAATAACGCATAACATATCAATAAGTAATATAATATTAGTTTCAATGAACATATTACAAATTAACACCTCAATGAACTGCTTGGAAGTTACGTAAGCGCATGCAAACATTTCTCTAACAAACTTTCATATGGGTAACAATTACTATGTCGAACATAACAATAGAATTGGCCTCTCGTTAATCGCGAAAAAATCGAATTCATATTTATACACCAATAAGAGCGACATGTTCGATAACGCCCACGACATGTCCGACGAAGTAGATTAGATGGTTTATTCAGGTATTTAAAGATACTATAAACGTGCTGTTTAGTGGTTTCATTGATGCGCAGTTCAACTTTTCGCTCACTTTCGTGCGCAAGTGTCAATATTTAGCATGCCCGTGGTGCTTTTCCTGTAGAACATGCAGCAAGAGAGGCAGCTCATGCACACCAGTACTTTTTTTGAGGTTCTATTATGTTTAACATCGATTGACCTTCCCCTTCAGTACTTTCAGAAGAACGATGGCCCGTTTATCCGGAATCTTCATCTTTGCCTTCCTCTTCATTGGTAAGGCAGCATGTATTTTACAAGCCTTGTTTTCTTGATCAACATAGAAATTGAAATTCCATGACCACTTAGTAAATATTCGTTACCTCCGAGTGCCACCCTTACGTAAGGGTAGCTTTTTTTTTTCTTTTGGAAGGGAAGAAGTACTTTCAAAATGGGGGGAGTGATTTCTCAGTGTCCAGGTCCTCACAAGCCGCACGTATCATGTTACAGCAGACAAGGTACCCATGCGCTTAAATATACAGGAATACAAAAATTTTTGTGAAACAGCTAATTCTTTCCGGCGTGTTATTCCTCCTTTCATTAAGAAATAGTGGACAGATCGCCTCGGAGTGAGCCTCCCCTATCTCGAAGTATATTGCTTTTTTATGTGTAAATCACCAGCGTTTGTTTATTCTGTAGTAATGCTTCCTTCGTTTCATCAAGCTAAGTCATAACTGTCTCAAATATAACATGCACTAAAATAGAACGCAGTGCGCTTGTAGCGACGATGATATTTCACAAGTGATATAGGACGCCACAGTTAGCTGCTTAAGATGGCATCTGTAAAAAGATGTTTCTCATTCACGTGTCACGTTAACGTGAAGTACAAAAGCGCCAATTCGCCAAAGGTCAGCTTATGTGAAGTAAGAAAACGCACAATGAAGTAGTCGATACTTATTAATGGATATTGTAATGACATGTGGGTTACCTTACGTAATTGCGGTATTTTTTATATAACTGCATATACATACATTTCGAGTTTTATGAAACGGCAAGGAGAAACGGAAATAAGTAAGATAACATCGAAATAGCGAATTACACATCTCACTTGAACTATAAGGTTGCCTAAGTTGTGGGTTTTTGTTAGATCCACATCTAAAATTGATATTTTGTAGAAAATTGCTTGAAACTACCGGAACACGACCTCGTTCTGATAAAGGAATATGGATTCCTAGCAAAAATAAATTCTGAAAAATATACAAATTGAAATATTGGACATTCAAAAAAGACGTGTGGCAGTGAAGTAACATGTGCTGATATATTTCTATCTCCCAGAGAACACTCGTAGAGAACACTGATAACCATAGGCGTGCGCAGGGTTCCCCTTCTGGGGGGGGGGGGGGGGGGGGCGGAGGATCGTCGCAGCGCCCCCCGTCCCTATTTTATCAATGTATGGGGCTGACTGTGCACCCCCCCCTCTTCTTAGTAGGGGACTTGGGAGGGCGGAACCCCCCCCCCCCCCCGCCCCCCCCCCCCGCCGTGCGCAAGCCTATGCTGCTAACCGAATACTTATAAAGACGCATGATTTCAAAGTTTACTGAAAGATAACTTAAAATGATGCGGCACTCGATGCGCATGACCAACGATTTCCTTTGCGCGATATAAAAACAATATAATAAAGAGCACTTGAGAAAAAAATTTTCGTGCAACTGAGCCTACCATATTTAAAAAACACGTAAAATAAACATGCACTACCAAGATTTTTTGTTTCAATGTATTGTTAACCAGTACAAGTTGTGGAAATGGGTGGAAATTCAAATTAGATATAACGGTCGGTACTGTCCTTTGTTCTTTAAAAAAGACAAGGTTATAGAGAACTAGTACCTTCACCGTAAGTGTGCTCGCGCGAACAAAATATGGCTCTTTCTCAGTAATTTCAATTTTATGACATCGTACGTACACTCCGTTCTCGTAGTTTATTCGGGAAAATTCTTTGTGGTGGATTTATGGGGTACGAAAGCGGCTCAGGTTATAGGAGGTACTGTAGAGGATACCGGACCATATAGGGTACCTCTGGCTCCTTGACGTGCTCTGAGGCCATTCAGCCCATGAGCCTGTAGCACTTCACCTCCACCGAAATGCAACCGGCACGGCTAGTAATTAACCCGCTGTTTTTGTCTGAACAACCAAGCGCTATAACCACTAAAGCTTAAGAGAATTCGTTGCTTGGCTAGTTAGTTCCTAAAAGTAAGTCGCTTGTAAGCGCCGATCAAATACGAATACACACACAAGGCAGGACAAGCGCTAACTCGCATCAATCATTAGTGTGAAAAACTTTCGTGCACATATACACTGTGCTGCTGTCCAGCATAAACTCAAAGTAGGCATGTCGCCAGAATGGCGTATTAGAACATCTATTCTAAAAATTCCTTCTCTTCGTTGTGCAATACCCCAGAAGTATGACTGACACTATCACTTCCTTCCTTTCTGATATGGTAGGTTTTCGTAAGATCTATGGCCAGTGAATTCACACTCTTGGGCAAAGTTCGAATACTATTTAGCATTGCCTACAGGCACAGCAACTGCAGTGCATAGCTAACTGAAATGATGCATTAATAAAAACAAATTGTTCTTCTTTCTGTGCTCGATCACTTACGCATCGACCAATGTGTCCTGCGCTGTGTGTTCAATATCGCACTACTAACTTTCATTGAGCACCTTACCGCTGAATCATCGAGGTAGCTTGCAAATGCTTTTTATCTGGTATCCCTCTTTTTCCCAACATGGAAACTTCGTTCAGCTGTCGCTGAAAGCGGACGTATAGAAACGAGGTATATGCTAAAGGAGCCACCTTTGTTATGCAGGAGCGATGCTGATTGCTGTGACTGAGGTGGGCGGTACTTTTGCCGCGGAGGAGGAAGCAAGATATGCGCCTAATGGCTTGTCCCGTTCCGACGCCGAGCGCGTGCTTCCAGTCGATTTCTAGGACATATGAGAATGAAATACACCAGAAGGAGTGTTCTTTCTCAATTTAACTGAAGTCGCAAGAACGCACTAATGTAGCTTTCAATAAAGATGAAACCACAAATTCCATAAATGCCTGTTCTTTCTTTAGACGTACCCATTTAAAACGTACACACCCAATGCCACGCCTCCGCATATTATTGTTTTCGCGTTTTGCAACAAAGTGCATAACATTTACTTGTTATTTTCATCTGACTACCTGTAGCGTTCGGTGGCATTAAAGCAGACCGACGACATGTGTCAGAAATTCAATGACACTAAGGTTAAAGCAGCTGTGACAAAAAATAGAGAAAAAAAAGGTTAAGAAAGGAAACGACGTGACTTTAGAGCATGCACCCCGCTACGAAGTGTTCGTATATTTGTCAGGCGCCTGCCTGAGCTAGCCGACAGTGGCGAAATGCGCCACCAAACGAATCATCCGCCAGGAAGAATTCAAACAGGCGCACAGCTTCGAAGACAGTAATCAGCGCTGCATGTTGCGGCGAGCGGAGAATGAAATTATGAGGAAAATCCCAGCTACATAAGCATCTTATGGCTAATAAGAAGAAATTTACACGATATGAAGAGATACGCGACTTAAGGCATAAGGGATAAGTAGTGGGCGAACAGGGAGGTATTCGACAGATAATTTCTTACCATCCTAGAAAGCTTTTTTGTGCTCTAAGCAGATGCTAGGTAAACGCTTTTGGAAACATTTATGCACCATAAGCCTAAATTTCACGTGAATATTGAAGCTCGTCTCGCCCTTCCGACTACAGGGCGTGAAATGGAGCTTCTTATTTAAATATAGAAAAAAGCACGCACATTCACTTCCCGATAAACATACGATAAGCAAACCTTTTAGAAGTTCTTCAAACTCATTGCCTCAAATTCCCATAATTTTGTAGTGGTGAGTCGAAACAAAGGGCTCTGATATCTTTGAAGATGTGACATATTGAGCTTATTTACAAAATGGTCGTTGCGAAGAAATGAAATTTAAATGTTCTCAACGTACAAGTACCTAGCCGACGAAAATTAAAGATATCCGTGAAAGTTTTCGTAATAAAACTTCAAAGCGTAAACGCCACAATTCTTCCCAATTTATTGGTTATGAAGGCCACAGTATTGCAACGCACATACATGTTCCGCGATATGTTCCGTAAGTCTCCGATACAATTGGTATACTTGGGAATCATGCAGCGATTATTTAGTTAGATGTTGCCTTTGCATTCGATCTTCATTTATATGACGTCCCTTTTTTTCTGTACGGAAGGGCCTGAATGGGGGTAGTGCAATAGCAGAAGGCCCATATACCCATTGATTGGCATGTTCCCTCAATATGCTGCACTTCAACACCAAGCGGTCGTACAACATCCCTATTTTATGCATACTGACTCCATTTGCAGTGCCACTCCTAAATTAATATACCGCAACATTCTAGCCAGGGCACATGCTGACCTCCTTAACATTCGCAGACGCAGTGATGCACTCGATAGTTGCATGGAAAACTACAGATCTGGTGAGAGGGTATTCGAACGTGCCATCCTTAATTGCTTGTGGTGCCAAACACTAATGTGACTTCAACCTCAGTTGAGCTGTTGACAGATATCTGACAGAAAGTTCCATGGCCTGTTAAGCGAACCTCATAATCACCACTTTGAGTCGGCATCATCAGACCACTTGCTGACTTCACCTAGACCCTATACTCTGCATCACTGCCATCCAGTTAACGCGTACATAAAGCAGCAAGAAAATGTTGCCCACATTCGTAAAGCCATCAATGATGACGCCCTCAAGGGGAATGCATATAAAATTGTGTCTGGGTTGAGTGCGTTACCAAAAGACGCCGTTGCCTGCAATCACAAAAACCCCGTATCACCCAAGATTTCGCTGTCGACTCAGGGCCAAGGCGAAGTCGTCTTGTGCCGACGTTGCCTATTCAAACTACAACGGCAATAACGGCAACCTTGACCAGTTCGACGGCAAATTGTAGCCTCACATCCGTCAACTTTCGGCACCAACTCCTCTTCCCCTCTAGTAGTCCTGATTTTCGTCACTGAAGCTGTTACTGGCCATGAGGTCGATATCTGCTTGGCATGTTGTCTTGTAACCCCGTCCCTCTCCCGTGCTGCCATCCATCCTACAATTTCTCGGTTGCACGTTTTTGTGACAACCTCATGGAATAAAAAATATTTATACTGGTGTCCTCAGTCCATCATGATCGCGATCAGGGCTGATCTATGTCAAAGTTCTTGATCTTGACCAGCAATGGGTGCACGTGGAAGAACACCAGTAGGTCAAAATTTTCCAGCGTACGACATGACTGAGAGGATCATAATCATACTGTCCTAACCAAACCTCGTATAAAAAATGATCACCTTTCTGCACAAATTTTTCATGTTTTTTTTTCTATTTTCTCTCAAAAAGAGTGGGCGGAAATTCCTGCAGTTAAATATCGCTGCATTGGTCCTACACATTTTCGTGATTTCGCCGTGCTCAGGGATATCATTTATCGGAGTTGTACACAAGAACTACCATTAATGTGGATTCGCTGACTCAGCGTCATTCCTACGCTGGTCGCTATGTTGTCACGGGGTCGTGACGTAGACGAAGGCAGCAGTCGTCTTCTTCAAGACTAATGTTGAATTCCAGTGGCAGATCCAGATCAACTTTTTGTGCTCTGAGTGCAGCAGTCACATTCCATTGGCAGATTGGGAGCGTGAATTGTGTGTTCCAGTGGTAGATTCCGAGCAACCGCAGATTACAGATTGCTCCGAGGAGCAAGAATTCTTGCTCCGCCGAAATCGGCGGTTTGCGCCGGAAGTTCGCGTGACGTATTCTGTGCGGCCGCCTTTCATCCCGTCGCAGCCGGATGTTTACAGTCGCTGGCAGCCATGGACGACCAGGAGAACGCTTCGCCCCCCCTCCTCCTCTCACGCCCACTCACAAGATTTCCTGGTACCGACTGCTCCCGTCGAGGCGCACGCGTTCCAATCGCAGATTTGGCGAGAGCAATCCCACTCGGATCTATGCGCTCCGTTCGTGATCCGGCCGGGCGCTCGCCACATTGCATTGTAATTCAACATTGGACGAACCTCTGCCCGGAAAAATGAATAGGCAATGTACAAGCAATTTATACTGTACACTGACAGCGGCGCACAGGGAGTCGGCCATCGGTAATCTGATCATCGGCGGAATGCGTCGTGTTTTATACAGTAGCCACCGAACCTGCCAGCGTTGTCGCTGGCGCTCATGCAGAGCTCACGAATAAACTTGACTACTCGCATGCTGCGCGCGATTTTAACAAAATGATCTACAACAATCGTGAACCTTCCTAAACACTGCGGCGCGGCCTGCGCCCAGCGTTGCTAAGTCTTTTAAGTGAAACCCAAATGCACCAAAACAAACACATGTGCCAATGCCCACCTCTGAAAACGCATCAACCCGATGTTTAAAACAGAACATGGAATTGAATACATGCGCGTAATGTGAAAGAAGATCATTTAAGCAAGCAAAAATTGAGTTCTGAGGTTCCTTAACACACATTGAATGGCTTAAGCCGCACTGCATGAACGACTTCAGGCCATGTGCTGCGCCGCTGATTGTTCGTAATGCCGTCCGGGACCACCTCGTAGTCTGGGACGCCGAGACGTCGGAGCGCTTTTTAAGGTGCGAATTATCTTCGAAGGAGTTTTTTACTGAGGCCACTTCGGCGTATTGGTGTCGAGACCCAGACACTGTCGCTGGGCTGGCGTGATCGCATTAAAGCGGTGGCATTAAAAAGCTCGTTTCGCAGAAATTCTGGTGTGGGCGTCGGTAGCGATTGTGACCGAAAAATGAGCGTTGCCCGTTCGTGAAAAATCATGAAAGATGCAAATAAAATAAATAATAATTTTTTCCTTCAAGTGAGAATCTAACACAGGTCTTCTGTGTGGCAAGCAGATGTTCTACCATAAAGCCACGCCGTTGATTTTATATATTTCATGGTACGTATTATAAACATGCGTAATGTACATACATAGCCAACAGAATACTCGAGGCCGTTCTACAAGTGTCCAAGAAGCACTATGCAGAAAAAGTTTGAAATAACAATGTGTTCTCAATTGGTATTACAACAGTTCATGTTCATGAGCCACGCCATTGTACAAAACTGCTTCGGAAGAAAACACCATACGAAGGTCATGTTGTGGCAGGAGTCATCTGAACCCATGTAATATTGCGCGGCCTTGTAATAGTCGCGCGAGGCCTCAAAACATCTTAATTGCGCAATGAACGGGTGTTTCAAAGGCTCATCCATTACAAGGTGCTCAGATATATTTAATCATCATCAGCAGCAGCAGCAAATGCATCAGCAAAGTGCGCAGCCGCGTAGGCTCACGCAACGCCTAAGGCAACGCTTTCTAAAAACGCTATGCCTGGAACGTCGCTCTCTTTCAACTAAAGAGCTTCCTGCGGGCGCGTCCTCCCGTGGGCCATGCCACCTGTCGCGTGTTGCGACCAGTCGCCGTGGGAGAGCGCTCGCCACCGTTCCGCTTATTCACGTGACATAACCTTGGCAGCTGCTCTGAGGGAGCTGTCAGAGCCGTGCGTGTTCACAAGGAGGCGCTCGCCTACATACTGGAAGGGGAGGGTAAGGCAGCGCGTTCACGGCTCACGTTCCAGGCATAGATTTCTTTTAAGTGGAGTTGGTTCGCGTGTCGCCTTAAGGACGCGTAGTGAGTCCCTCGCTCATTCGCAAAAGAAAGAATTATGGTGAAGTGGGCCCTTCGCAACTGCATTCGCAGTTGTAAACGGCCAACGTTACGCGCACAGACGTTCGTTTGCTTGCGGCATGGTTAGGGCATCCACTCAGAACCGAAGCGAGGCTAGTAATACAGAAGGCGATACGCACGGGGCTCGATTGTGCTCTGGCATTCTAATCTTGAAGGTGAAGCTTAAGCGTCCTCCAAGATTTTGATTGCCCAGTTACATTTGGTAGCAGCGGCCATGTTAACCCGCAGCAAGACGTCCTCTGATACGGTGCCGACGGTCGAATCGGTGCCGCAATCTTTGCTGGCACCATCGCCGAATCAACTAGACCACGCCCCCTTAGCAAGCGGCACCATCACTTAGTCCGTTGACGCCGTCTCCGGCGCCTCGTTCTGGCATGACTCCAGCCGTTCAGCCTAAAGATTCAGATTTTGCTCGATGTCAGCCTGCACCTGACTTTGCAGCTGTCATCAATGCTTGTGAAACACGCTTTGACCAGTAAGTGTCCTCCGTTGTGCTTCCCTGAGTGACTTGGACGGTCGCAAATGGCACCATCAAGGTCTTCCTAGTGAAAAGTGGTCCGGTGGTGGAAGAAGTGCAATGGTGTCGAAGAGATCGGCGCAATAGAGTGACACAGCTGCTGAGTTTGGAGGTACTTTGGTATCGCCCTTGACTGCCTTCCGGGAGACCGCGGAACGCGGCAGGTGGGCGCGTTCCACAATAACGGACGCACAACGGCGCGCACTACTGTGGCGCCGCGGGTGGCTGCTGCAGAGCCTGTCGTCTCGCCACTATCCTTCCCTCCTCCTCGCGCTCTCCGTGATATCGCCATTTTTAACAGCGAAACTCTTCTTAGTCGAGTCTTCTCCGTCCGATGGCGTAGCGCTCATCACTTGGCATTAGAGTGTTGCGAGAGTGAGGCTCCATAGAAAGGGGAGGCCTGCGCTGAGCAGAGAGAGGGGAGGGTGAAACTTTTCGAGTGAACCAATGAGAGGCGTGCCCGGAAGGAGGAGGTTGAGGCCTTGCGGGAAGATTGGGCCAATGAGAAGCGATTCAAGAATGGTGAGAGAGAGACTCAGAGGAGGAATCCAGCCGTGTCGCGAGAAGTAGGTCAGTGACAGGGTTGCCGTTGGTGGCTACTTTGCGCCAAATTGGCTACTTTTCGACCCCGTCTGGCGGCATAATTTTGCAGTTGGCGCCATGGCTATTTTCTGGCTACTTTTAAAGTGCTGATTTGGCGCATTAAATAGCCATTTTTTCTCATTTTTGCAGACGAAACACATGGTTTTTAAGCTTTTCTCTCGCTTCAGCGGATGCGTGTGGTCGTCCTCCACCCACCAGTAGGCTGGTGCGCATCGAGACACCCTTAAGGCCTAGATATACAGTCCGGCGTGTTCAGCGTATCAGGTCGCGCGCGCCGAGGTCGGATACGCTGGGTACGCGCAGCCAGCGACGGGCGGCCAATTCCTCACTCTAGAGTCAGGCACGCGCACCATGCCGCGGCGAGCAGCTTCGGAGTGGCGCATACGCACTCTCTTCCTCGAGCGTGTCCGCGGCTCCGCGTTCTTCGGTTGACGCGTACAGATTTTTTTCGATCTCGGCTTTTCTACACATGCTTTATGGTTGACACGTGTGCTTTTTCTCGCCCTGTGCACTGTTTGACTTCACCGGCAACGTCTTCCCTCACATGCACTGCTTTAAACTCTCTGGGAGCCAGAAAATAGCTACATATGTTGCATCGGAAACCAAAGCGGATCATGTATGTACATACGAGAGCGCCTTCCGAAGGCTTCCCAGACGTTTCTTTTTCCCTCCGTGTCGCAGCAGTTCACGCTTTTGCTGGTCTACAAGCAAATGTGATCTATAATCCCTTCGAGCACACACAGAATCATGTTGTCGTCGATCAAAGTCGAGTAAACCACGGCCGCACTTTCCAAACGCGGCCCACACGCCGCCATTTTGCCGACCGCCGCTGCCGCGCGCAGTGCCTTGTGGTCTAACGCAAGCGCGTGGAGCGCGTGAAATAGGAACATGCTCTATCTGCGCCGGCGTGACACCAGACTGTAAGTTCTCCACTTTACGCCGGCGTAGCTTAATCGCGTTGCGCGTGGTCGCGCGTACACGTTACGCCGGACTATATATAGGCCTTTACGCGACGCTTAGCGCGTCTCCAAATACGGAGTGGCGAAGTTGCGTGCATGGTGACGAACACGTGGCCAGCTCGGGGCTCAAACTTCCCGCCATCTGTTGTGATGCTACGCGAAAGTTTTACGAAGAATTTTGATGCGCAGTGCGTGTTCTCAAGTAAACTTGGGAAAACAGACATCTGCAACAAAACTTAGCTGGCCTGTTCATCTACAACCAGAAATTGGTCTGCAGCTTCAACGAAAATCTGTTTCAACTTTACATGTTCCTTCTGACTTGCTCGCTGGAATATTTTAATATAACTTTGTGTCTGGCAAGAACTCATATTTTCTGCATAAAATATATGCACGCTTAATGAATTTATCATAATTCGTTCACTTAATTTATTTCCAACTTATCGGTGGCTTTCTATGCTCTTACTTATTTAAAATGATATTATTTATTGATCAAGACCAAAGAATCTGCTCATAATACCACTTCTGTTCCACTTGGCTACAAATTTGGCGATAACATTAAATGGCATGGCTACTTTTGGCTACTTTTGGCTTGGGTTCTGGCTCCTTTTCAAGTCCATCCAACGGCAACCCTGGTCAGTGAGTGTTTGGTGGAGTATATAGGAGGGCGTTGGTTCTTTGTGAGCATGCCCTTTCATAATGACCAAGACTGCTCCCGAGGAAGAAGCCACCTACGTAAGCTTCAACGAGAGCCGAAGGGGCAATGTTCATGTAGTCGCCGCTGATCCAACCGCGATTTTGGCGCAAGAGAGGCCGAAGCTGAGCCCCAGTGAAGGGAAGACTTGAAACCCATAGAAGCCGGACTGCGCATACATACTCAGAAGAGTAGTCCGCAATACAGATATCGCAATACTTATGCGCGAAACTTAAAGTACAGATACTGAGATACAGTTGTGTTTGACGTAGCGGGATATTTCGTTGATACTATTGCGAAACACAAAAAAAGTATCCCGAAATATACATACAGGGGTACAGATACGAGAATACAGTTACACAAATATTTTTTTTTATTTCAGGGTTTCTGATGCTCCGGAAAGACATTTATTAAGTACAGCATATCGTAAATACTGAGAATAATGTCACAGACTCACAGCGCCATGTAACTTGCAAGTGAAGCATATCTTTCGGAATACTTAGGAGCGCCAGTTAACCGGAAAAAGTGTACATTTATTTTGCTCTCAATATATGTTAGGGTGCGAAGAGTGTTGCTTTAATTGCACTTAAGCAACAGCAGCTTCGTAGATAGGCTACTTTATAGACAGCGTCGGTTCGGCCTCAACCTATATGTAAATAGCATGGCAAAAGAGTGAAATCCCAAGCAATCATCACAGAATTCTAATTGTGCAACGAGTGTGTGGTTTATTGCTTCCCACCCATTGCAAAATGCTCAACCATAATTCTTCATCGTCATCAACCACATGCAGCGTCACCATCCTCGCTGGTGTTCTCGTCCACAAGACAGTCGTGGGGTGGACATCAATGAACTGATTATTAAGCATGATCTGCAAACGCTCAATGACGGCTCACCCACATTTGTCGGCAAGGGCAAGGGAAATTTCTACCATTGACCTTGCGATATCAACCACAGATGTGTGCCTTGCCTGGTCATGTGAAGCTGACCCATGGGGCTCGGATCACCTACCAATTGGTTGGCTCCGGAACATACTCTCAGCCGTCAGAGAGCCGTCTGCAGAGTGACAATCTGGGACAAGTTCCGTCAGCTGCTTTCCGAGGCGCCATCACACGACAAGCTGTTCAAACTGGTGAGTGAGTGTTTACAACAAGCTACAGTACGACGAGTGAGAAGCTTAAATAAGCCAAACCCTGATCTTAAGGTTTTGAGGCTACGTGCCTGTCAACGCCGCGCCTACAGGAGGGCCCAGCGCTCTAAAAGGAGATCATACTGGACGGTGTATAACCGCTTAGATGGAGCCATACGGCGACACACAAAACAACTCCGCCGAAAGAGCTGGGCTGCACTGTGTAGTTCGCTGCATACGGCAAGCGGCTTTGGAAATGTATGGCGCATACTGAAAGCTCTCCGAACTCCTGATATCTGCAGGAATTCGATTGCAGTTTTGTGCATAACGACCGGAAAGCCTCCGAAAATTCTTGCGGAAGAGTTCGCCGACCTCTTTGCTTGTCCTATGTCAAGAGACAACGCAAACGGCGACCTTGATTCCCTAATAAGTCGCGATACCACAACGTTTTACTATGGCCCTGCCTGTCGGATGGATGAGGCAGATTTTGCTGTCGAGGAGTTGCGCCACGCGCTGTGCATATCATATCGCCGCACTGCCCCGGGTGAAGGCGGTATTACGTACCAAGCCTTACGAAACATCGATGAAGCCTTCCATCAGTACATTTTGGATGAATATAACAAAGTGTGCAAACATCTCTGGTTCCTGTTGAATGGAAATCATCTATCGTGAAACCAATCTTAAAGCCCGTGTGCCCTGCAACACTCCTGAACTCATACAGGCCCATTCCACTAACTTATATTATTACGAAACTGATGGAGCGAATGGTACTGTTTCGCCTAGATTGCAGACTACAGGAGCTAAAATTTTTCCCTGATGTTATGAGCGGCTTTCGTCGGCATCGTTCAACCATCGATAGCATCGCAGATCTTGCGTCATTGCTTGAGGCTGCTCGAGCAAACAGGCACTCTGCATACGTGCTATTCCTGGACGTACAACAAGCCTTTGATTCGGTGCCACATGAGGCAATTGTTCTCGCACTTGTGGCTGCGGGAATTTCGGGTCGGCTTCTTAATTTTGTGCGTAAGTTTCTATCGGAGCGCAAAATGAAAGTACTCGCTGGACGAGTAACGAGTGAATCGCGCACTCTTAGGTGCGGTGTCCCTCAATGCAGCGTTTTATCGCCGCTTCTCTGCAACAGCGTGCTTGCTGGGCTGCCGAGCCGATTACCTCAAGAATATGAGTTCCCAATAGGCATAGCAGTCTATGCTGACGACATCGCACTGTGGATCAGTGGCCCTTCACAGCAGTGTCCACGTCTTTGAGGAATTTTGCAGAGAGCGCTGCATACGACTATGGAATACCTAGAAGAAGTTGGTCTTCAGATTTCACCTGCGAAGTCAGCCGCCATTGCTTATCATCCAAGGCAACGTGCTCGAAGAAGCATGAGCCGGCTGTACATCGGAGACATACTAATAGAGTGGGTTACAACAACATCGTTATCTGGGCGTAATTATCGACGACCGCCTGTCTTGGCGCCCTGCTGTTATCTCGGTGAGGCGGAAATCACAGTCGCTCCTGAAATATGTGATCGCCTTGACTGCTAGGGGCGCTGGCTGCGACCAGACGACAGCGCTACAAGTGTATCAGTCAGCTGTCTCTCTGGATTGATGTACGCTTTGCCGGTTCTGAACGTGCCACCTAGTTTGATGTCTCAACTGGAACGAGACCATCGTGTTGCCCTCCGAATCATACTTGGTTTACCTCGCGAGGCGCAATGTGTTCCTCTACTCACCGAAGCGCACGTTGCCCCTGAGGCTTCAGGCTGATCAAAGAGCGCTGCACCATATCCAGCGCATGTACATAGCACCAGACGGTAATGCACTTATTAATCGCCTCACTCAGCACCCGAACTCTAGCATGGGGAAAATGGTGGCATTGTTTACCGCGATTGCTGGCAGTCCAGAAAATTCCACTTCCTTCACAACTGCGAAAGAGCGCGACAAAAGCATCTTCCCGAATTTATCTTTCCATTCCCGGAATACTCACAAATTCTGACCAGCCTGTTGCGGCACTATTTCAGTTGGCCCAGTAGCACCTATTTGAAAATTTTCACGATTACCTTCAAGCTTTTTACAGACGCATCTGTACACAATGGCGGCCAAGGTGGCTCTACAGCTTTCTTTTCCCTACGACAAACATCCGGCGGGTGTTTCGTGTACAGCATCCATCCTCATCAACAACTGCGGAACTAGCTGCCATTGATGTTGCTCTGAAATACGTACAAGAAAAATTAGGAGCATCGAAGGTTGTCATACTTACAGACTCTCGTGCTGCCCTTTGCAGTTGAGAACAGACTCCGATGGCCAAATTGTGTGCAGCACCGTTAAATCTGCCTCAAAACTTATAACTCGTGGGGTATCCCTCATTTACCAGTGGATACCTTCACATGTTGGTATTCCGCGGAATGAAGAGGCCGATCACCTCGCTTCAAGTTATGCCCACAACGAGTGTGACTGCCAAGAAATTTCATGCCTGTTTGACAACGCTCCTCTGCTGATCCGCCGACATCTTCAAGAAGTTTGTTCCCTCCTTGTATTCGTGGTAGGGGATTGCCTCGTCGTGACATAGCCCTGTTATATAAGTTAAGAGTTGGTGCTGTTTCAGTGCGCCAACGATAATATCGTCAAGAACGAGCGGACAGTACGTTGTGTTCGTCCTGTGGCTCCTGCGACACACTAGAACACATAATTTTAGAGTGTCCAACATTCGTTGCGCAGCGAGCACTGCTCACGAAGGAATATGGACTTATTGTACTTAGGCGCAAGACACTTGACGATTGCCTGTTCCCGGGAGGATGTGCTACTAGGCGTGACCAGGCCCATCGAGCCCTACTAACCTTGTTAAAGAAAACTGATTTGGCCTCGCGTTTATAGACATTATTCCATGTGACAACTTATTTGTGTTTACGTCTGTGTTATTTCTTTAGCTTTTTTTCTCTTTCCTCTTCTCTCTCTCCTTTCCTTCCCTCATGTCTTCCTTTCCTCTGTCTTTCCCCTTCCCGAAGGAGCAGGCAGTCGTTGTGCCCCTCTAGGTGGCAGTTGTGAGCTGTTTCCTCCCGATTTCCTCTGTGTCTTCTTGTTTTTTTTTTTATGTATGCAAACCAAATAATAATAATTCTACTTAAGAAAACTTATTTATGGCGTTGTCCATACCTTGTGGAAAGCCACAACTTCAAACACAGTTGGCCTTGCCCCAACACGCAGCGGTGCTCACATTTCGCATTAGGCAGTATCGTGAACGGTGATTTTTTTTTTTTCATCCTCCACAGCGCTCCGCGTCCTCTCAATTTCTTCCTTGTTCGCTCTATCGGTTATGCCGACGACGCTCAACGCCGGAACAAGCGCGTAACAGCCGTGCACATTAACGATTTGTCATCTTCTGTCTCCTCATATGTTCATTTGTTTGCCGATGACTGCGTAATTTTCCTTGAAATAACTGGACCTATCGACGTCGCCTTTCTTGAATCTGACCTTAATGCGGTCCTTAACTGGTGTAACACGTGGCTTATCGAACTGAACAGTAAAAAATGTAAATTCATGCCTGTGCCTAGAAAAATCACTACTTTACCAGCTTATAACCTAAATAGCACACAATTAGACTCTAACTTCATACAAACATCAGTAAAAACCTAACGCGGAATACTCATATCGGCTACGTTGTTTGTAACGATAATCGCATGCTCGGATATTTTCGCTGTAACTTCGCAAAATCACCTTCATCTGTCAAACTAATAGTGTAAAAAACACTAATTTGTACTAAAATTGAATACGCCGCATCGGTTTGAGATCCATATCATAATAATTTGGTGCGTTCATTAGAAATGGTACAAAATAACTCTGTCCGCTTTATACTTTCTAATTACGACTGAAACGCGAGCATCACACTAATGAACACTAATCTGAAATTACCTACACTTTCTTCTCGTCGTAGAATAGTCCGTTGAACACTTTTTCACAACTCTTTCATCATTGTCACCTGCGTGATTTGCTAATAGTTCCTCCTCATTATGTCTCGCACCGTTTACATCATGCTCAGAACGTTGGCATTGCGTCGTCTAATACAGAGTCAATCCGAAGGATCATACATACTGCACATATCAAATGAGTGGAATTGCCTTCCCGCATCACTAGTAACCATTTCAGATCATGTGAGATTTGTGACTTTTTTAACCAATTTTTCCGTAAACCTTGTTGTATTTTGCATCTTCATAGCCATACTCGTATAAATATTACATTGCACAATTACCTTTTGTATATTACCTTGTAAAAGCCATTATTGTATATTTAGTAACGTTGTTATTTTTCCTATTACATATACTTCTGCTGTAAATTCGGGCTATATTGTGCCATAACATTAACTATTATTGCATTGTATTGCCTCTTTTTACTTGCAGTATCCTAATTAATGTTCTACCACTCCCCTCTGTAATGTATGTTGACCCTGAGGGTATAATTAAACAAATAAAAGTAAAAACCCCGTTACGTGCAGAAATTTGTCGGAGGGTGCAGGGAATGTTAAATACATCGACTGGAAAGAAAATGAAGATGGTTTTCGCCTTCCTTGTCGTCTTAGGTGAATGCACAAAGGACCCTGTGTGTTTTTTTTTCTTTATCTAGGGCAAGGAAGTAAAAAAAAGGCACTCGTTAATTTTGTTCGCTCGATTTGCGCCGCGGGATACACAACAGTACGTCATACCGAGGCATGCGGAACACATCGTTGCAAAAGCTTGAAGGAAAAATTAAGCGCGAGTAGTATCCAAAATTGACTGCAGGTATCGAACTGGCAGCATGGCCAGACAGACTGCACGTGGTATACGTGCCCGCGAAATCCTGTGAGAAGCACGATTGCAATAATTAAACTCGGATGCAAAGACGAATTCGTGAGTTTAGTAATATGCGCGGCCGTTCAGCAGGGGTTTTACGTATTCTACTCACACAGTGCCGCCGCACATCGGCGGAGAGTGCGGTGAAGCGCGCGTCTGGCGGCCCGAGAACAGTGTTCGCCCAGGCACTGCAAAAAATAGAGGAGCCTCTACACTTCGTGTATATCTCCTCACGGAGGAAGTCGCGGACCTGAGGCTTTGGCACCGCAGGCTTCCGCTACTTCCTAACTCGCTCATCAAGCTTGGTTAATTGCTGGCCGGGGTATTCGATAGAATGTCAATACTGTTCTATTAACAAGTTATAGGTATTGCGTCGGCGTCTGTTTTTTCGTTCGTATATTCAACGGCAGCTGTGCAAGAGTATTGTGCTATAAAACAATGTATTTAGACCGGTTTCTACACCAAAGTCTGATTTTACAGGGAGCCTTTATTTCAGGTCTGCAAATGTCAAGCCTCGTCACTGTTACGAAATGCATCAATCTTTATCTAGCGCAACGCATTAGAAACAGATGCCTCTATAAATAGCGAAATTACAGACGCGCAACGTGTGGACGTCTCTCATTGCTTCCACCATACGTGGTGAAGCAATATATTGTCACGTGGTCGTGACGTTGACGAAGGCCGTAGGCAGTAGTCCAAGATGAAACACTTTATTTGGGCCGAACTTGTGGCCGCTAAACTGAAGGTGAGATTACAGCAATAAACGCTGCCACTGATAGCGGCGAACAGAGCGTCGGCCGTCGATTAACTGAACATCGTTGGAGCGCGTCGGCTTTTATGCATCACGCGTCGAACATTCTAGCCTTATCACTGGTCATCGCGCAAGCTCAGGAATAATCTCGAGTGATCGCATCTTGCGCGCAATCTTAACAAAACGATCTACAATAATCGCGAAGGTTCTAGAACAATAAGGCGCGGTTAGAGCTGAGCTTTGCTGACGGTCTTTGTGGGCGAAAACCGAATACAACAAAAGTGAAAATAAGAATAGCGCGTGGCAATATTGTCACGTGGTCGTGGCGTCGACAAAGGCAGTAGGCAGTAGTCCGAGATGAAACCTTGCCTTGTGTTACTTGGACGACGCCGTTGTGTTTTCCTCGAACTTCGACGAACACCTGCGGCGCCTTGAAGCTGTACTTCAAGCAATCAAGACCTCCGGACTCACCCTCAAGCCAGAGAAGTGCCGCTTCGCGTACGAAGAACTTTTGTTCTTGGGCCACGTGATAAGCAAATCCGGAGTACGTCCCCGACCCGCAAAAGACAACCGCCATCGCTGCTTTCCCGCCACCCACCGACAAGAAGGCCGTGCGTCGATTTCTCGGCTTGTGTGCCTATTACAGGGGGTTCGTTAAAAACTTCGCCCGCATCGCCGAGCCTCTCACTAACCTCACCAGGACCGACGTCGAGTTCAAGTGGGAAACGCCGCAGAAGGAAGCATTTCAAGAACTAAAACGACGCCTGCAAACGCCTCCGTTACTTGCGCATTTCGACGGACACGCCGAAACAGAAGTGCACACCGACGCGAGCAGCGTAGGACTCAGGCGCTGTCCTTGTGCAGAGGACGGACGGATTGGAAAGGGTTATCAGTTATGCTAGCCGGTCGTAATCGAAGGCAGAGGGCAACTACTCCACAACAGAAAAGGAGTGCCTTGCCATCATCTGGGCTACATCAAAATTTCGCCCCTATCTTTACGGCAGGCCCTTCAAAGTTGTGAGCGACCACCACGCCTTGTGTTGGCTAGCTAGCTTGAAAGACCCTTCTGGTCGCCTCGCACGGTGGAGCCTGAGACTTCAAGAATCCGACATTACCTGTCGTTTAGAAGTCCGGAAGAAAACACTCTGACGCCGACTGCCTGTCTCGTGCCCCCGTCGACCCACCGCCGCTGGACGACCAGGATGACGACGGCTTCCTGGGAACCATAAGTGCCGACGACTTCGCCGAGCAACAGCGAACGGATCCAGAACTCAGGAGCCTTATCGAATACCTCGAGGGCAAGAGCGCCACGGTACCGAAGTTCGAGGAAAACACAACGCGCCGGCTTTTATAAATCACGCGTCGAACATTCTAGCCTTATCAATAGTCGTCACGAAAGCTCTGGAATAATCTTGAGTGTTACCGTCTTGCGTACAATCTTAACAAAACGATCTACTACAACCGAGAAGCTTCTGGAACAATAAGGCGTGGTCTGCGCCGAGTACTGCTGATAGTCTTTGTGGGCGGAAACCAAAGACAGTAAAAGAAACGCGCGTGGCAATATTAACACGAAAGTATTTTTTGCCGGGATCCAGCAAGACTTCACTGACGTATTTCCGTCACGGATATGACGTAAAATATACACTAACAGATGGTAAAGAAAAAAAAACTTGAAAAAGTTCCTTTGCCAAGATTCCAACCCATGACCCGGCGCGAAACCCCTAGGTTACAAACGCGCCTACGTTTTTCAGCGTACTAACGGCGAGCAATTTATATACCCCATTTACCGCTGGCGTTACGCAGAGCTCGCATGCGCTTTTTTTTCGTTATCACGAGTAAGATGGCGGGAAGGGTGCACTTTAGAGGTTGTCGCCTCGCTCACAGCGATGTACTCGCTCATCCACCTGCACCTTGCTCTACAGGGCGTGGTGGCCCATGCATGCGTCCTTATCTCTGATGGGTGAGGTTTGTATGTCTTGTGCCTTCCCCGTAAGTTTGCGTTGAAATTACATAGCACACGAAAGTCACTTCGCTTGCTGCAGCGGCCGCGATTGCGGAAGCAGCGCGCTGCTCAAATACAAAGAAGTAACGACGGCGACATCTGTGACTATTTTTTTTAAAAAGAGCCGAATGGAGAAACTAAAACTGGGCTAAATTTCACGGGTGCGTAAAGCGCGCCTAAGTATCCTTAACTTTTAAAACAATTTGAATCAAAATGGGGCCATTCCTGATTGTAACGTGAACTCAAAAAGGCACTTTCTAATCAAAAATTGAAGGAGACTGTACATTCCAAATTGTGGTCAGCGAAAGCGTGTGGCCATTCCACTGACTATGCCATGTCTTTTTTTCTTTTACACTCTCACTGGGACAACACACAAACCGAATGTGTGCGTATTTTCTTTTTTTAATTTTTTTACCGCGAATCGCAGCGCCTCCGTCGCATGCGTTAGTATTTTCTCGCGCTTTGCGCATCGCGCAAACGCCATCCGGGTTCCAGCGCTTAAATTGACGGACCCTTTGTCAATTCGAAAGTGTATTCCGTGGACGCATGTGTTCATTGAGACGGCGTCGGTCAGAATGATTGCAAGGGCTGGGCACAGCGAAGCTACGCAAGCAAAGCGCGAGCGCTGTAGAGTCCGACGTGACCGCCGTCCGTTTGCGCACCACGGCGGCCACCTGATTCCGTGCCAGAGCTCGGATGGACAGACGGACGGACGGACGGACAGACAGACAGACAGACAGGCGGACGGACGGACAGACAGACAGACAGACAGACAGACAGACAGACAGACGGACGGACGGACGGACGGACGGACAGACAGACAGACGGACGGACAGACGAACGGACAGACGGACGGACGGACGGAAAGACATACAGACGGACGAACAGACAGACAGACGGACAAACAGACGGACGGACGGACACCGGACGGACGTGAGCATGAGAAGTTAAAGGCTTTCGCCTTAAAATTTCGCCTTAAAGGGAACCATGTGTAGATGCGAAGCAGCGGGCGCTAACGCTTACACTGGCGGCGGCGTGGACGCTGGCGCTCATGGCGGCGTTGCGCAGGAAAGAAATCTAGGGAGGCGCAATCACGCAGTGATGGACCGGTGTTTCCTACTGCAACATGCCAATCGCTGCTAATAGGGCAATGAGAGACAGAAGACCCCGCCTGGACACAGAGACCCGCAGTCCACTTTTAGTTAACGCGCACGCTGCGAATTCTCATCGTTCGACAACGCACAGCAGAAATCTCCCACCGGCACTACCTTGCAGGTCAAGTTCCAGTGCCTATATATACGGGGTGGTCCAGTGAACGGTTGTGCAGTGTGAGCAGTCGGTTTTTTCAATCAAGAAACTCGCTAGCAGACGCTACCTGCGTCGGCGTTGAACGGTTGTGCAGCGCGAGCAGTCGGTTTTTTCAATCAAGAAACTCGCTAGCAGACGCTGCCTGCGTCGGCGTTGCGAGGCGAGAGAGGGCGAGCGTAGGAGATGAGAAAGGGGGGAGGGGACGCGCATTTGCATTGGGGGGTGTAAACGCCGCGGGAGCGATGCCTAGAGGAGAGAGAGGGGGGAGGGGACGCGCATGCGGAGTGGGGGGTGTGGTTGCCGCGGGAAGGGATGCCTAGAGGAGAGAGATGAGGGGGGGGACGCACATGCGCAGTGAGGGTGTGGAGGCCGCGGGGAGGGATGCCTAGAGGAGAGAGAGGGGGGAAGCGTAAAAGAAGAGAGAGAGGGGCAGGGGACGCGCATGCGCAATGGGGGTGCTAACGCCGCTGGATGGATGCCTAGAGGAGAGAGGGGGGAGCGTAGGAGAGAGAGGTCGAGGGGACGCGCATGCGCAATGGGTGTGTAAACGCCGCGGGTGGGAAGGGATACCTCGAGGAGAGAGAGGGGGAGCGTAGGAAAGGAGGTGCGTGGAAGAGGGTTTGCGCATGCGCAGAAGGGTGGTCAGGACGCACACCACCACCACCACCACCGGACGGACGGACGGACGCCGGACGGACACCGGGCGGACGTGAGCATGAGACATCAAAGGCTTTCGCCTTAAAAAATGAGCCATATGCTGCAGCTGGTTCAAACTGAGCCACAATAATTAACCCAGCACTGCGTCAACAATCATAACCAAAACAGCCAACATGGTTGTAATGAACAGAGACCGACGGCATGTCTGCCTTCTTCTTGCGCCTTTAATCCCACTAATCCTAGTGGTGATTGTAGGCACGTGGTGCGAGATCATCTTCGTCTTCCATTTTTAACATCTTCCCACCCGCGACAAACAAGCAAAAACAAAAGGGTGGTTCAACACAACAAACACTGCCAAGCCACCGCACTGGCTGGGCGATAGTTCGGATTCGCGCCACTGGAAACCCCTTGCGCTATCTTTTGTACGCAGGCTGCAGTTATGTCAATTCGTCGCGCACTCAGCGCCCGGCACCACCCGTCGCTTAGCGCTCGCAGATAAGTCACGCACACAAGTATCAAACTCGGCGTAGTCTTCCAGACGCAGTTCGCAATAGTTCAAGTTCATGCCGTAGTCGTGCAATCAAGCCAAAGCTATCCAGGTGTTTTTGAGGACCTTTTCTCTTCCATCGATATTTCAGCTGATGGGAGCGATTTCCAATTCGAGAAGCTCTTCCGGCATGACCGCGCTGCATACATGCGGTCAGTCTGCCATCGCATGTCCGGTTAGTCTGTGCCTCGCCTGTTCTTGGTATAACGTCGTGTCTATGGTAGTCTTCGCGGGCTCTTACTCTCGTTGGTTTCAGGCATTCTTTGGCTGTCACACTTGAAGACCTTCTTTTCGTTCTTTTCTTGAATTCATTTCCTTTCAATGCCGTTATTATGTTGTTCCAAGCTGTCAGGTGCTTTCGCTTGATTCCTTTGTCCCGTACACCTTGAGCATGATGGCTGCGTCTCTTCAATCGCACACCGCGGAAGTGCATGCTCTGCTTCAGGCTTGTCGTCTTGATGGCAGAGATCGTGATTCGTAAGGTTCGTACCGATTTCCGCGTGTCATGTTTAACGGTATCCGCGAGTTCACTCTCACATGAACTTCGAATTTTCCTACGTTTGGTCGTCTTTTCTTTGGCACAAAAGTTAGACGCTAGTATCGCAGCCGTTTCGGGTCTATCATGAGGTCCCGGTAAACAATTACCGGAAATGTCTTCAGGGCTCCCAAAACCGACAGACGATAGAGCATCGATTCCTCAAGATGCCATTCTTGGCATAATTGTTGGAGCTTCTTTCAGACGACTTCTGCTCACTCGGAACTTGTATCATTTCTTCACATTCGGCACCACTTCTTCCGAGAGCTACAGTGTTTAGGCAGTGTCGCGAATCGGCAGCGGAATTCGTCATAGTGACAGTTTTGGCTCCGTTGCCATCGCCGGGCATTCTCTTGCCATGCGAGTAAATCAAGTTCTCTTTAGACATCGTCAGGGAAATGGTGGTTAGTAGGGCAGGTGCATACAGCGGTCTTTTCTTTAACTCCGCTGATTGAAGTTCAAGGTCTGATATTCCGTTTAAGATGTCGCAGTCAAAGTTTTCGCAGCTCTCGACGTCACCTTCTAGGTCCTCAAGACGTGTAGTGTCATAAACTGCTGGTTTACTTCCTTCAAGTCTTGTCTCATTCGTTCGAGGTTTAAGCGTAATTCCTTGAGCTTACTGACCTTCGGTAATCTAGACGAAAGTATCACGTTACTTTCTTTCATGACTTATTCAATGACTACACGCAATGATCTCCGCATAACTAGGAGTTGCTTCGTAATCTGGTCGTCTGCTCTTTCTGACTCCTTCGACCTCGCGGGTGCACTATTCCTACTTGTCATGGTTAACAATGTTGGCGTGGTACTAGCTGATTCAAGGGTAGGGCCTTTCCAGTTACTCTTATATAAATGGCTTCAAATTCCGTCGTCGGGAACCTTGAATTCACTACCGTCACGCCAGCAAAGCGGGTCCAGTAGTGAACAGTCAGTAGCTTCGAGGGCTAGGCCTGCAGGACGGGCGTAATCGCAGCAAAAGTTCACCGTGCTGGCCTCGCGAGCCTCGTAGTTGTCACCGAAGTGAAAATGTAGAGGATGGGCAGGCATACCGTTAGCTGCTCCGAGCGCTGGGCTGACAAGGATGCGACTCGCCTCTCTCCATGGGCATCCTAGCCTTGCGAACCTCGGGTCGTCGTCCTGAAGGGCAAGGGCAGACCAGAGCCGAAGTAAACGTAATGGGCTCCCCCCCTCGCGAACCTCTAGGTGATGAGTCGCCGTCTCCATGAGTCGCCGTCTCGGTCTCAGTTCCAGCCAGAGACGTAGTCCCGGGTTTCAAAAATGTAAAGAACAGAGACCTACGGCATGTCTGCCTTCTTCTTCCACCTTTAATAACCCTAATCCTAGTGATGATTGTAGGCATTCGGTGCGAGATCATCTTTGTGTTCCATTTTATGGGGCGAAGCTCCTCAGGGTGTGGGTCGTTCCCTCCTCTGTAGTAGTTGTAGTAGTATTCATGTGGCCACCTCTAGTTTATGAATTGCTCAATAGATGGCGTTGTGTGTACATGTCCTTGGCAAATAATATCACTAGATGGCGTTAGTGGTTTTTCGTATACGTTTATGATTAAAGATGATAGATGGCGCTGTTATAATAAGAAAAGGGGCTCGCTCTTGGCGCGCTTTCTCTTTCGCTCGGAGTCGCGAAACCAGGGCAGCCGGTATCTTCGGAGCATCCGGACGGCTCCGGTACTCACGGCGGCACAACCCATAGCCAAGGACACGTGGCTTTCACAACTCACAGCAGCGTTCTGTGGCGATGTATGCGGAGGCGAGGCGTTGCGTCGAGCACTGGTGTGGACTTCGGCGTCTGAGTAGGTGGCATCGTCTTCCTCTGTCGTGGAACGCGAACTGGCGTTGTCGCTCAGGCTGGGAGCGCCCGGAACACAAGTCGGCGACGCTCGTGCCCAGCTCACGATCGAACACCCAGGATCATGCAAAGACGTGACACGTGTTCTCACGTCTTTGCATGATCGAGTGGGCAATGTACGGGGGGGGACTCACGGTTACCCGAATGATCCCTCCGAGCTTCGCCCACTCACCATAATTCATTTCGTGGATATGCTGTGATTTTTTTAACAATGGTCTCATTGAATTTGTGTCATTTGTGTCCTAGTTGCTTTGCTATCGTATTTACGTTCCACAATTAGTTTTTCTTAGGCGAGTTGGCACTTACTGAAGGACATGGTGTTCTTGGACAAAACTCGAATATAGAGAGTAAGAGGCCGACTTTATTACTTCATGTTGTCTCTTAGTCTTTCTCATCGAGTTTAACGCTACAGTATCATGACCTCCTTTCGCTCCAACATGGTATATTTGAAATCAAAGACATATTAAATGAAGATAATGGGCACCGATCTATTCCTTAAAGAAGAAGAAGAAGTGATCCTAAACGGCACGGCATAAAACGATCTCAGAAAAAGAAGAAGAGCTGACCACTTTTCGAGGAGGAGGAGGATAAAACTTTATTGACACCAAAAATGGGTCAGGTGAGGGGGGGGAAGGGGTCAGGGAAGAAGAAGACGCTGGGCCCTCAGGCCGCTCTAGGTGGCCGAAAGTCCTTGCGCTTCGGCGACCCCAATGGCCCAGCCCACAATCCGGACTTGGTCTTCCGGTCGTGAGCTGCGCAGAGCAGCCTCCCAACGCTCCTGTCGCTCAGCCCCCCGCAAAGGGGGGGATTGGGTTTATTTGGGCAATTTCTATATATGTGAGTAAAATCGGCTCGCGGACTCGAGCAGAGACGACAATGGGGTAAGGCGTCACCCTGGTGAATTCGAGAATTGATAAAGTGGGAGATCAATGTGCCCGTTTGGAGTCGGCGCCAAACGATTTGCTCAGCCTGAGACAGCGATTTATGTGCTGGTGGGTAGATCATGCGGGAATTTCGGTAATGTAATGTAATTTCATGGTAGGTGAGTAGGCATTCCCGCGCGCTGTGAAAGGAAGGCAGACCGTCCACTGCCCGGTTGACGAGTGCTCGGGCTTCTTCATGGACGGCTGTATTCCCGGGATGTCCACAATGCGCGGGAACCCATAAAATAGTGATTATTCGTTCAGGAGGAGGGAGGAATTGTAGGATACGGTGGGCGGGAGCATGAATTCGACGCATAGCAAAATTACGAATGGCCGTTTTCGAATCTGAGAATATATATTCCGCCTGAGTGTGAGCTATTTCCAAAGGGATTGCAGCTTCTTCCGCCTCGATTGGTTGAGTCACGTTGTCGAAGGTGGCGCAACAAAGTAGTTTGTTGGTATTATCTGATACTGCCACTGCAAAGGCCGGACGATGGGAATATTCTGCGGCATCGACATAAGCGACCGCGGGCGAAGATGCGTAGCGCCTATGAAGCGACCTAGCTCTGGCTATTCTCCGATCGTAATTATGGGTGGGATGGGTATTTTTGGGTAATGGTGGGATGTACAGGCTGTCGCTAATACATTCGGGCGGTGCATTCGTGGTGGTGGTGCATCCTATGAGGTTAATTTTGAGGCGCTGAAGGAGCAGCCTTCCTGTTTCAGACTGGGAAAGGCGGGTATAATGGCTAATGAGGTGTGCTTCGACGAGTTCATCAATAGTGTTATGCACACCCAACTGGAGAAGTTTGCTCGTAGCGGTACCACTTTTCGAGGCCTTCAATAGATGCCAAGAACAAGGAGGACCCCTCGAGGTTGAAGTCTAGTAATCGCCATTATACCTATGCGACAAAGCACGGCACCGACTGAAGCACAAGGATTATGTTAATTTTATCGCAAAATATTGGTATATTGTAAATTCGAATAACTTTACATTTATTTTATGAGTTGATTCATGCCCATATGAAATGTTCCAATCTATATGAGCCAAATACGAGCTTTACTCCTGAATACCGACGATATTGGGCTATGTAGATGTTAGCCACAATATAGATTTGAGGTATTTAGGGGAGAGGGACATACTGGAAAAACATTGTTTAAGGAGGCTCGACCTCCTCAAACCTCGACCTTCGTCAGTAGCAAAACAATTTCAGTTAAAGTGCATTCGGCTCTTTCAGAGAAAAAAAAGCCACATTTGTTTGTTCGCGCTCCTCCTGTGCGTGTTCCTTTCGTCCGTCCGTCCTTTGCGCTTGAGCAGCGCTGGCTGTAAATTTCGAACTGCTTGCCGTTCTTCGCGTGACAATCCAATTTGTTGACATCGCATAGATTGCTTTGCACTTGCAGTGAAACAATGAACAACAAACGCTCAACTACCTCTGTGAAGACACGTTTCACTTTCGTGTTATACCAATTCATATGATGGAAGGATCGGCCATGTTTTTTTTTCTTTTTAAGAAGGTCACTTTGTTTACACATGTCATCTACAGGGTGCCTTAGTTAACACTAGCAAAAAATTAAAAATATACTTATGCATTTTATCACGGCGGGACCAAACGCATGTTGATGACTATTGCATGGAGTATGTCACAAAATGTTTTGCTTAGTTGCTTTATGAGTTAAGACTGACAAATTAACTTCTAAAGCAACGAACTGGGCACACGAATTTGATTAGAATGTGGTATATCGGTTTTCAAACCGTCCTGTTAGACAGTCTCTAACGTGCTATCTTTAAGTATTAGTGCTTTTATGCTTCCTGCAGGTGACCATCTCGAGAAAACTGGAGTCGCTGGCACCGAACGAAAACAAGGATGTTCGAGTCAACCCCCGCAAGAATGTCTTGGCCATCGACGTTATACACCAGGCATCTCTGCTTGCGCTGACCAGGGTCACAGACTTCGACGGTATCAAGGCGCGAACTCACGTTCCACTTAGCAAGGACATGGTCGTAGGTGTAATATTGCCACACGCGTTTCTAATTTTCACAGTAGCTGTATTCGGTTTTCGCCCACAAAGACTGTCAGCAATGATCAGCGCAAACCGCGCCTCTTTGTTCGAGAAGCTTCCCGATTATTGTAGATCGTTTTGTTAAGATTGCGCGCAAGACGCGAACACTCGAGCTTATTCCAGAGCTTGCGCGACAGCCAGTGATAAGGCTGGAATATTCGATGCCACACGTATAAATGCCGACGCACTTCACTGCTCGTCAGTTGATCGCCGGCCGACGCTCCGTTCGCCGCTATCTGTGCCAGTGTGCATAGCTGTGATCTGACTGTACGTTTCACGGCCACAAGTTCGGCCAAATAAACAGTTTCTTCTTTGACCCGCTGACTGTTGCCTTCGTCGACGTCACGACCACGTGACATCTGGTGGAGGTGCTTCCCGGTCCATGTACCGAACGCCCCCCTCCAGCCGTGAGCCGAGCCCACTCCGTGAAAAGGACATCGACGCCGACGCTGAGCAGCGAACCAGCCGTAGGCAACAAGGGCTACCTCCAGAGTTCGGGCCCCTACCGGATAAGACTCGAAAGTCCAAGGCCACGACCACTACTGCGACAACTATGGCAGCCACTGCACCAACCCCCGGAACGGTCGTGATGCAGCAGCCAAGGGAGCCACCGACTTGCCGTGGATCATCTTTTGAAGACCCGGAGACGTGGCTGGAGACGTACGACCGAGTGGCCAGCCTCAACCACTGGGACACGGAAGAGAAGCTACGTCGCGTCTACTTATACTTGGAAGACGCGGCAAGAACCTGGTTTGAGAACCGCGAGTCAGCACTTCAAACCTGGGATCTATTCCGCGGCGCATTCCTGGGCACGTTCACGAGCGTCGCCCGCAAGGAAAGGGCCGCTTCTTTGCTGGAGACACGGGTGCAACTACCAAATGAGAAATTGGCGATCTTCGTGGAAGAAATGACGCGGCTGTTCCGGCACGCTGACCCCAACATGCCCGAGGAGAAGAAGGTCCGTTTGCTCATACGAGGGGTCAAGCAAGAACTATTCGCTGAGCTGATGCGGTACCCACCGACGACCGTCCAGGAATTCCTGTCGGAAGCAACAGCGATCGAGAAGACGCTGGAGATGCGGACCCGCCAGTAAAATCGCCCAACGAGTCAAGACAGCCCAGCCGTTTATGCTCTCGACGACTTACGCGAAACGATCCGAGCGATCGAGCGGGAGGAACTGCGCAAGCTGTTACCCTCACCGCAGCCGCAAGTGGACTCCATCGCAGAGATCGTTCGAGAGGAAATCCAGCAGTCGATGGGCACCTCTGAACCGCCACGGCCCCAGCCGCAAGCCATGAGCTACGCAGCTGCAGCCCGACGCTACGCTCCCGCTCCACGCGCACGTCAAGAGGTCGCACCGCCGCATTTCTGCCGCCAGACAGCGCCGCCACCACCACCGACGCCATACCGTCCACCCGCCGGCCAGCACTACGCTCCGAGGAAGACCGACGTTTGGCGCGCCCCTGACAACCGCCCGCTCTGCTACCACTGCGGGGAGACCGGCCACACGTACCGCCGCTGCCAGTACCGACAGATGGGGCTGCGCGGATTCGCCGTCAACGCGCCGCGTCCGCAGCCAGGTGAACGGCCTCGCGACATCGACGACTACATCACCGGAACACAGTGGACACCCCGACGACCTTCCCGCTCGCCGTCGCCCGGCCGCTACATGTCACCGCACCGCGGGCAGTACACTGGCCCAAACCGGGGCCGGTCGCCTAGCCCGTATCCGGGAAACTAAGGGCAGCAACCGATGGAGGTGCAGTGGCTGTACGGCGAAATGCCGAAGATCCTCCGCGGCCGCCGATGACGACAACGCGACGAAACCTGCAGAACACGACGCGAAGCAGACGAAGGCCTCCTGGCGAAACGTCGCGGACCGACGAAGACGTGACGACAAAACAACCAGGCAGCACAACAAATCGACGCAGCCGTGACCCGACGCCGCGACCCAACCGCAACGCACGACGACGAACCAGCGACCTCGACGTAATATTCGACGGCCACAACGTCTCCGCTCTCGTCGACACTGGAGCTGACTATTCCGTCGTCAGTGGGCCTTTCGCGACGAAGCTGAAGAAAGTGAAGACTGCTTGGCAAGGCCCTGAAATCCGGACCGCTGGCGGTCATCTAATAACGCCGGCCGGTGTTTGCACAGCAAGAGTCACCATCAATAACCGGACTTACCCCGCCAGTTTTCTAATCCTACAACACTGCTCCAGGGATGTGATACTCGGGATGGACTTCCTAAGTCAACATGGCGCCGTGATCGACCTGAGGTCTGAGTCAATAACCCTAACCTCAGAAAACGCACTGCCGCCCCACACGACGCCAGCGACCCATGCTTTAAATTTGATAGATGAGCACGTCACCGTTCCGCCTTTCTCCAGCGTCATCATTTCGGTCGGCAGCGAAGAACCGATAGACTTCGAAGGCGTCATCGAGGGCGACCAGCACCTGCTTCTTAACCGTCAGATTTGCGTCGCAAGAGGCATCGCCGAGCTGCATGACGGCAAAGCTAAAGTAATGCTTACAAATTTCAGCCACGAATACAGGCACCTCAACATTGGTACGACGGTCGCCTTCATGAATGAACTCGTAGACGCCAGCAACGCTTTCACCCTCAGCGACGCCACGGAACCTGCTTCGACGAATCAAGGTCCCCAACCAGTTTTCGACGTGAATCCGAGGCCTTCCGAAGAACAAGCAATGCCAGCTCGAAGCCCTGCTCCTGCAATTCAGGGACTGCTTCTCGTCGTCGTCAAGGATCCGACAGACTCCACTCGCTAAACATCGCATTATAACAGAAGAAAGCGCCCGCCCAATCCGCCAAAGCCCGTATCGAGTTTCGACACGTGAACGTGAAGCCGTTAAGAAACAGGTCGACGAAATGCTACGCGACGACATCATTCAGCCGTCCAAGAGTCCATGGGCGTCACCCGTGGTCTTAGTGAAGAAGAACGACGGAAACCCTACGCTTCTGCGTCGATTATCGTCGCCTGAACAAAATCACGAAGAAGGACGTGTATCCTCTCCCACGCATAGACGACGCCCTTGGATCGACTCCACAACGCGATGTACTTTTCGTCGATGGACCTCAAGACCGGGTATTGGCAAATCGAAGTCGACGAGAGAGACCGAGAGAAGACTGCCTTTATCACACCAGACGGCCTCTTCGAATTCAAGGTCATGCCCTTCGGTCTTTGCTCGGCACCTGCGACGTCCCAACGTGTTATGGACACTGTACTCGCCGGCTTGAAGTGGCAGACCTGCCTTGTGTACTTGGACGACGTCGTTGTGTTTTCTTCGAACTTCGACGAACATCTCCGGCGCCTTGAAGCTGTACTTCAAGCAATCAAGGCCTCGGGACTCACCCTGAAGCCAGAAAAGTGCCGCTTCGCATACGAGGAACTTCTTTTCTTGGGTCACGTCATCAGCAAGTCTGGAGTTCGCCCCGACCCACGAAAAAAGCTGCCATCGCTGCCTTCCCGCCGCCCACCGACAAGAAGGCCGTACGCCGATTTGTTGGCTTGTGCGCCTATTATAGACGCTTCGTCAAGGAATTTTCACGCATCGCCGAGCCACTAACTCAGCTCACGAAAAACGACGTGGAATTCAAGTGGGAAACGGCGCAAGTCGAAGCATTTCAAGAATTGAAACGACGCCTGCAGATGCCTCCAATACTTGCGCATTTCGGCGAACACGCCGACACGAAAATCCACACCGACGCAAGCAGCGTAGGACTCGGCGGCGTTCTTGTCCAGAGAAATGCCGGCGTGGAAAGGGTTATCAGTTATGCTAGCCGGTCGCTATCCAAGGCAGAAGCCAACTATTCCACAACAGAAAAGGAGTGCCTTGCCATCATCTGGGCAACGTCAAAGTTTCGCCCCTACCTCTACGGCAGGCCCTTCAAAGTTGTGAGCGACCACCACGCCTTGTGTTGGCTAGCTAACCTGAAGGACCCTTCAGGTCGTCTCGCCAGATGGAGTCTGAGACTTCAAGAATTCGACGTTATCGTCGTTTACAAGTCCGGACGAAAACACTCTGACGCCGACTGCTTGTCTCGCGCCCCCCATCGACCCGCCGCCGCAGGATGACCAGGAGGATGACTTCTTCTTGGGAACCATAAGTGCCGACGACTTCGCCGAACGACAGCGAGCCGACCCGGAACTCAGGGGGCCTTGTGGACTACCTCGAAGGCAAGACCGTCATTGTTCCAAAGGCATTCAAGCGAGGACTCGCGTCGTTTTTCTTGCGAAACGGCATTCTCGTAAAGAAGAATTTCTCGCCACTTCGAGCCAACTACCTTCTCGAAGTGCCCTCAGCCTTGTGACCAGAAGTCCTGCAGGCTCTACACGACGACCCGACGGCTGGACACCACGGACTTTCCCGCACGCTCGCCAGAGTACAGGAAAAGTACTTCTGGCCGCGTCTTGCCGCCGACGTCGCCCGCTACGTAAGGACGTGCCGAGACTGTCAGCGACGGAAGACACCGCCCACAAGACCAGCAGGCTTCCTTCAGCCGATCGAGCCTCCTCGGCGACCATTCCAGCAGATCGGGATGGACCTCCTGGGGCCGTTCCCAACGTCGACTTGCGGAAATAAATGGATCGTCGTAGCTACCGACTACCTCACCCGCTACGCCGAAACAAAGGCCCTGCCTAAAGGCAGTGCCGCCGAGGTAGCCAAGTTCTTCGTTGAGAACATCGTCCTTCGACACGGCGCCCCAGAGGTTCTCATCACCGACAGAGGTACGGCGTTTACGGCTGACCTAACTCAGGCGATCTTGGGATACAGCCACACAAGCCACCACCGGACCACCGCGTACCACCCACAGACCAACGGCCTCACCGAGCGTCTTAATAAGACCATTGCCGACATGCTGGCCATGTACATCGATGTCGAACACAAGACGTGGGATGCCATCCTCCCGTACGTGACCTTCGCGTACAACACGGCCATACAAGAAACGACGCAGATGGCGCCATACAAGTTGGTATACGGACGGAGCCCGGCAACGACGCTCGACGCCATGTTGCCAAACGTCACCGACGAAGCAAACATCGACGTCACCGCCTACCTACAGCGCGCCGAAGAAGCTCGACAACTAGCCCGCCTCCGCATCAAGAATCAACAGACGACCGATAGCCGCCGCTACAATCTTCGACGATGCTTCGTGGAATACCAGCCCGGCGATCGTGTTTGGGTGTGGACGCCGATACGCCGACGCGGACTAATTGAAAAACTTCTGCGACGGTACTTCGGACCGTACAGGGTACTTAGACGTCTCGGCACACTCGACTACGAGGTTGTGTCCGACGGCATTACGAACTCTCAACGGCGCCGTGCGCGACCTGAAGTCGTCCATGTCGTGCGCCTCAAGCCGTTTTTCGCGCGTTAGTGAACCTGAGGACTCTACTTTTTTCATTGGACTTTCTTGCTTGTGCTTATTGTTTATTGTGCTTTCTTGATTTATTTATTGTTGCATGCATTTTCCCCCCCCGTGTTCTGTTTTAGCATCGGGACGATTCTTTTTCAGAGGGGGGGGCATTGCCACACGCGTTTCTAATTTTCACAGTAGCACACGTATAAATGCCGACGCACTTCGCTGCTCGTCAGTTGATCGCCGGCCGACGCTCCGTTCGCCGCTATCTGTGCCAGTGTGCATAGCTCTGATCTGACTTTACGTTTCACGGCCACAAGTTCGGCCAAATAAACAGTTTCTTCTTTGACTCGCTGACTGTTGCCTTCGTCGACGTCACGACCACGTGACAATATACCATGTCGACTTCTCCGTTCCTTGTGGTGACCTTCCAAAGCTGATCAAGGCAGTTAGTGACGATAGCAATATCGTCCAAGTATCATGAATGGGCAACTCGCGTTGCGCAAATATCGTCTTCAAAGGCGACACATTGCCATCCCACGTGAAGGTGGGACACTTTCGTCACGTGGTACGTCCATTTACACCCAGACCACTCCAGTGCCGTAAATGTCAAAAAATGGGTCATGTGAGCGGAGCTTGCCGGAACGTGGCGATTTGTCCCCGCTGTGCAGAGCTACACAACGCGGAATCCTGCCGAGCAACCACCCTGAAATGTACCAACTGCCAAGGATCGCACGACGCGTCATCAAGAGACTGTTCATTTGTTAAGAAAGAATGGAGTGTCTTGAAACTGATGGTACGGGACGGCTCAGCGCACTAAGAGGCTGTTGACATTGTAAGAAATAGACAACTGCGCTCACGTCGGCGACGAATGGCTAGGGCTACTGTTGCTCAACCTGTACGGACACCGCGACCTCCTACTCCGACAGACCGACAGACTTACCTTGAGCGACAGCCACCACCACTGCTGCCACCACCACCGCCCGACGCGTCACAGACGGAGAGCCGAAAAGATGCAGAGGCATTGAACGCGGCGGCGGATGTCGCGTGGCCCTCACTACCCCCATTGAGCACTCATAAAGAGCCGGTGCAGAATGCCCCGCAGTCATCGTCCACAGAAGATTTCCGCGACGAAAATCTACAAGTCCTCAGTGTGTTGAGGTTTCTCATGACCACGATGCGCACTCTTCTCAACAGGATGACAACTCCATCAGCTCAATGCGCACTGCAAGTCCTGGATTCCTTGAAGCCAGTCCTTGCAAGCCTTTTTTAACATCTCGGATTTCATTCCAGTTTTAGACAACCGCAGAGGAACCGAACTAAAATATTTCTCGGTTGTGACAGCCTGTGTGTGCGCTGTCAACGCTGACATGTGTGCGCGCGTATGACTTGTTCTGTCTTTCCTTTTAGGGGCGAAGCTCCTCTTAGTCTAACCTTGTCAGGCGTAACGCGTAACCCCCAGTATCGCCTGCCATCTCGGAGGCCATGATAAGAGATGACCATTTCTCGTCTCATTTCCTAGATGGCGTTACTCTGCCGCTACTCTCCGAATTGCCGCTACTCTCCGATTGGCTGCTGCGCGCGCTTTGCCTGAGTGCGCGGCGATCGAGTGCCTCTCTCCTGGATCGTCGCCGTACGTGTCGAATCGTTGGTGGGGCATGGACGAAGCGAAGCAGCGGGCGCGGAGGGCCGCGGCGGCTCGTGCTCGCCTTTCGGGGTCCGCTGCTCTCGCTGCTCGGAGTGCACGTTGCCTCGCGGCGCCATTTGCGCGCACCGTCTCGGGATCCGCAAGGCGCCGCGCACGCTTCGCTGCCGCTTCTCCGACTCGCACCGCGGGATCCTGACAAAACGGCATCAACCATAACCTCTCAAGCTTCGCCCACCTCACCATCATTCACCTCGTGGATATGCTGTGGTTTTTTTCTCTCTCTCTTCTTTTTCTCCCCTTCCCCCTCCCCCCCGCGTAGGGTAGAAAACCGCGTACAACCTGGTTAACCTGCCTGCCTTTCCTATGCCTTTCTCTCTCTCTCTCCTGCAGATGCCCGCGAAATACATAAAATACCCCGTGACATTCCCGCTTGCGCTCCATATTGCAGTGCTCCCTAACTTCTGCCCAATAATGATAGGCGTCCTTCACCGCAGTTCATGACAGCGATAACTAGACGCAGTTGTTATGGTTTGTGCAGCAACACATTCGTCATAGCACAGCCACCACCATCATCAATGTCCTGTCGTCTTTTAAGCCGCAGCACAAGCGGTCCAATGCTACAGTCGTTTGGAAGCGGAACGTCAGCGGGCACTGCAATCGCGGCGCGCAAGCGGGCACGTCACGTGCTATTTTAGGTGCGAAGCACCTTAGGGGCTCGGCTTGTCGGCGTCTTCTGTCGTCACGGTCTGCCGTGTAGTCGCGGTCCATCATAAAGTTAACTTCCCGTGATGACGTCACCCTCTCATGGCATCATGACGATATGAGTGGACAATGCTCGCGACTCAGTCATGACGTATTCATGACGCCGAGAAACACCTTAGTCACGCCAAGAAACACCTTAGTCACGGCCCATCATAAAAACGGGTATGCGCCACGAAAATTGGGTAAATCCCACTACTCGCCCTCGGTCCATTAAAAGTGAAGGAGGCAACAGTTGCCCAACCAATAGCCGATGACTTTTGTGGAGCTGAAACACCATTCCCTATATGCCGTAGGAAACTGAAACCGGGTATGTAGGGAAAAGGAAGAAAAAAACCGCCAGGCCTGCGCAGAAGGCGCAGCACAGCCACAGCGAAAGCTGGGAGAGCGGTCTTTAGCCTTTTTTAAACACTCTTGGGGCAACTACTACAAGCCCAATTGCATGGTACCTACTACGCTATAAATCATCATAATTTTTGTGTAGTGGGGAAGCGTCTACTATGCAATTCTTCGTCATTCTTCAGAAAAGCGCGGTGCCCGCCACACTCTTGTAACGAATTATGTGCGCTTTGTTGATGCTGTGGCTGACGACGATGAAGAATTAGGCCTCAGGCTTTTGTAATGGGTTGGAGCATTCAACGACCCACTCGTTACGCAATTCGCATTGTGTGACGCCTGGTTCTTACTTTGCTGCTCTAAAACGCTTTACAACACACGTTAACGCGATTCCTTACCCGATATGAAGCCTACCTAGGGTCAGTTTGCACAGCAGTTTCAATCAGTGGCGCAGCTCAGTGGTAGAGTGCTGGGCTGCCACGCAGAGGACCCAGGTTCGATTCCCGTTCTGTCACAGGTGTTTCAAGGCGAAAGCCTTTAATGTCTCATGCTCACGTCCGTCCGGGGTCCGTCCGTCCGGTGTCCGTCCGTCTGACCGTCCGGATGTCCGTCCGGATGGATGTCCGTCCGTCCGGTGTCCGTCCGTCTTTCCGTCAGTGGAATGGCCACACGCTTTCGCCGAACACACTTTGGAATGTACGATGTGTCCTTCACTTTTTTTTATTTATTTAGTCTTTTCTTATTTCGTGCGATATTGGTTACGGACACCGGCGGCGGCGGCGGACAACTACGGCGCAGAAACGACCCTTGTTGTGATCTCATAACAGCTTTCGCTGTAAAACACTGCATGATTCGGCCCTACCCAGGTTCCGCGTATGTAGAGTTGAAACATGCATCCCTACATGCTTCGCACCTTCACAGTATTTTTACATGTTTTTAAGGCGAAAGCCTTTAATGTCTCATGCTCTCGTCCGTCCGGTGTCCGTCCGGCGTCCGTCCGTCCGGTGTCCGTCCGTCCGTCCATCCGTCCGTCCGTCTGTCCGTCCATCTGTACGTCTGTCCGTCCATCTGTCTGTCTGTCCGTCCGTCCGTCCGTCTGTCCATCCCTCGGTCCGTCCGTCTCTCCGTCCGTCCGTGTGTCCGTCCGTCTGTCCGTGTGTCCGTCCGTCTGTCCGTCCGTCTGTCCGTCCGTCTGTCCGTCCGTCCGTCCATCCGTCTGTCCGTGTGTCCGTCCGTCGGTCCGTCCGTCTGTCCCTCCGTCTGTGCGTCCGTCCGTCTGTTCGTCCGTCCGTCTGTCCGTCCATCGGTCCGTCTGTCCGAGCTCTGGCACGGAGCCAGGTGGCCGCCGGGATGCGCAAACGGACGCCGGTCGCGTCGGATTCTACAGCGCTCGCGCTTTGCTTGCGTAGCGTCGCTGTGCCCAGCGTTTGCAATCATTCTGACCGACGCCGTCTCAATGGACACAGGCGTTCACGGAATACACTTTCAAATTTACAAAGGGTCCGTCAATTTAAGCGCTGGAACGCGGATGGCGTCTCGCTGCGATTTGCGGTAAAAAATAAAAAAAGAAAACACGCACACATTCGGTTTGTGTGTTATCCCACTGAGAGTGTAAAAGATAAAAGACATGGCATAGTCAGTGGAATGGCCACACACTTTCGCCAAACACACTTTGGAATGTACAAAGTGTCCTTAAATTTTTTTTTTTTTTGCATTTTGCGGGCAGCTGCAGGAAGCAGAAAAAGCTAATATGTAATAGACAGAAAATAAGAAATTGTCCAATGGGACATTTTGCAAACGGATCACAACTTTATAATTGTATTTTAGCTCGATTCGTTGCTTTAGAAGTTAATTAATAAGTATTACCTAGTTAAGCAAATAAGAAGACGAAAATAGTATGACGTACTCTATGCAATACTGCTCAACATGCCTTCGGTCGCCCCGCCATAAAGTGCGTCGACATATTTTTAAACTCTGGCTAGAGTTTAGTGGGGCACCCTGTAATTATGCCATCTGTGACACAAAAAGCATCACTCACCTTCATTTTAACTGTCGCTATAGAGTAAGCCTGCAGTGTGTGAGTCAATGACATGAAGTATTTCATTAACAGTCATGACCACTGTAAAATTTTTCTTAGGCCCTTAGCATCCCTATATCAAATTATTTTTAGCACTGCGGAAAGAATTTCACCGTACTTTTGGAAATTATTTGCAGGAATGGCAAGAATGCCCTCCCATCCGTCAAAATCTTCTTAGATCTTTGCCTACGTGTAGTTTTTCACCTTCTAAATATCATTAGTTTGATCACCATTTTTCTTAGCCTCCTACAACCAACCTAAGTGTCGTCATTCATGTTGTGGACACACTTAGGTCAATAACATTGAGGTGCAAATTTACTGCCAGCATTAATCGCTGATTTTCGAGCTAGGAGTGCAGGCACGTTCCTAGCTTATGACGTTAGTCAAGCTGCATGACATTTAAGGTTTGCAGAAGGAATTCCCTCAGCTGAACTTGGTATCCATTCAGTGTCTCTAGTAGCAACGCTGGGAATTTTTTATATGAGGACTACTGTTATTTTAAAGTTCTCATCCCCAACATGGTACGCTACGGTACTGGTGACATTTATTACATTCATGACAGATTCCATGAGTGTTGACGTCATGCTTGTGCGCGCTCGCTGCCTAGGGATCCCAAGTAACGTGAGCCATTTCGTCTAACTTCGTGCGTGTCAACAGATGCAAAATAACATACAAGCAAGCAAACAACCTTTATGGATATTGCTGTATGGCAGGAATCAAGAGGGCAGTTTCAAGATATTCGTAGAAGCCCTCAACCGCGACTTGTGGGAGGCCAGGCAAATCTCCGGAAAGGTGTACCACATCTAATGAATGGGGCACAATGTCTTGCAATGAGTGCGTCAACTTGTTAAAGCTTAATTTGGGACTTAAGCAATATGAGCAGTTGAACAATATTAAAAAAAATATGACCATTTCAACCTCTAGCGCAAGACACCAGATCACGAGAGAAGAGGGGGGCACACCCACATAGTCAATATGGAAATTCGTCTAGCCATTCCGGCGAAACCTTTAAGCGCCTCATCAGACACTAATCTTCGGCAACACGGCATGATATCTTAAAGGAAGAAAAACATGGAGGATGATTGAGCTTTGCTTTCAGAAGTTGAACGCGATAGCGTAATCGCGCCCCGTGCACATCGCCTCCTCAATTGCTAGCCTGGCTTTGGTTCTTGGAGAAAACCTCAAGTGTGCCGCAAGGAAACGGACGTCTGTTCGCGTAACACTGGCCTTTTCAAACTATTCTGGAATGCCTACTGCAAGGACAGCTGCAAAGCGCTCGCTACGCCATAATTCTTCCTATTGCGAAGCGGCGAAGTGCACACTACGCGTCCATAAGGTGCCACGGGTACCTGTGTAGCTGCACAGTTTATTGATGTTTTTGCTGATAATGACATTTAATTATGCCTGAGCTCTTGAACCTTTAAAACACTCAATCGTTGCGCAATTCATATATTTTGCCGCCTGGTTTCATTCAGCGGTTCTGGCAGGCAATATTATATGCGCTAAGCAGACGGCTTCGATCACGTGACATTCACATAGTGTTTGTTCCCCAAGCAGTTTCAAGCAATGACATCACTTCGTGGTAGAACAACTGCTTGACACGCTGAAAGCCTGGTTTCTATTCTAAGTCGAACCGAAATTTTTTATTATTCATTTATTTGCATCTCGACTTTCCGTGCATGAACGACGGTGATTTTTCGCTCAGAACGAACGATGCCGACGCTGAAAGCAGAATTTGTGCTAAACGAGTTGCTTAACGCTATCACGTAAAAATCACGTAATAAAAATGAAGGCTGAAGAATGGAAAAACCATATGATAAAGATAAGGGCACAATGCAGAATGAAATCCTGGTAGCACACTTGGACGCATGGCAGCGCCACAATTTTTTACCTTTTATTTCCGGTTGTACATAAGTCACACAATCGGGGATAACTGAATTGTATTGCAGGAGAGAGCTCTAACAGCAAGCGCACATCTGGGACACATTCAAAGAAAGGAGAGCACCCACATAACTGGAAGGAGATCTTAGGCTATCTCTCCGTCGACTACAACACGGCTTGTTAAGAGACCACTCGCAAGACACTCTTCAGTAACGTCTACGGCCTCGCGGTGTTTGCAATGTTAGACGCAATGCTCCCTCATGAAATTGATGGCAACGACACGGGTGATCAAAGGTTCACGCAACGAGGACAGGAGGATCGGCAGCTTGCGCGGTTGGAAATCAATGAGCAAAAGGAATATTACTCCAGACACTACAAGCTACATGGCCAGCACGACCTACTCCTGACAAGCACAGATGTCCCCTCTTCAGCGCCCACGTTCTAGTTCATTCTTCTGCCGCTAGGGACGGAACGTGTGAGTGTTGTGACGTTAGTCAGCACCTGTTCGCTCAAATCAGCTTCAGTGCTTGTGGGGATGTTTCGACCAGCGCAGAGCGGTTATATCATCAAATTATTATGCATAAATGCAAAATTCCTCGAAAATAAAGGTACGAGAAATGATATGGGAATTATTTGTATCTCAATGGGCGCCTATAAGGACTTGGCGTCATATATGCTGTGCTGCACCATGCTATACACTGTAAACGCAAACTAGCCGAATTGGGCATTTTAAGGGCTTAATACTACCTTCATTTGGGACCGTACTCCCTTAGGGAGTATTAAGATCGGTGTAATAAAGTTCTGCGTCCTCAAGTTTACTTCCTTGAGAAGTTATGGGGATAAAAGGTGGAAGAAAGGAGGTAAATTCACGATCTGACGCCATTTTGTAAAATGGAGTTCAAGGACAGAAAACTCCTATTTCTCTTTCTCGGGCATATCTTCCCTTTATTTTATCCGAAGCTATAGTGCCTTCAGTGTTGGCGTGCATGTATGCAACTTCGCGGGCGAAAGGAGTGTTTCTCAAAGTGCTTAATAAATTCATGAACGTGCTAATCAATGATTTCCACGTCTCGTCGACTTATGCACATTGTTGTACGGAATGCACACTACCGCTGGTCTCGGGTTCACGATGAATTTCGACCACAGAATGACTTCGCTTATGTTGTTTTACCATCAAAGCGAAGTTAAACTAAAAGTAGGAGCGTGTACACCCTCGATGTGGCCTATCGGCACCGCATGCACACTCAGTATACCCTTTTGGATGACGAATTGGGCACAGGCAGCGTGCCTCAACGCACGGAATAAGATCCGGTGTTGAAAAAACCCGGTGAAAAAAAAATAATAAAGACAAACGAAAGAAAAAACGCGACACTCCTCAAGCGGGTGCTCTGAAAGGGTCGACCTTCGAACGGCGGCGATAAGAGAGGAACCATCGCACGCAAGCGCGCGCGGAGGGGAAAAAGAAAGCGAAAAGAAAGAAACGCGAGAAGAGAGTCGGGAGAAACGCGAGAAGCAACGAGAAGTTCCGAAATGACAGCGGATACCAGCGCAGGCTGGCCCCAGCGGCGTGCGTGAGTGATAGCGAAGCGAAGCCGTCATGGGATAACGTCGGTTTTGTGAAGGACGCCTTTCAACTACCCTGCTATGCGTCGATCATGTGTGCGCGTTTCATGCCGGCAGCCTTACTGTGTTCTCGTCGCGGGACGTGAAATGTGTGGTTTGACGACAGTGCAACATGCACTGCGTGCGCAATGGTGTGGCAATGGCCCGGTGACTCAAGCGAGCAGCAGGTGATGGGCGCGCCGCGTTCGCGGCACATTCAGGAACACAAATGGTATGTAATCAGTGGCGTAAATCATGGGGGGGGGTCAGGGGGTCCTGAACCCCCCTGTGTTCAAGCTGGGGGGGGACACCCCATGCAAGTGTCCCCCCCCTCGAGATTTATCTTCCAAATGTCATATTTGAAGTTCTTGAGAGTCAAAGACAGCGCACTCTCCGTAAAACAAACTCTGAAATCGGAAGCACTTACATTGTACGGAAACTAAGTACTTCTAGCCGGTACACACAATGGGGAAGGCCTTTATGCGTGAGCACAAAAAGTGGTACAATTTTTATTGCATAATTTATCCCGAGTGACGCAGCTGCAAAAGTGCTATGCCTGCCTACGAGCTGCTATTAGAAACTAACTTCACCATGCGACGTCGCTCACTATTGGATACTCACTGCTATTTTTTCTGACCAAGCGCCGATGCTGATGCTTGTTTAATTCTTATTATTATTATTATTATTATTATTATTATTATTATTATTATTATTATTATTATTATTATTATATGCGAATGCATAATTTTAATTTTGTATGATTAAAAATAAAGCATATATGAAAACAAAATGGCCGCCATTGCAAGATGTGTGTCCCCCCCCTTGTGGTCTTTATGGATTTACGCCACTGTATGTAATACTTATGTTTCCCCTGTTTACGCGACCGTGTCGCTCGGGCAGCAGTAGGTGCTGTTCTGCGCATTGCGTCGCGTCAAAAGTGCTATGAAAAGCGAAAAAAGAAAGCCATTAAGCTCAGATAACAACGATGCGTGATACGTGTTTCGAATTGGCTGACCGCTTGGCGTGGCCAGCCAATTCAAGCGAGTGCGCCTTAAAACTGAATGTTTGTACGACATAATTTCCTTGCTTGCGATAAAGCATGAATGAAGCAGTGCTTCCAGGGAATATACACATAAGCAGCAACAACAACAACAAAAAAAGACAGCTGTTATCACGCTGTCATGTGGTAAAACGTGCATTAAGGCCAGATTTGTTTTCTATTTATTCTGTTCTCATATGCAGATTATGAGCAAGTAAGAATACTTTTTGACGACAATTTTGCATTGGGCACTTTGTCCGTCTCCTACACAAAAAGTTAAATTGCATATCAAGGCGCACTTACATCATACGCTTGTATACATTTAGCTAGAAAGAATAAGTCATGTTAATGACACATTATGATGGCCATATGATGTGTAAGACATGTGCTTAGTTACAGTGTGTTTGCTGAAGCACATGCATTTTATGGTATGGTCACTTCATTAGTCACATATCAGCACTAGAACTTGCCAAGGTTACATATTTATGGAATTTGGGTGATGTGTCACTTGTGCAAGGCTAATTTAATTACATTGATATAAGTCAGTTGAATCTGTTGAACCTCGTTGTTGAATCACCTTGTTCCTTCGCTCTGGTTATTTTGTTTTACTTTTTGTTGCCATAGTGTTTATGATCAGCACACAGTATTCTGACTGTTGACACAATTTCGGACAAGGTAAACAGGCTGGTACTTTGTCCACGTCTTCTATTGTCGTCATTAGAAGTGCACTGTTTAATTTTACCATGAATCAATACCAAGTCGTCCAATCTTCAGCCCTAAACAGAACAGCTGTGGTCGATGAAGAAGCTAGTGTTCCATGTGTTGTAAGCATAGCTCGGCACACTCACTCATGAGTGCACTCAACTCACACTCACTCGCACTCATTTGAACGTGGTGAGTTGAGTATGAGTGAGTACTCATGCGTGTGAGTGGATGTGAGTGTGAACGTGAGTGAGTGCGAAGGCTGAAAAAATTGTGGTGAGTGAGTTTGAGTGAGTACTCCCTCAAAGTGCCGACCTATGGAGCTCGGCACACTCACTCATGAGTGCACTCAACTCACACTCACTCACACTTATTTGAACGTGGTGAGTTGAGCATGAGTGAGTACTCATGAGTGTGAGTGGACGTGAGTGAACGTGAGTGAGTACTCATGAGTGTGAGTGGAGGTGAGTGTGAACGTGAGTGAGTACTCATCAGTGTGAGTGGACGTGAGTGTGAACGTAAGTGAGTGCGAAGGCTGAAAAAATTGTGGTGAGTGAGTTTGAGTGAGTACTCCCTTAAAGTGCCGACCTATGGTTGTAAGTGATAATAACTGTTGGTGCGTAACGTCCCAAAACCACCACACGATTATGAGACGCCGTAGTGGAGGGCTTCGGAAAGTTAGACTGCCTGGGGCTCTTTAACACGCACCTAAAGCTAAGTACGTGGGCCTCAAGCAGTTACGCCTCCATTGAAATGCGTTTAACTCCAAGGTTAATCATACTAAAATTTGCACCCCTTTACACTACAATGCTAACTTCACTGACAGCTAAAACTACTCGAATGATGGTACACAGGACAAAAGTACACTTCTGGTGCTGTTTCGCATTTCATTGTAGTTGTGTACTTTTTGCCGTCTGTACTTTAAGTGAAAAGTTCACAAGAAACTACTTAGCAGCATCTCACTATTGTATTTGTTTCGTGTTCTGTTTAAAGGTCTGCAATGGTATACTCAAGTGTGAGTCTTTGCCAAGACATTCATATTTCTGGATATGGAAAGCTTAATGGACTTCTTTTCTATTATTTTCAGGAAGACTTTTCTGGCAAAGCTGCAAGAGTTGCTCACCCACTTGTTTGTGTACAAGACACTGTATTGTGGGAACACTCCCCTGTGCCTCACTCTACACTAACGAGGACCTGTGTAATTCAAACCACAGAAAGATATACACACTTTGTGCAAAAAAAATTACAAAACTAAAGAACCATGCACTCACAGAATGAGTTTGAACGTGACTAAAAACGCTATACACGTGTTAAATTTCAGTTGCTAGTACTGCGTTGTCCTGTTCCCTTTTCCATGTGTGTTGCTGTTTTGTTTTCACATTTTAACTATGAACTCAATTCCTCACTGCTTTACAGGCTCTATAGATTCGTGGTCAAATTCTATTCAACCACATGGCATAGCAAGCCCTAGGATCCAATATGCCAAGCCACCAGCCACTACTTGTAGGAATTTTTTAATTTTAGGCAAGTGATTGCCTAATTTCAAGTTGACTTTGCAGTCATGGTAGTGGCATTAACTTTCAATGTGGTAATTATGCGCAAGCCATGAAGTGAGGAATTAAAGATGAACTTTTTAGGTTGCAGATGACAGTGGCTGGCATGGGAATATTGTAAACATAGCTGTAGCAATTATGTATAATAGAAGTATTGGTATATTGCAGTTGTGTGATAATGGCGACAAATTCCCAAGGATATTTCTAGAAAACTGCTTTCATTTTCAGATATTTGTCAGTAAGTATGTGCAGCCATATATGAATGCAATGTTGCCATTTAGCTGGCATAGCTGAACTCCTTTACAAATTGTGGTAAGTCGATCTACAATCAACACCACAGGTCTATTTAGGACTTTTCTGCAGAAAACAGAACTGTATGATGATGTGTGACATGTTTTGATGCCATAGGGCTAACTAATTCAATTAAAATCTACAACATGCCTCCCTGCATAATTGCATATTTCTTAAAAGTAATGCTAGCCTTATTGTACTTAGTTGCCTTCGTGTGCAGGCTGACACCAAGTTCCTTGTAGATCCCATTTCTCTGGGTTGTGTTTACATACTAGCACTGTGAAGTGCACATGTCGGTGTGCATTATGATGAGATTTGCCACACTACTTTCATGTTGCTTTACTGTTGTGAATTATATATAGTGCTTGGGCTGTACTGTATACGTTCTTAGTGTTTTGTATTTAGTGCAGGTTCTGTGCAAGAAGATGGAAATATACATATGCTTACACTGACATGAGAACTGCTACTGTTTTGATTCCAATAAAATATTGCGAACACTGTTTTTCTTATCAGTCTTATCACGGCTGTTTCGTTGAAGAAGACGGCAATACTACAATTTTTTATTCTTGCTACATCATCTGTGCAAGAGGAGTGCCACATACACATGGACTTTCACAAGGGTGAAATGCATGTGCATTAACTCTTTTATTTAACGGGAGACCTGTCACCGCTAATTTGTGGTGGTTGTACTTGACATTGGGGCATGCTTAAGCGTTCGCTTTAATGCATTTGTGTGATGTTTAACAATGAAGGTTAATTAGTAAGATCGTAGGTAGTAAGATTGTAGGTAGTCTCCGAGTGTGAAAGCAACTAAATACTGAATTTGAGTTAGAGAATCACTGTGCGCCCCACGAAAGTGCGAGTTGCGAATAAGTGCTAATTGTGGATGTAGATTATCGTTCAGCTACTCTGAAGGCGCTGCTGCACCTGCGTTTGGCTCCCGAGAGTACGCGCGCAATAAATGCACTTAGTGTAGGCGCGTTACAATGTCCATGTAACTCGGGTATCTGCATAGGTGTGCACACGGGGAGGGGGCAGAGTCTGCCCCGTGCACTGACTCTATAGGGAGGGTGGGCGCAGCGACGAGCCTTCATTCCCTCCCCCCCCCCCCCCCACTTCCACCTGAAGAGGCACCCTGCGCAAGCTTGTCGGCATCTGCGTGAGTAACTTTTATATGCTATGGGAGTCGTAGCGGTGTGCGCACCGGTGGATGACGAGAACGATGGACACAGGCACGCTCGCGGCTCGCGCTTAGGGGCCGCTGACAGTCAGTCGCGGCAGAGTTTTGAAATGATAAAGATGTGTTGCTCAGTGTTTCGTCCTCGTCTCTGAGGGCTTCCGTGCGGCGGGAGGCACAGACACCATCAATGGGAACACAGGCGATCTCGTACAGCTCAGAACACGCCGCTGCCATGGGACGCGTGCAGCTCGCGGCAGAAACAACGAAAATAGCTCCACATCATACGCCCATGGAATGCACATATGTTCGGCCATCTGAGGATACCTTTTGTCACGCTGGTATCCACGAATTTCGGGCGAGTGAAACAGTGTCGAAGTACTCAAGAGGGCACACGTTTACAATTTTTCTAGCTGCACGACACCCCGAACCGAATAGTTCGAAGCTGAAGGTGTTTACCTTGGCCTTCGTGACGCCCCTGAGTTTATGAACTGGCCTTGCGAAAGCGCTAACAGATGCCGATGCTACGAGAATAAAAGTTAGAGGTGTCGCCGACGGGTTAGTAGCCGGTTTGTAGATATATACCCCCGTGAAAAACTACGCACGCTAGTGGTGGCGCTGTGGTGTAATGGATATGATGTTTGCTTTCAGTGCGTGTGGTCGCGAGTTCGATTCCTGTGTCGTGCGTGCTTGTATGCATATGTCATGTTTGTTCATGAATACATCAATGTCCATTTTCTAATATGTCCTTGCGATGAATAGTTGCAAGAAATGTGTTAAAAACGCTAGTATAGTGCCTGAAATACCTTTTTTTTCCTCGCCCTCTCTCGGGCCGCGTATAAAGGGGCGTTTTAAAAGCTCTCAAAAGCAGCAGAAAAACACCCAATCAACTACGTTCAAGCTCCCGAAATGAGTTAAATAAAAACACCAAAGTTACCTCCTAAAGACTCTGCTTGTTACGCCTTCTGCACCGCAAATCGACTGTGTATCTCGAAAACGGAGCTGTTTTATCGGCAGTATACGCTTAGCGAAGCCTCATTACTCAAATCTAAATCAAATACCAGCATTATTTGGGAATGAATGAGTTTAATAATGCAGGCCGACGGCTGGAAAGATTCGAAGTGGACGGCTGCCGCTTCAACAGGCACCGCCATCTTGCCCTGCGCACCCCCCTAAAACCTCCTTTGGTAGGGGGTTTTGCGTAGTACCTTTAGGATGCAAGTTAAGAGCCGGGCCCAAAACTCCCAAAAAGGCCCAAACCCGTTTGCTGTGTAGTCTACGGCTGCAAACGTTTTCAACCGCTATACAATAAATAATTCCGCAATGAATAGTTTACTTAGTCTTCTGCATCAGTTTGCCAAAATAGTCACGTATACGGTGTCAGTTTGTCACAGCATGCGGGTATTCTCATTCTCGCGCCTCCGAAAAGGCCAAAGAGTCCCAGACGAACATGTTATAGGAAGCGCCACCAACGGCGAGCGGTCGAACGAGAGCGGGGACATGCACTCAGATAGGAGCCTGCTGTAAGTGCAGGTCGAGTGTACAGAAGGTCGTGGGCAAGAAATTGTTAGCCGGCACGCCTATTCATCGTGTGTGCTCCCGGGAAAGCTTCAGTGAAGATACTTCGGGCTTTTCCTTGTTATCTAGAAGTACACGTTGCTGGGCTAGTCGGTTCATGTTCAAGTAGAAGCCACAGTTGTGGCGATTTCGCGCAAATAAATAACGAGTGAAGCGGTCAAGGGGAGCGCAAACTTTCGACTGTCTTTTCCAAGCTCTAAAAAACACACGGACAGGTAAAGTGCGTTAGCAGTCCTTCCATTGTTTTGTCTGACATAGGGATTGACTACATTAAAGGTTTTATTTAATGCGTTATTTCACTCGCAGATCTCGATTGCTTGGAAAAAACAGTCGAAAGTTTGCGCTCCCATTGACCCCTTCTCTCGTTAGTTATTTGCGCGAAACAACCACAACTGTGGCTTCTACTTTGCCTTGTTCTCCGACGCATCAGTGACGTCAATTCCGAAGTTTTTTCAGATGGTCAAACTTTCGCGGTAATGCTCTAAAACAACACACGGACAGGTGAAGTGCGTCAGCAGTCCTTCCATTGTTTTGTCTGACGTAGGGATTGACTACATGAAAGGTTTTAGTTAATGCATTATTGCCCTCGCAGATCTCGATTTCTTGAAATATTTTACTTCATTATGGCCATGTCTTTTCACGCGCAGCGTCCATCACTTGTGACATTTTTGTTTATGTTTGCCCCTAGTGGTCTTTCAATCCTGGAGGTATGTTTCATGTGAATCCTCTGCTAGATAAAAAATATTAAAAGATTGTTCATATTCCTGTTTTGCAGTTCTGGTAGAACGTGATTTCTGACCAAAAATTTTATGTGGTTATGACACATCTATTTCCACTGGTGATGCCAATGAAGATGAGCTGCAAGTCAACGCTCGTCGCGTCTACTATGTCGATTCGTGCATATGTTTCTTAGCGCTATACCTCGAAAGTTTGACCATGAACCAGCTCGCCCAATCTAAAATTCTGCTATTGGCAGAAGAATCTCAGTGCTGAAAACGCCGACAACATTTGCCACATTGTCGTCGTCTTCTTCAACGTATTCACGGGTTCTCCTGACTGATAGCTGTTAGCAGGCTCGTAGCCAGTGGGGGGGGGGAGTGGGGGGGGGGGGGGGCTAGTGGCACGCCCCCCCCGCCCCCCGAAATCCGGATGGAGGGGGGTGTTTTACCGCGAATAAATAATAAAAATAGATGGTTTTCAAGGTTTTCAATATGTGCCCCCCCCCCCCCCTCCCCCCCCGAAAAAAATTTCTCGCTACGTGCCTGGCTGTCAGTGGCAACATGATCGACCATGCAGCGCACGTTACGGACTGTTCGACGCGGTTTTCGGCCCCCGGATCAACACTATAACTTATAATTCACCACACAGTTCCAACTTCGAGTGCAAATTCTTAGTGCGTTTGTACTTAGCTCAACAAGGTGAAAATAATGAAATGAATGGACTACCGTGTCTAACTGCGTAAATAGTTAAGAAGCTACACCATAAAGAAAATGACGGAGGCTAAAATATTATTAACGAATGTAATCACAGATGAATATAAGCTCGCAGACAAGGGGTACAAGAACCCATACGTGGTTTTTTAACACGAGTGTTTTATGCCGGGGTACCCCAAGACTTCAGTGACGTATTTGCGTCACGGAAAGGACGTCAAAAAATACACGCGATCAGAAGACAAAAAAAATTTTCCGCGAACGGTAGTCGAACCCACGACCTCTCCGCCCATGGCAACAGATACCGGGCACCCTATCCACTGCGCCACGGTTACTTTTTTTCGCTAATGCATGGCACTCTGCAGGCATCACAAACGTGCCTTTTATATCTAACACTCTGCATTCACAGTGCTTTTATTGCGATAGCAATTATATGGACACTCGCGGCTGGTTTTCGCCGTCGGCGTCGGCGTCATTTGCCGTATATGTATATGTATAACCGGGCCCGCCCGTCGTTCGTAAGCGTGAAAAGACGCGAGGGGGGGGGGTCCCTCGAGTGACCTTCGATTTTACGAGCGGGGCGCGCGCGTTATCTCCCCTTCTCGGCGGCCGACAGCGGGCGGGGGGGGGGGGGGGCGACGTTCGATTTTACGAGCGCGGGCGCGGGCGCGCGCTTTATCTCCCCCTTCTCATCTCCCCTTCTCATCTCCCCTTCTCGGCGGCCGGGCCGGCGTACCCTTCTACGTGCTGTGCTCTCAACGCGAAGAGAATTCTCTTAAACAAGCGTTTTCTAGAGTTGCGTGAGATCGGATCCGAAAAGAGTTAGCTGCCAGCCTCACTTCGTATAACATTACAATTTTTTGCTATCGCATTCATTGCTTCACCCTTGCGGTGAAACTGTGACTTTTGGTAAAATGAAGTAATGTATCATGACCGTGACATCCACCATTAGTTACTTCAACACGTCGTTTCAACGCGTTCGTCGCATTCGGCGCGTTTCCAATTTTGTCGACGCCTTAACACATCGCCAGGTGGCAAACTTACCGCAAGCGTAGGCCTCACTAATCGCATCCATCCAAGCAAAAATAGCTCTGCGGTGCGCGCCTGCTTTGCCTGGCTGTAACTCCGCGTTCATCACTTACGCTCACCCTGCAAGAAACTCGGCCGGCCAACAGGGAATACACAACGCAAGTTGCGTTTCCCTCTAGTAGGACAGTTGTGTTCAATCACTTTAACATGCCGCGGGTAGGCGACCTTAGCCTAAGTTCGGCGTCCAATCAGACAGGCTGTTCTGGCTGTCACATCGCTTTCTCTGATTCCGCTCTGACCGTGAACTGCTACAGCTACCACAAGAATCTATGGCCGCAAGGGTTTGTTTAAACACTGTTCATGGACGTTAGTCGTCGCGATGGATATTAACCACTAAGCGTAAACGTGTATGCATCCACGTAAACGGTGCTATAGCTGTAAACGCCAACAGACATTGTACAATATCTCTTATATCAGTGTAGAGTAAACATTCAACTTCTTCTGTGAAGACACGTTTTACATTCTTGTTATACCAATTCTTATGACGGAGGGATGAACCATATCTTTCTTTCTTGTTTTTTTTTTTCTGTAGCTGGCAGCATTTAATGCTTAAAACACGGAACTGATCAAAAGTTTCTCGTGGAGGAAGAGGGAAATAGGGAATTGTTTTCTTTTGCAACATGCGCGGTTTGGAAAATTCGCGGAAATCAGGCATTTGCTTTTTTTTTTTGCCTTACTACTCGATTAGGAAAATTGCTAGACGTTAGTGGCGCCGAAGTGTGCGTGAAAGGAAAGTTAAGATAACGAATGATGAAAGAAAACTCACAGGGTACATTATGCACTCCCCAAGACGAGTGGAAGGCGAAATACATCTTTTTTTTTTCTTTCTCAGTCTCAGTTCCTGCATCGCAACCCTTCGAATTATTTCTGCACCTAACGTGATTTTGCATTGCCTCCAGGATCGGAGGCACCTCACCTTGTTTTGCACTGCCTCCGTGATCGGCCCACCTAGGACCAGGCTATGATGTAGTTTGACGACGTCATCTTGTGACGGTATGGCACGTGACGTCACGACGACGTCATACGATGAAGACTTCTAACCGAAAGACTTCCAACCGCAAGTCTTTCTGGTTAACTTCCTTGCCCTCTCTCTGTGTGTTGCCTTCTCTCCTTCCATGGTACTCTATGGCATCATGATGACGTCATACGATGAAGTCATCACGTGATGAGTTTTTGTATAACTCGTGTTGACGCCGCAGATGGGAGACACCGACGCGAGAGGCCTGTCAGTTTTCGCGTAAATGCGGCATCTAAGGCTTTCACCTTAAAAATAAATTACACATGCTGGACAAAACTATGTTACCTGATTACAGGGCTCGGCAGAGGTACTAAGAAAAATATTGTGAAGTACAAAATGAAATAATTGTGATAGAAGCCGATAATACAGATTCTCAGGTACAACTGGCTTTGACGTAACGTAGTATTTGGGAGATACGTTTGAAAAAATAGGAAAAAGTATTCTGGAATGCAAATACAGTAATAAAGATGGAAGAATACAGATACTTGACTATTTTTTTTATTTAGGGGACGATGATGCTTCATGAATACGTAAGCAAAGCATAATATTGTGCACAATGTCGTAGCTCATGGAAACTTGCATGTCAAGAATATCGCTCGAATCACTAAAAAAAAAACAAGTTATAATAATAAAAAGAGCATATATTTGTTTTACACAGAAAATGTTCTTTGCTGAGAAGTTTTTTAAATATGCTGTCTTCTCGGTACCGACGTGGACGCCGCCCGCCACGGTTTGAAAAGACCGGGCTTCAGGACTCCTAATAAATAATACACAGCGCAAAACGAACAAAGGACGAGAAAAGGAACCACAAAGACAAGCGCTGTCTTTGAAAAAAGGAATGTGGTTCCTTTTCTCGTCCTTTGATCGTTTTGCGCTGTGTATTATAATGGATCACCAACTAGCCCAAACCCAAACCTTGCTCCTAATAAAGTTTTGTGAATGAATGAATGTCTTCTACACCACGTCGGTTCGGCGTCAACACAAGAGTCGCGAGTGAGAGAAGTGTCTCTTACCGCTGCAGACGGACACAATTTCGTGTTATAACGACTAAGTGCCGCCTTCATGGCCGGAAACTCCCGCGATATCTCTGCTCGGGTCATCTAGGTATGTAAATACTCCCGGTCTCACGTCGATGTCACCGCTGTCTCGTGTTGTGAAACCTTCGCCGCGCTCTCCGTTTCGCCGACTGGTGGCGCACCTTTTCTTGTCTCAGCACAAAATGTCTTGCTTTTCATCTTCGAAACACGTGAGCTTATTCCCAACAAGGGCAAGTAACGAAACACGCGCGTCTTCCACAGTATCGCGATATAATCGATGCATTGTAAAAGTACTTCTCTAGTGAGATACAAATAAATTTTCCAAATGTGTCACGACACAGAAATAATGATACTGAAAAGTGTCTCCAAGATACTATCGTAATACTATAGCATAGCGATACCGTCTAGCACGGCCTGAAGATATGTCGTGTGTGGAAAAACTATGCTATAATCTGCAAACGAATTGTTTAAATTGCAGCAGAGAACTATACTACGATACTAAGACATATACAAAAGGCATATGTGGAACGCTTCTTCCATATTTCATCTCGGACCGTCATTATGCCATGGTGTTTATTTTAATACGCGATATTTAGATGCTGATGATTATGATGGAAAACGTTTTATTTGCTAAAAGTGATGTTTTAATGAAAATACAGCTCCCCTCAAAGAATCCAACTGGCAAAACAAGGAGGCATTTAAAATGAAGCAGAACAAATTAACTTCACAATAAATGTCACTTTAGATTCCGAGGAAGTACTCTGAGGTATAGAAGCCCGATAGAATGTTTAGAAAGCCATATAGAAATGTCGGGGGTGAAGAATAAATGACACGCTTTTGATATTCACTAACATGACTGTCAGAGAACAAAACACACCGCAAAGTAAGTTCTTCGGGAACGGAACATTAAAACACAGGCAGAACAAGGAATTTAACTCAAATAAAACACACTAAGCATAGAGTAGATTGTGACTGTTTGATATTCACCGACAGGCCCGTTAACGAACCGAAATTACTCGATATTCTTGCGGTCCTCCAATACGGCGTGTCTAATAATCATATCGTGGTTTTGACGTATGAACTTCAAAGTTACTTTATGGCACTGGCTGCTAGCGACATAAGGTTAGAAGGCGAAAAATTGATTTCTCGTAACCCCAAAATTGTAACGAAAGTTAAAAAAACAAAGCTCTCATATAAATGAAGTGATGGTTATATGTAATGGTTGTATAGAGTACTTAGAATAACTACGATTTAGTAAAGAAAAAGTTTAGTTAGCACTTTGGAGCACTAAACAAAAACCTATTTCAAAAGGCCGCTTAGACAATAAAAGGGCTGAGAAGTGCACATATGTCCACCATAAGCGAACGTAGGAATCTAACGTTTAGTGCAAACGTAATATCCAATCGTTAGGCTAGAAAATAGTAAACTTGCCACCTGGAAGACCAAACTTGGCTTAAATAAGGATCTCACTAGATCGTAGGATGCCTGTAGCGTGAATGCAAATGTAGTTATAAGGAGACGGTGCCTGGGGGGTGTAGGTAAACGTGCAACAGAAGACTAAAGTAGTGTACTGAAGATTTCGATTCAGTTGGGAGTGAGGGAAAGACGACTTCGCTGGCTGTGCCTGCGCATAGTGCTTACCCTTCCTTCGCTCTCATGCAGGCGCGTGCATCGCGCTTGCTTGCTGGAGGTGGCTGTGCTTGTGTTCGTTGCGTCGGGTTTGCGTCAGGCGTGTAGCATGCGCTTCTCGCTCTGTTGTCATGCCAGTGCTAGGATCGCGTCTTTATCTCCTTCCTCCGCTACTCATCCCTCGTTCTGCGCTCACTTTCACCGATGCATTCGCACACATCAGCATTTGGATGCTCTGATCCTTAAGGAGTAAGACGTCTGCGCATTCCGTTCACGAGTTGTCAAGGTGGGCGACGGTCAACAACCAGGTCATAATTCAATGAAGGGGCTGGTTGGTTCATGTTGGCTTGGCGATGCGCTTACGATAGAGGAACGTACAAATAACACCGGACAGAGTTTCAAGAGGACGAGCGCAAAATTCAAGTGGTTTTATTATTGATGTGTAGTCGAAATAAATAATAGTTCACGAAAGCACGTGGAAAGAGATAGTGGACTTCACACCGCCAATGTGACGTCCATCACGAAATTGATTTGAGCAGGAGATAGTTTTAATGACGGCTCAGTGACGCATGTTTCGGCGCCCAGAGTTGCAATGACAGCAGCTTCGTAAACTATTCTCTACCTGTCGTCTTCGATCCGTTTCATAATCGTTGTTTTTTTTTCGAACTGGGGTACGCATGTGCACTGGATACAGTGAGTAGCTAAATTCCTGGGGTGGGTAATCTGTTGACAGTTATACCGGTGTTCTCTAAGCCTAGTGTTAAGACATATTGAGGTCTGCCCGATATAATAAATGCGAAACATTTCTTTACGTACTGCTGGCACTTTTACGGTGTCTGTCTGTCTGTCTGTCTGTCTGTCTGTCTGTCTGTCTATCTATCTATCTATCTATCTATCTAGCCGCCTACGTCTGGGTGCTCTCGTGATCGCCTCTTTGACTTGCTGTTGACCAAAATTGGTACTAGAGGGTAAGAGAGTTCGAAAAGTATGGCTGTCTGGTCACGACATGAATAACGTGAAAATCATGTCGCGTACGTCATCAAACCCTTTCCTCCGGACACGTGTGGTAGATACCCTATACCACGGGCCGCGTTACGCATGTATCCACCACAGGTGTTTGACAGCTTATATCTACACCGAGGAATGGCGAGGACAGGCATTAGTAACTTAAATGTGAGAGCGCAAGAGAAACTGACATCGGCAGCGCAGACCCGAAGAATGCAAAGATAAAAAAATGAGGATCTCAGCAGGAATCGAACCGAAGCGTTGTGCGTTGCAATCAGGTATTCTACCACATAGCCTAGCAAGGTCTCAAAACTTCATTGGAAAAAGACATTATGCAGGCATAACGTCGGTGCAACTTCAATTGTAGCTGCAGTGCTGGACTATCTAATTTTACAGCAAAGCAACGTATACCTACGATGCAGACGTCATACCTGGTTAACGTCAGTTGTGGTGCCAATGTGGACTCCCCTTTTATAGCAGCCTAGTAAATGCTGATTTGTAATTCCTGTGATTCGTTTCTAGACTGCAGCGTTTCTAGACTGCAGGGGAATACGCTAAAGGAAGGTACGTGTGATATTCATATCGGCACACCATAAAGCGCACTTCATTTCGATAATTCTTACGTCTGTGCTGTTACGTTAGTGCTGTCTTTATGTAAGACCACAAATAACTTATAGTAGTCACCAGTTGACACCAGTGTAGTGGACGTTCCTGGTGAGCCCCCCAATGTGCTCAGAACTACTGCATTTAACGTCGATCCACCTCGTAACACTTGCATCAAAGCCAACAAAATTCAACACGCGCTTCTGTATTACGCTTCGTGTAACCAAGATCGCGGTCTAATAAAAGAACATTTCAGCCAACCAGTGCTGGTGCTGGCAGTGCGCACGTTAGTGGCGTCGTCGTCACACAGCTATGCGCAACCTCTTCTCACATTTGCATGTTTTCTACATACGTGAATGCGTATGAAATTTCTACATATGTTTTATGAGCGCTACAGTCATCCGCCTCGTAACGTTACGGCTATTTTAAAAGTGCCACATACCAAACTTCTTGATGCATGCTTCGAATATCATTGATTTCCACGGTATAAGTGGGATCTGCCTCATTTTTTTTGTTTTACACTTACCTATGATTACGAACACTGAGGAAGCATTATAAAAAGTCACAGTTTCGCGGCAAGGGCGAAGCAATGAATGCGATAGCAACAAACTGGCATTTCACGTGAAGAACGGCAAGCAGATCGAAACTTGGAGCGCACTGCTCAAGCGCAAATGACGCACGAAACATACGCACAGGTATACACAGGACGAGCGCGAGCTAACAAGTGTCACAGTTGTTAGTTCACCGAGTTTGAACAGCACGCTTCTTTCGGAAACGGGGCATCTGCAGCGAGCGAAGGGACCTTTGTGCGCTCTGTAACCTAAACGCAGTCTTTCCGACGAAAGCACGACGTGAAACTGCCCCCCATGCGATGAGTGCACGCCGCCGGAGAGAGAGAAACGGGAGAGGAGAAACGAAGCGGAGGCAGCGCTCAGGCCACCTCCTCCACCCAACCTCCTCCCACCTCCCCGCGGTCACGCGAGGAGAGGGGGGAGAGTTGGCGCATGCGCATTAAGGGTGGTCAGGCCGCACACAACCGGATTGAACTCCGCTCTAAGCTGCTTCGCGTCTAAAAAAAGGACGCCGCAAACTAGCGTTGAGCGACTAATCTGTCTAAACAAATGACAACAGCACGGACCAGTGAAAACAACTTCAAACTTTTCGAAAAATTCTAAAAAGTTCCTAATGATTGGTAGAATATAAAGATCAAAAGATGATTTCTGTCATGTACGTTATGAATTTTATAAACATTCACTTCGGTAAGAAACCTAATCTGTCCACAAAATAGTGAAGCCGTCATACGCTTTTCTTTTTTTTATTTATATATGAAATATATGGGAAGGTAGGCTACGTAAGAGCCGGCTATTCCAACATCATGGTGTAATATAGATGATGCATACAAAGATACGAAATTAAAAGCCAGCAGATCCCACGCCCTGTGGGAATCGATGTAATGCGAAGCAGCCAGGAAGGAGCAAATCATGCTTTACATAATTTTCATGTCACATTTTACATGTTAGGACCTGTCATTTATGTTCGTCATACAGTCACGTCGAACAATACCAATGTTGGTGTATATCAAACTAGCGAACTGGACGCAAGCGCACCATGAGCGTGGATGTAAATGGCGTTGTAGATGACATGCATGCCAAGATTTTCGTGTTACCACCTGCCGCTTGTGTTCGTTATACAGTCGTGTCACTCAATACCAAATATGGTGTATATCAAGCTAACGAAACGGCCGCGAGCGCGCCATGAGCGTGGAATGCAAGTCATGTCGCTCATTATATGTCATGATTTCCATATTACCACTTGTCATTTATGTTCGTCATACAGTAACGCCACTCAGACCGAAGTTTGGTGTATACCAAGCTAACGAAACGGCCGCGAGCGCGCCATGAGCGCGGCATGCAAGTCATGTCGCACATGACAAGTCATGATTTCCATATTACCACTTGTCATGTATGTTCGTCATACAGTCACGTCACTCAATCCCAAGTCTGGTGTATATCAAGCTAACAGGTATAACTGTCGGCTTGGTAATGGAAATAAACTTTATTTGTTGTCAGTAGCGCCAGTGTGTGTGTCCTTCTTCCCTTCGTCCTCGTCTTCTAGCGCCCACATCCAAGAAGAAATCAAGCTAACGAAACGGCCGCGAGCGCGCCATGAGCGCGGCATGTAAATCATACTTTCCATGACAAGTTAGTCATGATTTTCATGATATGACCAGCCATTTATGTTCTTCATATGGTCAAGTTATTCCACACCACATTTGGTATAAATCCCGTTAACGATACGGCCAGGAGAGCACACAGTCGTAGGCGGCTAGATAGATAGATAGATAGACAGCTTGATAGATAGATAGATAGATAGATAGATAGATAGATAGATAGATAGATAGATAGATAGATAGATAGATAGATAGATAGATAGATAGATAGATAGATAGATAGATAGATAGATAGATAGATAGATAGATAGATAGATAGATAGATAGATAGATGCGCTCAAAGTCGCCGAAGTTCGCTGAGAAATGCTTCGCACTTAAAACAATAAAAAAATTGAAGGACACTTTGTGCATTCCAAAGTGTGTTCGGCGAAAGCTTGTGGCCATTTCACTGACTATGCCATGCCTTTTATTTTTTACACTCTCAGTGGGATAACACACAAACCGAATGTGTGCGTGTTTTCTTTTTTTAATTTGTTACCGCGAATCACAGCGAGACGCGAGACTAATCTTCGTCCGTTCGGATGCGTTAGTATTTTCTCGCGCTTTGCGCATAGTGCAAACGCCATCCGCGTTCCAGCGCTTAAATTGATGGACCCTTTGTAAATTGGAAAGTGTATTCCGTGAACACCTGTGTCCATTGAGACGGCGTCGGTCAGAATGATTGCAAACGCCGGGCACAGCGACGCTACGCAAGCAAAGCGCGAGCGCTGTAGAGTCCGACGCGACCGGCGTCCGTTTGCGCATCCCGGCGGCCACCTGGCTCCGCGCCAGAGCTCGGACGGACGGACGGACAGACGGACTGACGGACGGACGGACGGACGGACGGACGGACGGACGGACGGACGGACGGACGGACGGACGGACGGACAAACAGACGGACGGAGAGACGGACGGACGCCGGACGGACACCGGACGGACGTGAGCATGAGACATTAAAGGCGTTCGCCTTAATAATCATAAGCACTATGTACATATAAAATATAGGGCATATAACGCATGACAGTCTATGGGGATAGTCCAGTTCATACAGCATGTTAGCATCGCGGATAGAGTCCATACAGATAATTTAAGCAATTGACTATGAGTTATTCACTTATGCACTATGATTATGCACTTGCATCTTCACTATGATATGCTATAGACAGTTCACTAAATTTGTGTCCATTAAAAAATCACGAAGAGCGCTCACTGCGCGCCTTTGTTTGTCATGATGTGGCCACGGTGCAAGCACTTCGCTAATTGTAAGTGATCGTCTGTCTACTGGTTCAGTCGATCATTCAGTTGAGCGCGTTGTTCATCATATTGCGGACATTGTATAATAATGTGCTCCACTGACGCATCGGGATGATCGCCATGGTCGTAGTGCGGGGACATTCTTCTTTTGATGCGGCATAAGAAGTGATGTGTGTATGCAACACCTAAGACGATGCAGGAGCGAGTCAAATGGTCTATCGATCTTTTGATTGGGTGTAAATCGGAGAAACGTATCTATTTGATATAATAGTGAAGTCTTTGTATGCTCATAAAACCAAGCATCCTTGCACAGTTTATGACGCAGGTCTTGCTTTCTGAGAAGGAAACGGGCACTGAATGTCAAGTGAATTTTTTTGTGCGCTGCAGTGGCTAATTTGTCTGCAATTTCATTTCCCATCACTCCTACGTGACTCGGAAGTCACTGAAAACAGATCTCGTGACCGGCCAGAGAAGCGATGGTAATTGTTTTTAGGATTTCATGTATTATGCTATCATCTATAAGAAAATGAAATTCCTTAATCATTTGTAGTGCTCCTTTGGAGTCAGAATGTATTACCCAGTTGCGCCTTTGCTTGCTTTCAACAATGAATTTTGAAGCTCGTAATATGGCAACAAGTTCCGCTACTGTAGACGATGTCTTTCGAGAAAGTCGAAAATCTCGTTCTATTTCCGGAACTTTCTAATTACTTTAGCCATCATTTCGTAACTGCGGAAAGTGATATCTCTAGCGGCAATGGTAACGTCAGGGAAGCGGCCCACTGCATTGCTATTTGCTAAAGCGCATTCTTTGCGCCTACCGATGAAAGCGAAGTATACAGAGTGTACATGGGATTCAAAAACAGTAAAGCTTTAGATATAAACAACCTGCGGATTAATCCTGTAAAATTTATTTTACAAATTTTTTCTTCTTCCACTGGTGCACATTTACAACTTAATTTTAGAGACTGCAATTTTTCCAAGCGCAATGAAGTATGCTAAGGTTTCAGTAATTCATAAGGGTGGGAATCGAAATATTGCATCTAACTACCGACCAATATCTGTACTCCCAGTCTTTTCGAAGGGTATAGAAAAGCTCGTATTTACTCGGATGACTGACTACAGCAGAGAAAGAGCGCGCATGCGCTGTGGGACGCGGGTGCCGCTCCGTAGAGTAGAGGATTCCTAGAGTAGAGGAAGGGGGTGAGCGTAGGAGAGGAGAGATAGGGGGGAGGGGACGCGCATCCGCTGTCGGGGTGTGGGACGTGGGGGGCCGCTCCGTAGAGTAAAGGTTTCTTAGAGGAGAGAAAGGGGGTGAGCTTAGGAGAGGAGAGAGAGGGAGAGGGGACGCGCATGCGCTGTGGAGGTGTAGGACGAGGGACGCGGGCGCCGCTCCGTAGAGTATTCCTAGAGGAGAGAAAGGGGGGCGAGCGTAAGAGAGGAGAGAGAGATGGGGGAGGGGACGCGCATGCGCTGTGGGACGCGGGAAGGAGGGACGGACTAAGCTTGGCATCTAAAAAAAGAGCTTTCATACCGACTCACAGTATGGTTTCCGGAAACACAGAACCACGTAAATGGCACTACTAGCACTGAAGGAATAAGTATTACAGGCCTTTGAACATAACTACTATACAGCCTGGTATTTTTAAAGATTTTAGTAAAGCCTTCGACAGTCTCGATCACGAAATTCTCATTCAGAAACTTTCCCAATCTGGGTTTCGTGGAAGACCGCTAGAATTATTTAAGTCGTATCTTAAAGAATGGAATCAGTGCGTCTCTGTCAACAAACACAAGTCATCCTATTTACCTGTTGTATGCGGTGTGCCCCAAGGCAGTATTATTGGACCACTTTTGTTTAATCTATTTATTAACCACATTTGAACATAACCAGCGGTGTTCAATTTATCATCTACGCCGATGACTGCACTTGCTTAGGTACAGATGACTGAGGTGCAAAAAACATCTCGTGAAAAAGGGAGGAACAGAAGAGAAGAAAGAGCAGCGCTTTCTTCTCTTCTGCTCCTCCCTTTTTCACGAGATGTTTTTTGCGCCTCAGTCATCTGTACCTAAGCAAGTTAAGCACCAAGTCGCCCAAAAAGAAGTCCTTTTGGGATGACTGCACATTGTACGTTTCAGGTCCTGACGCCAACAAGATTGTCCAAAATGCAATGAAATTATGGTCTATTTGTTCAACTGGACTCCGACAAATAGGCTTAAAGTAAAGTCAAAGAAAACAAAAGTCATAGTGTTTGGAGCTAAAAATAAACCCCTTGTCATACATTATAATATTTACTTTCAGAACCACCCCATTGAATTAGTTGAAGAGTTCAAAATTCTTGGGTTATTTTTCCTCTAGTTTACGTTGCGATACCCACATCAATCATCTTTGCGGTAGGCTCTCTGCGGTTACCGGTGCTATGGCGCGCTGTCCGCGCATTTTTACCTACGAGAGCAAAGCTGCAAATCAATTACGGATTATTCTTATCGTATGTAAACTAATGTTACTTTGTCTGGCCACCAACGTCAAAATGCAACATGCAAAGACTAGCAATGCTTCAAAAGAAAATTGTCCGCTATATTGAAAACGTCGATCGACTTTCAGCCACAGACGACGTATTTCTCAAACACAGATTACACCGCGTTGACAGATTGTATGAATATAGATTATTGGAAAAACTTTACTTCTCATCAAAAAATGTTCAACATTACTTTACGTTAGTCGCTAAGCTAGAACCCCACAACAAGACGAAACACACACGTAACCCTGAGGTATGGAGGGTACCTTGGTCCCGCAACAACTACAGCCTGCAATCTTTAACTCACAATATTCCAACCATACTCAACCGGTACAAACATACAGCCACATTAAATTAAAAAAAAATTCCCCATCTCCCTCTAAAGGGAACTATGCGTGGATGCGAAGCAGCGGGGAGATAATTAGCTTGAGCGGGAGGAACGTCACCGCTCTCATTTCACGGCAGCGGTTCGGGCGCTCATCGCGGCGCTGCACAGGAGAGAGAATGAGGCGGGCGCGCTCCGTCATTTTCATACCGTGGAACTACCGTGGCGCCCCCCAGCGGAGTATGCAGCTGTCACACCACCCGTCGTGCGCGCCGCTCCGTAGAGGATTCTTAGAGGAGAGCACGGGGGGGGACCGTAGGAGAGGAGAGAGAGGGGGGAGGGGACGTGCATGCACTGTGGGGGGTGTGGGACGCGGGAGCCGCTCCGTAGAGTAGATGATTCCTAGAGGAGAGAGGGGGGAGAGGACGCGCATGCACTGTGGGGATGTGAGACGCGGGGGGCCGCTCCGTAGAGTAGAGGATTCCTAGAGGAGAGAAAGGGGGTGAGCGTAGGAGAGAGAGGTCGAGGGGACGCGCATGCGCTGTGGTGGTGTGGGACGCAGGACGCGGGGAGGAGGGACGGACTGAATTGATGTGCGAAGTGTCAATGTTACACTTTTATGTATGTAATGATGTATGCTGATTGTTATGTACACAACCTTTCAAAGTGTATGCTAGGAATTTCAATGTGAATGCTTTGTGAATATCACTTTGAGAAACGTGTCGTGCTATTGCCTTGTACGGGGCCCTGGGCCTTCTTCAAGCTGCTGCGACAGCCTTTTGCCCAGGTGTCCCACCAGATTGTTTTTTCTGGTAAATAAAAATTGGAATTGAATTTACACGCCGGGATGTGAAAAGCCGCAGTCGAGCTTTCATCCATTGTAGATCCGTCCGTGAAAACAAATGTGTAACGGCCTTGATAATTGTACATTTGCTGAAGCGTCAGAAATTTCGCTTCAAGGATATGTATCGCAGATTTTTTTTCTATTCCTTTGATGTCCAAAGTGACTGAAGGCGATACAAGCTGCCAAGGAGGAAAATTGATATCTGGGCGCAAGAAATAACGTTCTTGTTGAAGTGTCGCCTCATAAGCTGGGAAGGTGTCACCTATTCGCCCTTTTCTTTGAATGAGTTTTTTACGAAGCGGATGGGCATAATGTCTGCGATAAGCGGAGGAAGTGGCGGCAGAGTTCTTGAATGCGAAGTATTTGAACAGGCGGTTCTTTTGCTTCTGCGATTACGAGGCCGCGGTGCGTTGAGCGCGGTAAACCCACAAAAATACGAATACTGCGGGCTACGATGTTGTTTAGTCTACGTTTATTTGTCTGAAATATACTTTGCATCACTGGTAGTGCATATGCGATGGCTTGTCGAACTAGAGCTCGATGAATCTTCAGAAGTGATTCTGTTGTGCCACCCCATTTGGTTCCTGTAATACATCGGAGAACATTCAGTGTCCGATTAACACGCTCTTTGATGTTGGAGATATGAGCTCCCCAGGTCAGCATGCGGTCCAATGTTATGCCAAAGAAACGATGCTTCCGCACTACAGGCACTACAGCCTGGTTGACCGAGAGACTGAGCTGGTCGTGATGTCTTCTGGTAAAAGGTAACACCGCAGATTTCTCTGCCGAGACGTCCATGCCGCATTCTGTCAGAAAGCGCACAGTTATATCTATGTCTCCCTAAAGCAGATTCTGTACTTCCCTGTGCTCGTGCCCTGACGACCAGAGGCAGATACTATGTGCGTACATTGAAATATGTACTGACGATGGTAAAAGAGTGGGCAGTTTGTGCATTACTATATTAAACAGTATCGGGCTTAAGACGCTTCCCTGAGGCACCCCTGCTTTGAGTTCTCGTGGTGTGCTGGTGCCCGTGCTTGTAGCCATGAATACAGTTCGACGAGTCAGAAAATCTGCAATCTAGCGAAGTAGGCGTACCTTCATTCCTAGACTGTACAACCCGCAAAAAACATGTACGTGGCTAACTGTGTCAAAGGCGCGCCTAATTTCTAGGAAATCTGCAATGGTCATTCTTCTGAATGTCTTCTCATGCTCCACATGAGTGACAAGGTCTAAAACAGAGTCTAACGCACTGCGACGAGAACGAAAACCTGATAGTTGTTCAGGAAATCCTTCACTGACTTCTCCACCACTGTAGTCGCTGTTGCACCATTTTCTCCATGACTTTGCTAATGCAGTTGATTAGGCTTATTGGTCGAAATGATGACAGCACGTTTCCTGGCTTACCGGGTTTATGAATCGGAACTACTTTTGAGACCTTCCAAGAAAGCTGCACCGACGCACATTTCCTAACTCCTATTATATATGCCAAGAAGTGCCGTGTGTCCGGAAGGTCCGAGGTTACACAGCATGCTGTAAGTGACATCATCTGAGTCTGGGGAAGCTTTTTTGCCGGACGTTACGTAAAGCAGACTGCAGTTCAGCTAGGCTGAATTCTACATCCAGGGATGAGTGCTCGTCCATGAGTGCATCTCTGATTAGTCGCTTCAAAGCATGTTCTTTTGAAATGAACAGGTTTGTGGACACTGCTTCAGATGGCAGTGTTAATAAAGCGCAAAATTCGTTATCCATTATCTCTTCCGTTGAATTCGTTGCCAATACTCTCGCCCGGAAAGGATGAGTGTGAGTTACTGGAGATTTCAGTGAGCGAAATAATTGCCATACATTTGAGACTGATGAATACGGGCTTAAAAGATTCACATAACTCTCTCCATTTCTTCTGTGAGAGTTTGCCAAGTTTCTGCGCATCACCGAGAAAATCTTTTGTGCTTCCTTATACTCATCCACTCTGCCTGAACGACGATATCGACGCTCAGCTCTTCGGCGAATCGCGCGAAGTAGTTGATATTCAGCGTCTATGCTTGTGCGTCCTGCTGCAATCGGAAGCGTTTCGCTGCTAGATTCAATGTTGGCGAGCCGTGTACTGATGAACGCCTCCGCGTCGCCACAGTTCTGTAAATTGTCTGCATTTAAGTGCCTAAATAATTGCCAATTTGTGATCCGTGCACTTCTGCTAATTCTGGGAATACCAAACTTCATGAGAGGGTGGCTTATTAATATTGGCCGATGGTCACTGCCATGTGACTCAATGTCCACTATCCATTGTAATTCAGCTGCGATATCCAATGAGCAAAACATCACGTCGAAACATGTGCTATAAGACGGTCCACGTCATCACAGCTTACGTTTGCCGCGACCTTTCGCAAGGCTTGAATGTTGACAGCGACGAAGTTCACTCGAGTAGGATAATCATCTCTCTCTCTCAGGCAGGTGAAAGTGTCTGATATAAATATAATAATTTAGCGGCAGCGTTGGTCATTTTGCAATTTGGATTTGATGTTTACACTCAAAGGCATATTATCTTAATTCTGGACAATGCATTGCATGCTACTGATTTTTATTGTGTATATTGCCCGAACTACCTGCAATCCTTTTCCAGTGCCTAATAATGAAAGTGAAGGTAAGTATTGGTAATCATGATGGATTGTGCGCATATGCATTGCGTATTTTGTACTTCCGTATACATGAATCAATGTCCAAATTTAAAGGGGGGCCTGATACACTTTTCCAAGTAACCATCGAATGGCTTCACTAAAAGAGTTTATTGCCTCACCAATCGACCGCCGCAAACATTTTTAGAATCCGGGAAGTACTATCTCTCTTCTCTCGTCCCAACGAACGAGCCGGAAGCTAAGCAGGGAGGGATGGGACGGGGGAAGCAAGATACGTCATGCGCACGTCATGACGTGAAACACTTTTTCTTTCTTTTTTTTTCTTAAAACACGTGGCCGATTTTCCGTGAGATCGTGAGCATGCGCGCGGGCACTTCGCGGCCGCCCGCGGTGGTCGCAGTAAATATGCAGCCATGATGCTGAAATCAGCCAATGGCCGTGAGTGTGAGTATATGAGGCGGTCAGTTGAATATATGGCGTCATTTTTAGAGAGAAGAAGGGGCGATTTTTATCTGACTTTGAGAATTAATTGTGACTTCGAGGCCGTGTGCTGCGCTAAAATGTTTGGATCGCGTGTTCTCGGGAGCCTCCACTGCTGATCAGCAGTGTTTTCTGACGACGCTGGAAAAGCGTTGCAGGGCCCCTTTAATGCCAGTGTTTATATTTAACATCAATGACTTTACCCACTGCAGGCTCTGCCGCTATTCATATTTATAAAGAATAAGCTAGTGTGTTTATATACTCCGTAACAACAGTTCTCTTTATTAGAATTATTTCGCTTTTCTTAAGGGGGGACTATGGTGGCTGTACTGGCGCTCGATATTTCTTACAGTAGTCTGATATACGGATTATCCTCATCCTCATTCCGTAGTGCCTGAACGACTGCTGGCATATAGACCGAACCAAACTCTTTCTGGGTCTCCATCTTGAAAACAGCGGTACAACACGAGGACAAAGAAGGAAGAAACAACGGGACAGGCGCTGAATCGCAACTAAGAAGTTTATTCCAAAGAGCACATAGTTTTATACATGAAGACGTCACGTGCACAACAATGAAGTTGAACATAAACAGGGGTGAAACCAAACATCTGCATGAATCCGCCGCATGTACGTAAACGCCATGAGCTCGAGAAAAAAAAACTACATCATCAAACGACGCCTGAATATAAGTCAGCTCGCTCTATGACAGTGACACTGAAGGGTGACTAATTCACAGAACATTTGCTTTACAAATATCATAGGCTTCAATGGTTTCTCTTATGAGTTTATTCTTATCGCGGTGAATGATAGTGCACTTATCAAAGCAGGGTTCACAACCACATGCACCGCAGTGCGCTCCGATTTGCCACATTTTGCGGAACGCCGGCTTTCGATAGGTATAGCGCCGCCAGAAAGATGGAGCCGCGAGACAACCAACAAAAACCCCATTTTTGCAGGCAACAAATGCGGCCTCGTGATTGGCGCCACACGTGCTGGAAGGAACCCTGCCTGTCCTCCTATTTTCGCTGGACAGCGGCGCAGATTCATTCCCTTTTGTTTAGTGCCGACAACAACGCGTCAATTCTGAACCTCTTAGCTACACTTTTCAGGCCATGTGACATACCGCGCATATACGGCATGACTGCAGCCTTGCTTTCCCTCACACATTCACGCTGATTACCGTCGTCCTTCGGCCATTTCATAATGTTCTCGCACGAACGTTTAAGTGCGCCTGATAGCCAGTGGCTTTCAGCTTACCACTTGTCAATCAAAGCTCTCTTGAGCAGCATTTGGGCAGCACTTACAAACCACCGCTTTTAAACACGAAACCTCTACACCATTTTTTATGATTTTTGACTGGGCTGACGAGTAGTCCATGAGTGACTTCAAGGAGCGAGCAGCATAGATCCACCACAGATGATCACCCTGCACCGTCAACTTCAAATCTAGAAATTGCAGAACACTCGCACTTGGTGCTCCACAAGTAAAATCTAAAGCTTGTGCAGCCTCCTCACATCTCTTCATAACATCATTAATCCTACCTTATGCAGTTTCCATTTTAACAAGGTAGTCTTCGACGAACCCAAATACTTTTTTACAAGGCTGCGCTTCAGAATCTTATCTACAAAGATGAGGAAAATGTTGCTCAGCTCACACGTTGTTACACAGGTTACACAAATTACACACGTTACACGTTACACAAATGTAATTCCTCCACAAAAAGAGCAGTTAGTTCTTAGTTTACAGTGAAATAAATTTCTGTGCTTCAACATAAGTAATGAAGAACATTTCAAATCTAAGCCGTAAATTACGAACTTAATTTAGGCGCTTAGCCTGATTATTTTTCTTTATGCAGCAAAACAAATTATAGCTCTAGCAAACAAGGTAAGTTGGGCACAGCTGCGTTCGGAACAAAAAAAGCATAGAAGCCAACAAATCTGAACTTTAGCCTCCAGCAGTGGCGTAGCCAGGAATTTTGTTCGGGGGGGGGGGGGGGGGGGGCTCGCATGTCAACACTATATATATATATATATATATATATATATATATATATATATATATATATATATTATCATCAGCCCTGATGAAGACCGGTCCACCGGTCGAAACCGTTGGAAAATAAAACTCAGACAACCGCTAAGTTGTGTCTCTCCTCTTACCAAGTACGTTTGGCCCATTGAAAAAGCTTCTCCAGCTATATATATATATATATATATATATATATATATATATATATATATATATATATATATATATATTAGAGAGAGAGATGCGTATTTGCTGTTACAGCACAGAGTCTGTTAAAAACTGTGATCTATTGAAATGCATAGTTTTTGTTTTCCTTTACACTTCTCATCGTTCACAGCACCTGTCCAGTAAAACGTGCCCGCTTGCCATTGAGGAGGAAACAATTAAAAGTCTTTTACATAGGGCTGCCCAACAGAACTACAAAAGTCTATACAACTCTGGAAACGCAGTACATTCTTTGGGACCCATTTGCAAAAGTGAACGTTGTTTAAGTGGCATTCTAGTACTACCGAAACTTTACATTTAGCGCTTAATTCTACTGACATGATGTTGCTGTACCACGCGTTTCCTGAGAAGAAGGCCCTCATAATTTTGCTCTCCAGCTGTTAACCTTAAACATAGTTCCACCAGGATCTATCACGAACCGCAATCTACATGTACTTTTGCATGATTACTGGAAATAAATCTTACTACGACTTTGGAATATGAAAGCTTCATGTGGGAAAGTTCGTATATTTATGTTACAATCACTAGATCATTTAAGTTGAGTCATGTGAAGAAGCCATTTAGAAAACACAAATGTATTACTGAAGACAAATTATAGTAGAAAATAATGCACTAAATTTAAAGCTGGCTAATTTTGCTGTGCACTTGCATGCTCCTGTTTTTCTGCTCGTGTTTGGAGGTCCATCTACGTAATAGATCGAGTAGAATTCACTACAAACGTCACAATTACCTTAGTTTCGAGAAGCTAATTCATCAAAATATGTTGAAAACGGTGATCGAATCAATTTTTCATGCTGTGTGCACATGTTTTTTTACCCGCTATACTTCCCACAGTTGGAATACACTCGCCCGCGAAATCTGCCGGCTTACTATTGAAGAAAACAATAAAGAAGAGCAGCGTTACGTCTAGCAGACTTAGTCATACATGAGCTTTGTCATAGACACAGTAATCAAGTTTACCTTTTTGGTAGTGCACATTGTAACGCAACACTACGTAAGTTTGTCTACCCGCCAGACAGTTTTATCACCTTTCCACTTGACGTCCCAAAAGATATACTGCTACGCTTCCTATTAGAAAGTGCTACTAATAGCATTTATTTGCATGAGAACTAAGCAAGCGTTCACACTGACGGCGAACCTTAATAATGCGTGGTGCATGCATTGCTGAGATGAATTGCCGGTGAGCGAAATTATGACCTGTTTCTCTGACCGCAAACGAGTGACTCGAACCAGAAGTGAAATGTAAAATTTCCTTTGGACTATAGGATGCTACCTGATGCTACTTAGACGAAGTGACGTTTTGCGAATGAGCCCCTATCATAGTGCTTCGTTTCAAGAGTCGTATAGACATCCGCTAACGTGGTTTATCAGATATTAACTTTGTACGCAGGACCTTTCAACACCACTTATCTCAAAACATTACGCTACTGAGTCACGAGACAACGTAGCTCACATAGACAGCTGTGGTTCTATGGAATGCACATTAAATATATTTTTGTTGACCTCGTGATACTCGTATTTATAAAAGACAAAAAAATAAAAAGCAAGCAAAATTGAGCCAGATATATATGTGAAGGAAAATGGAAAGGCGAGCTAGTTGGTGGTGATTCATACAGTCCCCGTTTTTTTGCGCTACCTTTACGTCAGTATGACATATATATGTGGCGCTTTTCTTCTAAAAAAGCCAAGACCACTTTTTTTGCTAGTTTTGCTAGACCACTTTTTTTGCGTAGTTTTTTGCTACGGACAATATGGTCGGGCCAGCTCCAACATTTTTTCGCCAGTGCGCTCATGTCACCAAAATACCTCAAATCTTTATTGCGGCTAAAATTTACGTAGCCTACTATCGTCAGTATTCCAGAGTAAAATTTGTATTTGGCTTTTAGAGATCGTAATATTTCATTTGGGCTTGACTTAGCTCGTAAAAGAACCCTATAAATCGCAGGAAATGAACGATAGAGCAATATTTTGCGACAACATTAACACCATGCTTGTACTTCCGTCGGTGCCGCCTTTTGTTGCATAGGTGTAACGACGATAATTAGACTTGTAGAGTGAGTGGTGCTGTTTCCAGGGAAAATGCGTACCATGCCGGACTGCCGGCAGCGTTTTGTCGTTCTTGGCATCTCGAGGGCCTTCAGAAAAATGCTTGTTGATTTGTTTGTTTGTTTGTTTGTCTGTTTGTTTGTTTGTTTGTTTGTTTGTTTGTTTGTTTGTTTGTTTGTTTGTTTGTACGTTTATTTATTTGTTTGTTTGTAGCCTGAAAACTGTTTCAGCTCCTCTTCGTCTTCTTAGCTCATTTGATTTCACGTCATTTCGTATCGCTTCAACTTCAAGGAATAAAGCGGTGCCCAATATCTTCATTTCAGTTGTCTTTTATTTCAAATATACTGTGTCGGAGTGAAAGAAGGCCATGATATGCAGCGCAAAGGTTGTCGAATGAAAGCATTATAGGAAAGCTACTAGGACCCAAATGAAACAGATCAGACCCGTTCACGTTGGTTGTTTTGGTCGTGTTTGTTGAAGCAGCACTGATTTAATAGATCTGACTCAGTTTGATCCAAGCAGATAAGGGATTTCGCTGATTTTTTTAAAATTCAAAACTGCCTTTTTGAGTTGACGTTACTATGAGGAATCTTCGCATTTTGATTACAATTCGTTGAAAAGAGAATTATACTTTGGCACGTTTTACGCTCGCGTGAAATTTAGCCCTTTTCTGATTTGGTTCTTTAAGAAAAAAAAACGCCACATATATAGCACAAGAGAGTCATCATGCTTAGGCTGAAAGAGGGCTGTTCGAAGCACTATCACCGTTAGAAGGAAGTAATTTCGGCAAAGCAGGATTGCTAGTACATTGTAGTCATCATGCTTAGGCTGAAAGAGGGCTGTTCGAAGCACTATCACCGTTAGAAGGAAGTAATTTTGGCAAAGCAGGATTGCTAGTACATTATAGTCTCCTTAGCAGCGTCGTCGATGTGGATTCACGTCTCGGACAACGAAAAAAAAATTTGGGTGTGTTCCAGAGATTGACCTCAAAAATGTCAGCTCATTGGCAACAACTTTGAGGTCAGAGTGATCACTTGAGGAGTGAATCAAGGGTGTTCTCCCTAAGCCCTTACTTATCCGCTGATCGCCGATCCGCTGATCGGCGTACCCTAGCAGCCCAAATCAGTAGATGCCTTTTGTACTAAGAATATAGTGCATTGCCGGGACAAAACACACGGCTCGCGGACCCCTTGCTAGCGGCTCGCGCCTTCAAACAGAATAGCCATGGGAGTTTGCTAAATATTATTCGCATTTTTTCTCGCTTACTACGTATAATATCTCTTTGTTCAGGCAAGCTACAGAGACGGGATTGGTCTCAAGTGTTTTCTGCGTGTGCGTGAGGCACCCCATGCGCTCATGATAAGTTCCAACATCACCGTGAAACGAAAACTCCATATTTCACAACCGGCGTCCAGATTTTAGTAATTCTGATAATCAGTATCCATACGTTTTCCGAGACCTGACGTCAAATGCCCTTCTGAAATGACCCATGCAGAAAAGGATTACTTTATTCCTTCAAGAGGCAACGTTTGATGACATTTTGATTCAAACTCTCAGCACCCCCCCCCCCCCCTTTCCCCCGGAATCCACCATCTTTACTGTCCTCCCAGCGCTTGTGGGACTAAATTTCGTTACTGCGGCCCACTAGTTGAGGTTTGTTGGAGGCTCCTTCTATATATCTTAATCCAGAGCGTCCTGCGAGTCAACAATAGTTGCTCCTTCGCGGTGACACGGCTAAAATGGCTATACAAGGCACTATGCCTTCTTTTGCAGAATATTTCTTACGGTATCATGAGCTGCACAGCCAGATACAGGACCGCCAGGGGTCCGCAATGTTCACACCGAAGTGTCTTTTCGACTGCGAAAAGCAATTTTAGAAAAAAATCCAGGATGATTTCCGGCGCAGCTAGCTTTTTTGATCGGTGATACATCACAATACGAAAAAAATTTCGGGGGGGACCTGAAGCCCCATAACCCCCCCCCCCCCCCTGGCTACGCCCCTGGCCTCCAGTGTATATAAAGGTAACGAACGATGCACGGCAGACATGAAAATATAACGCGCTTAGCAAATATACGAAAATAGCGACTCAGAGAAGTATGCATTGCACAATACAAAATAGGTGTTTCTGATTCAGCATCAAACCTTCCCGAATGATATACTGCCACTTGCAGCGAATTTCACTGGGAATTTGTCGTTGGGAAGAAAACAGCTTTGATATCTTGCAGTAGGGCGCGAACAATAGCGCCAGCTAAGCGATCGCGTTACAATAAACTTGGCGTACGTAAAAGTAGAGCTAATAGTAACATCTGTCCATGCCTTATCCACTTGCTCGCTGTTAGAATTGATGATGGCTGTTCACCTACCTTCGTTATTAGCGAAGCTGTGCATGCGACACCTCGCATTGTTATTACCTAGACGCATCATGTCGCAGAGCTTTCCCGATGCCTAATGATATATTAGGTCACTTTTATTGTTCTTTTTTTTTCTCTTTCAGCAAACAGAACTTATTGGAGCCAGTTAGGGAAGTCTCAGATTGCAAAAAATTTGGAGAGAAAACTAAACAAGAATCGTGCCAAGTACGTGATTCTCTTCCTCGGAGATGGGATGGGCGTCAGCACGGTGACCGCTGCTAGGATTTTCAAGGGCCAATTCAAGAAGAATGAAAGTGGCGAGGAGGCTGTGCTTGCATGGGAAGAATTTCCGTACCTGTCACTCTCAAAAACATATGGTCTGGATGCACAGACGTCAGACTCAGCGAACACAGCTACAGCCTATCTATGTGGAGTTAAGGCCAATATTGGCACTCTTGGAGTGGACTTCCACTGTCAAGGTGAGTAGTGAGTGTTTCCTAGCCAGCTTTCTTTTAGCCTATGCCACAGTTCCCGTTTTGCAACTGATTTATAAAGATGGTGGTCGCAATAATTTTAGGAAGTATGGTAGGTATATACTGCAATCCAGCGTCTTTTGCTCGGTCACTTTCACGAACGTCGCGGTAGTGCAGCATGTTACGTGTCGCCCTGCTAAGTTGGAGTCTGCGGGTTCAGTTCTGGATCACTGCATCCCACGCTTCTATGGCAAGTGAAGTGCAAGAACCCCCTTGTGCAGAGATTTGAGTGGAACGTTAAAAAAATCGCCAGGCCTGCGCGCGGAACGCGCAGCACAGTCACAGCGAAAGCTGGGAGAGCGGCCTTTCTAGAGCCTTTTTTAAACACTCTTGGGGCACCTACTACAAGCGCACTTACATGGTACCCACTACGCCATAAATCATCATAATTTTTTGTAGTGGGGAAGCGTCTACTATGCCATTATTCGTCATTCTTCGGAAAAGCGCGGTACCCACTACACACTTGTAACGTATTATGTGCACTTTGTTGAGGCTGTGGCTGACGACAATGAAGAATTATGCCATTTAGTAATGGGTTGGAACATTGAACGACCCACTCGTTACGCAATTCGTATTGTGTGACGCCTGGTTGTTACTTTAATGTTGTAAAACCTTTTACAACACACGTTAACGCGATTTATTACCCCACATGAAGCCTGCATAGGATCAGTTTGCACCGCAGTTTCAAGCAGTGGCGTAGCTCAGTGGTAGAGTGCTGGGCTGCCTACGCAGAGGACCCGGGTTCGATTCCCATTGTGTCATAGGTGTTTTTTATTTAGTTGTTATTTTCTTATTTCGTGCGATATTGGTTACGGACACCGGCCGCGGCGGCGGCGGACAACTACGGCGCAAAAACGACCCTTGTTGTGATCTCATAACAGCTTTCGCTGAAAAACCCCAGGTTGTCTATATTAATCCGGCGTCACCCCAATTATGGGCCATTCTTATAATCACATTGGGAATTTAAGCAAGTAAAGCCCCAGCAGTTATGATCATTATTTGAACGAACGAGCACAGTTTCTATGAAATACTAAAATATTATATGACCGAAAATTGTGTAAGTTAACGTTTAAAATAAGTTACATCGCGGAGCACTCTAATTAGAGAATGGCAGCTATTATCGTTAAATACCGTATCCAGCCCCACAGTCTTTAGTAGGGATACCAGCTTTAAGCTAAGCTTTTCAGAAGAGTTAATAGAAAGCATTAATGTTTGAGCGAAAGAGAAAAAAAAAGCGAAGGAAAGGCAGGGAGGTTAACCAGGTTGCACCCGGTTGGCTACCCTACACGTGGGAAGAGGGAAGAGGGAGGAAAAACTTCAGTGCATGAAAAGCCGTACAGAGAAACGCTAAAGCATTCTGTCGTATGTTTTAGAGCACCTTAACTCAGAAATGGTACTAGCCAGAGAATTTGTTCTAAGAAGATGCACGGTGTTTTTTTTTTTAGAAAATACAGATTTTTCATTAAAATGCTATGACAGTCTAGCACCTGTCATCTGAGCACACGACCTCTACGTCATTGAGGAGATTGGTTACCGCACCTAAATTTAGTACGAACATAAACTCGCTGATTACCTTTTTCAGTTATTAACTATAGGGCACTTATTTGCATGAAAAAAGTAGTAAGAGGTGTTAATTTGTCGCATTTCAGTTTATTAGAAATCCCAATGAAGATACGATATTTAATATATTAATTCCCGAAATTGAAGTCCCCAATCCAGGCGATCGCAAAGCTGACCTTGCTGGGCGTGCAAGAAATGCCACCGTTATGCTGCTACATACCGGAGCTTCACGTGACAAAGTTTTAAAAAAAACAGACAAGACAAGAGTCTGCGTTTCACAGCAGACTCTTGTCGGGCACAACAGCCAGTGGTCTCAAGTACACAACTGGGACCATTTATTCTTTGCGTTTTGAGTGTAGTACCGGTAGTGCTGATCTGTTTGTTCCTCAAACTTTAAATAAGCGCAAACAACTTTTTCTCCTGTCTCTGTGAGAAGAAGCGCGGCAGTGGCTGCCGCAAGTTTTAAGCTGTACAGCGAAAAGAAAATGTGAAAATTGCCGTTTCCTTCGGCTGAGCGGAAATGCATCAGATACGCACAAAATATCAAACGAAAATAAAATGCGGGCCCCTTTCGCATTGCAGATCACCTCCCGCTTTTCCTGACCGCATCAAATGGCGTCTGGCGACACGCATTTTTTTCGTGGGCACATGAAGTAGTCATGATGTAACAAAGTCACGGCATCGTTTGCGCACCCGGTGCAAGGTATATGTATGCCGGTAGCGAAACTTCCTTAGAAGCCGATGGGCCAAAAAGCTTGGCTGCTCGTTGCCACCGTCGCCATCTACGTAACGCGGGGACGACTAACAGCAAGCAAAAATAAGATACGACGTCACAACAGAAAACCGACCAGAACCGCTTGGCCTGCATCACTCAAAATTCAATATTTTAAATTGCTGACCCTTTAGATGCTTCTGATAACTACTCAATTTTATTGCGTCTTTATGGCTCGCCAATAGCACGTGCGAGAGGAAAGGAAGATCAACAAGAAAGATTGCGAAAGCAAGCTTGTTTTATTAGCCAAATTGTGTACTGGCAATATACGCCGAAATAATTTGCAGATGAAGAAATTGCGACACAACGGCTCACGAGCACAGTAGCACAACAGTTCGCAAACTCACGTTGGCCCAATCGAGGAAAACCACTGCAGCAAAACGGCAGCGTTGAAAGTGTCACTTTAGTGACCTTACGGTACAACGTTTCTTCGCTTAGCGTGTCGCATTCACCGGCCACGAAAGGCAAGAGCACGACGGCCGTGCGCGAGCTACAGCAGTCTACAATCACAGGAGCGGTTATCTACACAGTTCTGATAGTTAAGCTTCTTTGAAGGATAACGCCAGTACACAACATATAAGTGAAACAATCGGCACATCCGACACCTTGTGGGTATCAGTTTTATAGCGAAGCAGTTGGCGAGTAATTGTGTATGCTGCATATTTTGGGATTGGGCCAATCATTACGAGGTGTATCGGCCTGTTTTACAGCGAAAGCTGTATATCGCTAGGAGAAACGAAAAACCGCTCGGCATCTGTGTCACGAGCGGTCTCCATTGGCTGTGCTATCAGTTACGTCGTTCTGAGCGTCGTACCCAAGCTCGCGCGCCATTGGCGCACGAGCTTGGGTGCGACGCTTGCAAGGTCAAACGCTTGCAGCCACGGCACGCCCTCTGGCGCGCCGAAGAAACTGCGTTGCGGGCTGTGATTCCGGGAGCGCGTTCGCCGGGGCGAACGCCCGCTTTGGGCGAGAGTTTCTCCAGCGACACTTTGGCTTCGGCTGCGACGTCTGTGATCGCCTGTGGTTCGACCACAACCTGACAACGGTAATTGTGGAAGGCTTCAGTGTAGCGTCGGGTTGAACCCACTGTTAAACACTGGGGCCGCACATTTCAGCTTCGCTGGTTAACCATTTGTACGGAGTGCTTGGGCGGTGATTTTTTTATAAGTGTAGTAGTTGTGTGCACATTGTAGGCTTACCAGGAAAGTCGACTACACTGACATTTAAAGGTTAACTTATGCTCTGACGGACCGTCAGCACTCACGTTAAAGCACACACGTCAGTATTATTGAAACGAAGTGCACTTTACGGTGCGATGATTTGAGTATCATATATAACTTTCGTTAGCGTACTACAATTGAAGTTGCCCCGACCTTACGCCTGCATAGTGTCATTTTCCAGAGCAGTTTCAAGACATGATATGGCTCCTTGGTAAAATACCTGTTTGCAACGCAAAACGCTTAGGTTCGATTCCTGATCAGCTCTTCATATTGATTGCGATAGCGCTTATATGCACAATACGGCGGATTTTTGCCGTCGCCGTTGCCTTCGCCCGTATATATATATATATATATATATATATATATATATATATATATATATATATATATATATATATATATTGTCACGACGTCAAAGCAGAGGTCTTGACGCAGCAGAGATCGAGATAACCGAAGCAGGTCGGTCTATTTAATAGCGCAAGAACGAGTTCTTCTTCTTCTTCCTTTCTACTGTCCTACATGGCACATGCATAATGTGTCATCGTCTTTCTTGCTTTCTTGCCGGAAGCACGTGACAATATATGTACATATATGAAGGAAAGAAGTGTAAACTTAAGGGCTCGTTTGCTTTGTTAAACACAGTATTAATGAGAACTAACAGACAAAGATACCAAGCAAAGTATAGGGGAAGCTATTAGAAGTAATTGTAATGTAAATGTGAAGAAAGAAAATTGGACGAAAAGATAACTTGCCACCGCCAGGGACCGAACCTGCGACCTTCGAATAACGCGTCCGATGCTCTACCACTGAGCTATGGTGGCGGTCATCCCTCTGCCCGCTCGTAATAAGATCACGTACTACGTGGCGCCTACAGGCAATAAAGAGTGTTCCACACTCGCCGTTATGGCAACAGGCGGCGCTGACTGACGCTCCCACCTTTAAATACACATATATATCCTATAAAGTGGACGGAGGGAGGACCGCCACCGTAGCTCAGTGGTAGAGCATCGGACGCGTTATTCGAAGGTCGCAGGTTCGGTCCCTGCCGGTGGCAAGTTATCTTTTTCGTCCACTTTTCTTTCTTCATTTACATTACAATTACTTCTAATAGCTTCCCCTATACTTTCCTTGGCATCTTTGTCTGTTAGTTCTCATTAATACTGTATATATATATATATATATATATATATATATATATAATAGAATTTCACACGAAGAACGACAAGCACCTGGATACTTGCAGCTTCGCGCTGACGCACAAATGGACTCTCGAAACGAACGCGCAGGTATAAACAGGACAAAAGTGAGCTAACAACTATAACAGTTGTTACGCCTGTGTGTTTGAGCAACGCTCTGCAAGTGCAAAAATGTTCCGAAAGCCGGGTGAGTTTATAGTTCTAAAAGATTTACTCCGACTTAACTGAACAAAATATAACAAACTTATATAGACGTTTTTTTTATAGACCTCACTACACACTGACACGAAATGAGGGGAGGTCGCCCAGTCTACTGTTGGTCACGTATGTCCTTGTAAATTTCCTTGTAAATGTCATTGTAATTGCAATAACAACCACGGCGCCCTACCGGAAGTTTACAAGGACATACGTGACTAACAGTAGACTGGGCGACCTCCCCTCATTTCGTGTCAGTGTGTACTGAGGATGCCACCCGCATAGGTGGCGAAACGCCTATATAAGTTTTTTTATATTTTGTTGAGTTAAGTCGGAGTAAATCTTTTAGAGCTCTGCAAGTATCGAACACACAGAACCCGACGCTCTTATATATTTCTTTTTCTTTTAAAGTGCGGCGCCTACAGTGGCCCCTCTGCGTCTCCCCTGCCACGTGGTGGCGTCTGACACAAGGTTTGTGCGGGGTGCTTTTGTTTTTTTTTTTCGTTGCACAATACGAATGGATACAGAAAAGGGTCCCTTTTTCGTGCGCGTCTCAAGGGCAGTTTGCAAACTAAAAGAAAATGTAGGATTGCTGCGTGACAAAACACGCTCAAGCTCCTCCGAGATCTGGGTACCGCCAACGGTAAATGGTTTATATAAGTATCTCGCCGTTATTACTGCCGGACACAGGCATGAAGCGTGGCTGAGTAGTCTAACGCACGAGGGGGTCGCTGGTTCGAATCCCCGGTCGGGTGCCTCGGAATTTTATTGCGATAGCAATTATATGGACACTCTCGGCTGATTTTGCCGTCGCCGTCTGTCGATGCCGTCATGTCCCGGATATGTATATGTATGTGTATATATAAAAAAGGCATAAAGAAAAATCAAATCAGTAGAAAAAATTTTAAGTCACCTGACCGGGGATTCGAACCAGCGACCCCTCGCTCCGCAGCCTGCTGCGCTAGCCAACACAGCCACAGGCCATGCTCGTGCCAGCGATATAACGGCGAGCTATTCATATATACCATTTGCTGGACGCAGGTACGCAGATCTCGGAACAGGCTTCAGCGTGTTTTCTATCACGCAACGCTTTTACAGTTTCTTTCAAATTGAAAACTGCCCTTGAGATGCGCACGAAAAATCCCGCCATATCCACGAAGTGAATGATGATGAGTGGGCGAAGCTCGATCGTTTTCATCCATGGCAGAAAGAGAATGTGTGGTCTGGAACGCGCTTATACTTCACGGTCATCAGGGTCATCGTTATCACGTGTAGTGGGTACATTCCACTATACTGGAAAGCGCTTATACTTCATCGTTAGCACGGGTAGTGGGTAGATTCCACTATACTGCGTCATTGTCATCGTTATCACGTGTAGTGGGTACATTCCACTATACTGGAACGCGCTTATACTTCATTGTTATCACGTGTAGTGGGTACATTCCACTATACTGCGTCATCGTGATCTGTATCACGTGGAGTGGGTACATTCCACTATACGTGGCCTATCTACCAACTACTACTACTACTACAGAGGTAGGGACAGACCCACACCCTAAGGAGCTTCGCCCCTAACAGTGGTTCCCTTCTGTACCACTCGTGATGTAGAGGAAAAAAAAGAACACCGGGCAGACTTTGGCGTGAGACGCCACCGCGTGGCAGGAGACGCATAGGGGTCATTCAACGTGCCGCAGTTTAGAAGAAAAAGAAGTATCAAACAGTGTCTAAAATCGTATAATCATATAATCAATCCTTGGCCAATCCCCCTGAGTCGGGTATGACCCATGTCAGAGGCAACAACAACAACAACAGCGTCGGCTTCTGCATTGTGGACACTCGCAGCGTGTTGCTCAAATACAAACACGTAACAACTGCGACAGTTAGTTCACGCTTGTCCTGTATATCCCTATGCGTCCTTTTCGAGCATCCTTCTTTGTGCTGCGGCGGCGAGTTGCAAGTATCGAGCTGCTTGTCGTTCGTCGGGTGACAAACTAATTTCTTGATATCGCATTCATTGCTTCGTCCTTGTGGCGAAACTGTGACTTTTTTGACTATTTTAAATGCGAAGCATTTCTTAGCGAACTTCGGTGACTTTGAGCGTATCTATCTATCTATCAAGCCGCCTACGACTTTGTGCTCTCCTGGCAATATCGTTGATGGGATTTATACCAATATTGGTATGGCATAAGATGACTGTATGGCGAACATGAATGACTGGTCATATCTTGAAAATCATGAATAACTTGTCATGAAAAGTATGATTTACACGGCAAGGCCGAACTGCTCCTGAGGCCGTTTTCTTAACTTGTTATTTCAAAAACACCAGATGGTCAAAATTTCAGGAGCCCTCCACTACGGCATCTCTCATAATCATATCGTGGTTTTAGGACGTAAAACCCCAGATATTATTATATCTTAACTTGTTATACCCAAAAATTGGTACGATGAGACACTTCTGCATGATCCAACATAAATGACAGGTGGTAATATGAAAATCATGACGTGCATGTCATGTACAACATGATTTGCATGTCACGCTTATGTTGAGATGAAGGCCGTTTCGCTAGCTTGATATACACCAAATTTGGTATTGCGTGACGTGAGTGTATGACGAACATAAATGCCAAGTGGTCGTTTGGAAATCATGACATATCATGTGCAACATGACTTGCATGCCCCGCTCATGGCACGCTCGCGGCCGTTTCGCTAGCTTGATATACACCAAATTTGGTATTGATTGACAGGACTGTATGACGAGCATAATTGACAAGTGGTAAGAAGAAAATCATGACATCTAATGTATGACATGACTTGCATTCCACGCTCATGGCGCCGTCGCGGCCGTTTCGCTAGCTTGATATACACGCAAATTTGGTATTGCGTGATGTCACTGTATTGCGAACATAAATGACAAGGGGTAATCTGTAAATCGTGACATGTCATGTGCAACAGGATTTTCATGCCGCGCTCAGTGCACAGTCGCGGCCGTTTCGCTAGCTTGATATACACAAAAATTAGTATTGCTGGACGTGACTGTATAACGAACACAAGTGGCAGGTGGTAACATGAAAATCTTAGCATGCATGTCATCTTCAAGGCCATTTCCATTCCACGCTCATGGTGCGCTTGCGTCCAGTTCCCTAACTTGATATGCACCAAAATTGGTATTGCGCGACGTGATGTATAACGAACATAAATGACAGGTCCTAGCATGTAAATCATTATATGCATATTATGTACAGCATGATTTCCTCCTTGCTGGCTGCTTCGCATTACATCGATTCCAACAGTGCGTGGGATCTGCCGGATTTTTCTTTGTGCACTGTATATGCATATACATAAACATAATCGGGGCATGACGGTAACGGAAAATTCATCCGAGAGTGTCCTTATAATCGCTATCGCAATAAAGATTCGGCAGATCCCTCGTACCGTGGGAATAGATGTTATGCGATGCATGCGGGTGGAAAGGTACTGGGTTGTAATCTTTTTATTGAGCGAAGCCTTACGAAATGACGCTAAATATATGTACAAATGTTGTACGCACAGACATACGTGGAACAGTCGCATATATTTTATATAACCAATTGTTTGCAGTAGCGTAACGATGCCAACAGCAACATGGTTATTACCAACAGCAAAAGCCGTAAGCTGATATGTAGCGCTTGTGCTTGCGAAGATGGTAGCCCTGTCTAGTGCCTAGTAGAACAACTTCAGTGGATGGCGCTTAAGTATACAATTGATGTTAACGAGACGTGACGCCTGTATCATAAGAGTGCATCTATAATGCTTATGAAATCTGATAGCCAACACTGCAACCGCAATTGACGTTTCTCAACATTACGCCTGCATAGGGTATTTTTCCAAAGGAGTTTCGAGATCTGACGTACTTCTGTGGTAGAATACTTTATTTCCACGCAGAATGCTTGGATTCGATTCCTCCTTACACCCTTATATTTACACTTTGCATATTTCGGCTCAATGCCACCGATGTTAGTTTTAGATGTGCAGCATCTTATGGCGAAGCTTAATCCGGTGGTGGTGGTGGTGGTGTGCCTTGTGACCTCCCTTACTGCGCATGCGCAAACCCTTAAAAAATAAAAATAAAAAAACCTCCTCTCCCCCTCTCTCTCCTCTAGGCATCCCTCCCCGCGGCATCCACACCCTCACTGCGCATGCGCCTCCCCTCCTCTCTCCCCTCCTATGCTCCCCCCCTCTCTCCTCTAGGCATCCCTGCCCACGCTCCCACTGCGCATGCGCGTCCCCCCCTCTCTCACCTCTCCTACGCTCCCCCCCTCTCTCCTCTAGGCATCCCTGCCCACAGCGTCCACACCCCACTGCGCATGCGCGTCCCCCCCCCTCTCTCCTCTCCTACGCTCCCCCCCTCTCTCGCCACACGACGCAGACGCAGGCAGCGTCTGCTAGCGAGTTTCTTGGTTCAAAAACCGACTGCTCGCGCTGCACAACCGTTCACTGTCCATCCCGTATATATGGCAATGGATCTTGACCTCCAAGGTGGTGCCGGTGGGAGATTTCTCCTGTGCGTTGTTGAACAATAAAAATTCGCAGCGTGCGCGTTAACTAAAAGCGCACTGCGGGTCTCTGTGTCCAGTCGGATCTTCTATCTCTCATTGCCCATTAGCAGCGATTGGCATGTTACAGCAGGAAACACCGGTCCATCACTGCGTGTTTTGCGCCTCCTCAGTTTTCTCTCCTGCGCAACGCTGCGATAGCGCCAGCGTGAACGCCACCGCCAGTGTAAGCGTTAGCGCCCGCTGCTTCACATCTACACATGGTTCCCTTTAGCGGGAGATGGTGTAATTTTTTTTTATGCGGCTTCTAAACACATAAGGCTAAATATGAAACCAGCTGCGCAGGACGATGACGGGTGCGAAACCGCCTCGAACGTTGGCTCACAGGGTCTTTTACCTACCACCTATTAAAAGAAGGACCACGCGGGCCGCACGTGTGTTCGCTCACGGGACGGGAGACCTAGCTGAGCGGCCGCAGAAGGGCTGCAGGAGGGCTGCAGGAGGAGAGTAGAGCCGACATGTTCCCCGTCTCTACTTAGAGACGGCTAGAAACGCTCCTTGTCCCGGAAACGCCCCTTGTTCTGATACAGTCAACTCTCACTTGTACGAACGTCGGTTTAACGAATATTTCAGAATAACGAACTTTTGGAAAATCCCCGGCGGTTTTTTCTGTGCATTCTATGCAAAAATCTTTCAGTTGAACGAACTTCTCATTAGTGAATGTTTCGGTTGAATGAATTTTATCTGCGGAACCAGGCTTATTTTCCAGATCAATTAATGGAAGTTTCGCGCTCTGCAGTACTGGCGTAGCCGATGGGTTCCGGCCCCCCAAATCGTCTATTCATCGTTGGCTGTGCAACTTCGCTTGTACATGCAGCGCCGTCGAGGCAAAGCGGCCGTGCGGGCGACTAAAACGAGCCACGTGCGCTTCACTACCGGCGCAGAGCTATCAGATTGAGAAATTGTTTCCAGTGTTCATCCGAAACCGAAAGACTGTGACAAAGAAGTTTTAATGGCTGAGGCAGGTTCATATCCTGTATCTGTAGCCAAGGCTGTAGGATATATTAGACAGTTGCGAGCCTTCGTGTCACAGGAACTAGCTGTGCCAGAGGTAGTGCACAGAAACGTAGACTGTCTGGACAGCTTGGTTTTTTCTTGCGCTTTAAGAGTGCCAGTCAAAATGAAAATTACAGAATTGTTTGGAAAATAATTTGCATTTCACACGTTTGACTGGATTTCTGTTGTGCCCCATGCTTTTGCGGATTCTACTAAATATTCAATAATAATAATAATAATAATAATAATAATAATAATAATAATAATAATAATAATAATAATAATAATAATAATAATAATATCTACGGTTTAACGTCACAAAACCATGCTATGAATAGTCATAAAAATATTCAGTGTGAATATTCAGTTTAGTGAACTTTCAGTTAAGTCAACAATTTCCTTGGGTCCCTTGAAGTCCCCTCAATTGAAAGTTTACTGTATTTCCATTGATATTTATGTACGCACTCCAGCTTGGGCCCGAATAGGGCCTGCAGTATTGTACATGAATAAAAAAAAATAAATACGTATTTTTTTTTTCCGTGGAATTCAAACACGGCAGGCACAAAAAGGTATTTCATTTCTCACTTTCACTTTCTACGGAGCTTAACGGCTACCGCGATGAGTCGAACTTGACAACAGTGTGGCTGTAATTGACATCGCAAAAAAGTCGGCGCTGCCTTGTGAGTTGTGAGGTTATCTGTCACTATTGTTGTGTACCCGAAATGGAGCTGTTTCGGTCGTGCAGTGGTTACGGTACTCGGCTGCTGACCCAAAGGAGGCTCGATTGATCCTGGCAGCGGCGGCGGCTAGTTTCGATGAAAGCGAAATGATGGAGTATCGTGTGCTTAGTTTTAGGTGCATGCTAAAAAACCCATTGCGGTCAACTTTCTGATGCCCTCCACTTGATGTGTGGTGTGCCTCACGATTATTATTATTATTATTATTATTATTACTATTATTATTATTATTATTATTATTATTATTATTATTATTATTATTATTATTATTATTATTATTATTATTATTACGCAACGGATGAGACACCTCCTACGGCATGGTTCGCTCCAGGTGGGCATGTTAGATTTTTTGTACAATTTTTCAATCTAATAGTTAGTGCCCTCCACAAAAGGAGACAATTGCTAACCAAGCAGCATCAGCTACATGACCTGCACGCTTCCATATCCGCAGGGGTGAATATCAAGCTAGTATACTGCACGTATATATGTCGTTATTTCTTATTTATGATATGCTCCTTGCCTATGTTTTTTTGCTTCACGAGGTGTGCATGCCCTTGCGTTTGCAGAACACGGCACTTTCCGCGGAAGGTGTGCAACTGTGAAAGTGTGAAAATGCATGTTTTGGCTACGCAGGGTCGGCCAATGTCACAACGACAGCGCAGCATACGTGGACAGCATTATGAAGTGGGCTCAAGAGGCCGGAATGTGGACGGGCATTGTCACTACGTCGAAAGTCACCGATGCCTCTCCAGCAGCCGCCTACGCGCACTCAGGCTACCGTGGGTGGCAGCATTATGTTCCGAACGGCTGCAATGCGTCGGATATTGCAAAGCAACTGATATATGACTCACCTGGAAAAGATATGAGGGTAATATACTAATTGTTCTTTGAAATATTTCAACAAGTAGTGCTTTAATTTTGCGAAATGTCGTAGATGCCGCAATGTTCTTGCAGAAAAGTAGTGGAAACATTTTATAAAAGTAGGCTTTTTTTCCCCGCTTCCTTAATTCCTATTCCGCCTGGGTGATATTCTTTGGTCTCAGGAGAGACTGGCAGTAAATAAATTAATATATATGATACCTAAAATGACGGCTGTTGATTCAGAAAAGGCACGGCTGATATTTCGTGGCTCAGGTCAATCATAGTGCTTATTCCGAATAAAGAAAGCGACATTACGCTCGAAGCGTTCTGAAGGAAAATTTTCAGTTAACCGTGACGGTGGCCGTATGATTTGCGATGCGGGATAACCAATGACAATGAACAATTCTTAGTGTACACATCCGTGATTGTACCCCGCAGAATCAACTCATTGCTAGTGCACGTTTACGAAATAGAACTGTATTTTCACTGGGCTGGTCAGGCTCCAGTATATTTTAATAAGTAAATACTCAGCCAAGAGCGGATGCAATGTTCTTCAAAATTGTCCGTGACTCCTGCCACTTATTCCGCACCTTGCGGCCATATTGCGTCTAGTAACTGGTATCTGCATTGTAAACTAGCCAAGATTTCCGGATGCGCGAGAGAAATACGGAAATGTAGAATTTAGAAATTTGTGTGTGCCATATGAGGTGTAACTTCATAAATTTTTTTTGTTGGGGTAGTTGGTACATGCTTACTGAAATACAAAAAGACGCGTACCATTAAGGCAGAAAACTAAAGACAGAACAGAAAGGACGCCCCTTTCTGTTCTGCCTTTAATTTGCTTCCTTAAAGGGGCCATGCAACACTTTTTGAGCATGCTCAGAAAACGCTGCCGATCGGTAGTCCAGCCTCTCGAGAACACGCGAGCCAAATATTATAGCGCAGCACGCGGCGTGGAATTCACAATAAATTCTCAAAGTCAGCCAGAAATTGCTTTCTCTTCTCTCGACAAATGACGTTGCGTACCCAAAAGTCACTCGTCACCGACGAGAGATTTTTTTGTATCAGCCATTGGCTGATTTGAGCATGGCGCGCTCGGTAGTTAAAGAGGCCGCCGCGGGAAGCCGCGACTTGTCCACGCGTGCGCGCGCGATCGCAATGAAAATTGGCGTAGTCGAACAAAAAAAGAAACAGAAAAAGCGCTCAAGATCACGAGGCGCGCGTGACGTATTTTCTTTCCCCGTGCCATCCCTCCCTGCTTAGCTTCCAGCGCTTTCGACGGGACGAGAGAAGAGAGAATGCAATTGCAGCGTGCGAGAAATCTTTGTAACTCCACTCGTACTGGACGGATTCCAAAAATTTTTGCGGCAATGAATTCGTGAGGCAATAAGCTCCTTTAGTGAATCCATTCCATGGCTACTTGGAAAAGTGTTGCAGGGCCCCTTTAATGGTACGCGTCTTTTTGTATTTTATATGAGGTGGTTCGAACAACAAAGCAAGAAGGCCTCACTAATTTTTAACGCAATTAGTGGGCACGTGCCCACTCGAGCATGCGATCATGTACCATAACGACTGCCGTGCTTCATATTTCCATAATATATTCGCCCGTAATCTACAGTAATATGATCTCTGCCACCACTGAAATGCTAATGTAAATAAGGTTGGTGATTTTTGTTTCAGGGGCGTAGCCAGAAATGTTTTTTCTGGAGGGGGGGGGGGGGGTTCAACCATACTTTATGTATGTTCGAGCGTGCGTTTTTATGTGGGCGTGTATATATACGCAAGCAAAAATGAAAAATTTCGGGGGGGGGGGGTTGAACCCTCCCCTACACCCCCCCTTGGCTACGCCCATGTTCTGTTTGGCTCACATAGGGGGCGGCAAAAATTGCGCCTCAGTACTCTGCGTTGTATCGCAGCTTCGATCGATGTTTTTTTTTTGGCTAGATTTAGCGTACTCCACGTTTTGTCCCAAGCACGCTAATCAGGTGGCCTATATAATTCTATTACGTCATATCATTAATTGTGTCTTAATCAATTAGAATATTGAGATCAACCGATATGAAGCTTTAGGGACCAGCAAAATGCATATCAGTAATATCTATATGTCACCGTTCAGTGATATAATTTTTTGCCTCTTTCGAGCCTTCTGACCTCAAATTAAGCACAATTCAGAAACTCAGTCACTCCGAATAATTAGAATTTCTCACGGCGATATCATTTCGCCACTTTGCTGGGTTACATCACTTATTTAAACCCTTGAACGAGTGGGCGATACAACAGCCGTGATTATTGGGCCGTAGGCCTCTCACGGCGTCCGCACACGCGCTACACCAAGGCAGCTTGGCGCTGCCATCTTGTCTGCCCGGCTGGAGTTATAGAAATGCTGGTGTACACATTTGTAGAATAGTTTGTACGATGAGTTCATAGACAGTGCGGCCTAGCAACTGGGGCGGAACATTCAGAGCACATTTTTTTACACGCTTTTCCTCGGCATTGTGTGCCAGTAATCAGTGTACATGTACGTACTCCTGTGACGATGGATTCTTGGCACGACTCTTACTAGGTAATTACATACTCATATAGCTGTCGGCCCAAAGTCGAAGCCCAACTGTAACGCAGGCCCACAAGCTGGCTTATCTGTAATAAAGCACAATGTTTATGTCCAGCGTGCGCTGAGTCTTCGGTCAGCCTGTTCAGTTGACTAGGTTATTTCAATTCCCTTGTCACGCGGCGCTGAAAAAAAGTCAGGAATAAGTATTGTTATAAAAGATGACGTTTCTTCGTCTTTGTTATCTCCGCCATTGATTTTCTCCTCCATACCACCAAAAATGTTTTTAACAGCGGAGCTGTTTATCCTCGGAGTGAGGCCACTGTCGTAGAGAAAAAAAAATCTACCCATCTCCACGAAGTGAATCACGACGAGTGGGCGAAGCACTGGAGATTGTTCTTACCGTACATCACCCGTGACATTACCCACTCGCTCATGTAAATGAGTGGCAACGCGTGTGTACAGTATATACAATGCGTTTTTGCCGTTGAGCCGCCTTTTCCCGCGCCCTCAACGCCGGGGTAGCAGCTTGTTGTTGGCGTTGCCGTTTTGCCGCTGCCCTCCGGGGTAGCTTGCTGTCTACGCAGACGTTGAGCCGCCGCATGCCGCGCTCTCGTCACCGGAGTAGCAGCTTGTTGTCGGCGTTGCCGCTTTGCCCTCGCGGGCGAGAGCGCTTTCACGATCGTTTTCATCCATGGCTGAATGAGAATGTGTGGTCTGGAACGCGCTTATTCTTCATCGTCATCAGCGTCATCGTCATCGCTGGACAACGGACAACGCACAACGGACGAGCCTAGACCCTAAGGTGCTTCGCGCCTAAAAAACTCGGCAGTTATATGCGCCTAGATGTGGGTATGCGCCAAGCAGCTACTAGTATAGCATCACCACGCATAGTATAGTATAGCACGAGGCTGGAACAGGTAAGTGAGGGCAAGGAGGACTAATGTGATGGTAAGGAGGAGAGAACAAAGGAGAAAAACGAGGAGGTAAAAGGGTAAACCATGGTATAACGATGTACAGCATAGAGATAGCAAGGGTTGAGAAAGATAAATCAGGGTTGATAAGGATTGATGTGAGGTTTCGGAGGAGAGAAAGAATGAGAAGGGGCCACATCCTTAAAAGATACAGAATGAAAGATAAAAGAAGCAGGGTATATAGAAAGAGAAAAAGGAAGAAACGAAAATGAAGACAATGCTATTGAAGAAAGATAAAGAAAGAACGCAATGTGCGTTGGCGGATGGTGGCACCTGCTTGCGAGCTCCCCTGTTTACTCAGATTTCACTGGCGTAGAACGGGCTTGATTTTTTTTTCTGGTAGGGTTTGAGGTAAGGGCACGCAGCAGAAAAATGCACGCACGCTATGGTGGGCAGTTGCAGCCTTTGGAAATAAAAGACCGATTGAAGAGAAAAAGAAAAGCCGCCGTCCCCATGGTGAAGCACCCGTCGACCTCTTCTTTATTCGAATGCACTCATCCTGTTCTCATTGATGATACTGCCACTCCTCGTCTTTAACACAATGTCCAACAACAGTTACAGAAATGCCGGCACCAGTGACACCCCGTGTTCACGAAATGCCCTTCTCTTCAACCGTCCACCTTGCCATGAACTTCTGCCTTGTTTGGATTGTCAGCAGTGGAAGATAGGCTAAAGGATTCTGTAAACGGAGGCGGGAATCCTTTTAATTCAGTTGGTGGAGGTTCCGCTCGAAAAGCGAAGCGCCCATTAGAACGTAAAGAGAGCACTAAAAACGAGGACGCAAGAATGAAGGGTAAAGTGCGAGCGGTCGCTAACACAGTGCACGCTTATGGAAATAGAAAGAACTGCCAGTTTCATGTTGTGAAAACCCTCGAATAGCGAAGCTGCTTCCCCATTTCACTCGGACCTTCACAGTTTCGCCTTACCTGTTCAGTTTTTTATAAGTTTCTTCTTTGTCCCTCGTGTTCTTACTAAAGTGCGCGTGTCGTAATGATTCGACGGCTTTTACGGCGTGCAATAGGCAGTAATTAATTTGTGAATCCTGCTCAACCAACTATGTAAATGACGCATTAAAGCAAGAGGTTTTGCCAGTTCTACCGACCGTTTTTAACACAAAAGTGTTTTATGCCCTGGTCCACCAAGATTTGAGTGACGTATTTCCGTCACGGAAATGACGTCGAAAAAATACACATGATCAGAAGACAAAGAAAAAAAAGTTCCGTCAACGGGAGTCGAACCTACGACTTCTAGGTCCGCGACAAGAGATGCCGGGCACGCTATCCACTGCGCGACGGTCATATACTTCGCACGCTTTAAAAACAAGCCTTTTATATCTACCACTGTCCTCCCACATTGCTCTTGCTAAGAGAAGTAATGCATTAAGACCATGAAATGCACGATTAGTTTCTTCAAAGCGTTGTTTCTCCGCGTCCGTCCCATTCGGCGTGTTTCGAATAGCAAACGTGCAATTTTCGCCGACGCATTAACACACTGCCAGGTGGCGACCTTACCCCTAGCATCCACACTCGTAGCATGCGTCCATACCAAAAATAGCTGTGCGACGCACGAGTGCGTCGCGTGGCTGTAACTCCGCGTCCCTAGCCATGTTCCTAGCTCACCCCGCGAAAAATCGCAGCCGGCCAACGGGGAAGACATGACGCGCGTTGCGTTTCCCTCTGGTCAGGCAGCGTTGTTCAATAACTCTAACATGCCGCGAGTAGGCGACCTTAGCCCAAGTTCGGCGCCCAATCATTCACGCTCTTCTGGTTGTCACACCGCTTTCAATGACTCCGCTTTCACCGTACAGCTACCACAAGTATCTATGACCACAAGGGCTTCTTTAATCATTCATCATAGACGTTAGTCGTCGGGATACAGATGTACCATCAAGCGTCAACGTAGATGCATCCACGTTAAAGGGTGCTATAACTGTCAACACACCAATAGACATTGTGCAAGCTCTCTGCATTTTGTCAGCAATGTGCGACCAAACAGTGTCAAAAACTGCTACAAGGGCGGTTCTAGATTTTATCAAAAGCACTGGACTGGATACCAAGCTGTAGGGTACTGTGATATATGGCCACTGTACATACGCACCACCTCTTCCTGTCCCCATCATCACCCTTCATCTATCTTTTTTCCCCCTTCCCTTATCCCCTGTGTAGAGTGCAGGCTAGAGCGCATAAGCTCGGGCCGACCTCTCTACGTTCTAATAAATACTCACTCTGTCTCTCTTATATAAATGTGCAGTAAACATTCGACTACTTCTGTAAGGACACGTTTCACTTTCGTGTTATACCGATTCCTTATGACGGAGGGATCAACCATGTTTTTAAGGCGAAAGCCTTTAATGTATCTCATGCTCACGTCCGTCCGGTGTCCATCCGGCGTCCGGTGTCCGTCCGTCCGGTGTCCGTCCGTCCGTCCGTCCGTCCGGATGTCCGTCCGTCCAGTCCGTCTGTCCGTCCGTCCGTCTGTCCGTCCGTCCGTCCGTCCGGATGTCCGTCCGTCCGTCCGGATGTCCGTCTGTCTGTCCGTCCGGATGTCCGTCCGTCCGTCCGGATGTCCGTCTGTCCGTCCGTCCGGATGTCTGTCCGTCCGTATGTCCGTCCGTCCGTCCAGATGTCCCTCTGTCCGTCCATCCGGATGTCCGTCTGTCCGTTCGTCCATCCGGATGTCTGTCCGTCCGTCCGTCCAGATGTCCGTCTGTCCGTTAGTCCACTCCGGATGTCCGTCCGTCCGTCCGTCCGGATGTCCGTCCGTCCGTCCGGATGTCCGTCTTTCCGTCCATCTTTCCGTCAGTGGAATGGCCACACGCTTTCGCCGAACACACTTTGGAATGTACAAAGTGTCCTTCAATTTTTTTATACTCCACCAAGCCACTGACGGAACTATTCCTCTCAGAGTGCCAACATTCCCCCCAGGCCTCTCTCGGTTCGGCCGACAGAGGCCTTTAAACCGAGCCTCTTTCCCGAATCACAGATCACGTGACTACCGTCACGCAGACGACGTCAGGGACACAAGAACGACTATGATAGCGTCATTGTAAAAAAGATTACACCCTCTCCCGCTAAAGGGAACCATGTGTAGATGCGAAGCAGCGGGCGCTAATGCTTACACAGGTGGCTGCGTTGACGTTGGCGCTCATCGCGGCGTTGCGCAGGAGAGAAACCTGGGGAGGCGCAAAGCACGCAGTGATGGACCAGTGTTTCCTACTGGAACATGCCAATCGCTGCTAATGGGCAATGAGAGACAGAAGAATCCGATTGGACACAGAGACCCACAGTCCGCTTTCAGTTAACGCACACGCTGCGAATTTTTATTGTTCAACAACGCACAGGACAAATCTCCCATCGGCACGACCTTGCAGGTCAAGATCCAGTGCCTATATATACGGGGTGGCCAGTGAACGGTTGTGCAGCGCGAGCAGTCGGTTTTTTCAATCAAGAAACTCGCTAGCAGACGCCGCCTGCTTCAGGCGTTGCGAGAGAGGGGGGGAGCGTAGGAGAGGATAGAGAGAGGGATGGGACGCCCATGCGCAATGGGCGTGTAAAGGGCCGCGGGATGGATGCCTAGAAGAGAGAGAGGGGGGGAATGTAGGAGATGAGATAGGGAGGGGACTCGCATGCGCAGTGCGGGTGCGGACGCCGCGGGAAGGGTTGCCTAGATGAGCGAGAGGGGGGAGCGTAGGAGAGGAGGTGTGTGGAGAGGGTTTGCGAATGCGCAGTAAGCGTGGTCACGCCGCACACCACCACCACCACCGGATTGAACTCCGCCATAAGCTGCTTCGCATCTAAAAGGAAACGCCAGGCCTGCGTAGATCGCGCAGCACAGTCACAGTGAAAGCTGGACGAGCGGCATTCCTAGAGCCTTTTTAACACGAAAGTGTTTCATGACGGGGTCCACCGAGACTTCACTAATGTATTTCCATCACGGATACAACGAAGGTAAAAGGCGCAAGAACGAATGAGAAATGAAAGAATGGAAGGAAATGTTTCGTCACCGGGAGTCGAACCCACGACCTCTCGGTCCGCGACAATAGGCGCACGGCGATTCAACGACTACGCCAAAAAGGCACATGCCCGAGGCCTAGGAATGCTGCTCGTCCAGTTATATCTTACACATCTGCCCTCTCGCACAGTGCTCTCTGCTAGCGGGGCTAGGTTGGGCGTCGCGGTGCAGCCGTCTGGGAGCGGTGAAGTGATGTACTTTGTCATGACACTAACAAGCGCCGATAGAGAACGTTGTGGCGACGACGCAGTTAGAGCGTGTTGATGCAACCGAGGAGAGATAGCCGAGCTAGCACCAAGTAGTCGCGCTAGACGCAGTTACTTTCTTTGGCTTTCGCTTCGTGTTAGCGTGTGACGACTTGTTGTCGGAGTAGTGCAGCTTGCACATGCACCAACGATGTTTCTCGGCTACCTCTTCCTTCAAGTAGGACAGCACTGACCAATTAAACTGCTGCAAAAAAATTGGACACTTTGTACATTCCAAAGTGTGTTCGGCGAAAGCGTGTGGCCATTCCACTGACGGAAAGATGGACGGAAAGACGGACATCCGGACGGACATCCGGACGGACGGACGGACACGGGACGGACGGACGGGCGGACACCGGACGGACGGACGGACGGACATCCGGACGGACGGACATCCGGACGGACGGACGGAAGGACATCCGGACGGACGAACGGACATACGGACGGACGGACGGACATCCGGATGGACGGACAGACGGACGTCTGGACGGACGGACATCCGGACGGACGGACAGACGGACATCCGGATGGACGGACAGACGGACATCCGGGCGGACGGACGGACAGACGGACATCCGGACGGATGGACAGACGGACATCCGGACGGACGGACAGACGGACATCCGGACGGACGGACGAATGACAGACCGACATCCGGACGGACGGACGGACATCCGGACGGACGGACAGACGGACACCTGGACAGACGGACGGACAGACACCGGACGGACGGACGGACAGACGGACGGACGCCGGACGGACGGACGGACAGACGGACACCCGGACGGACGGACGGACGGACGGACACCGGGCGGACGTGAGCATGAGACATTAAAGGCTTTCGCCTTAAAAAGTGTCGTAGGAAGGCAACGATGTCGACGGGCGAATGTCGTGTCTTTGTTGTGCGAGACAGAGACTAGCGGTACGTGGAACGCCTTCGCGCGTTCGCGGCTCAAGCTACGAATATATGCCTCTCGTGTTGCTGAAGCGCCGTGTGGTAGTGTGTGCCTGAGCACAGGCGTAGGTTGCTCTTTATTACTTGGGAGCGGACATCCTGCTGTGTCTCTCCTCAATTATTTTTGTTTATGTATTTATTTATTTATTTATTTATTTATTTACTTATACATACTGTCAATCCCAGAGGGATTATAACAGGTGAACAATCTAAGACAGTGATTTAGTACACTCAAAAGAAAAAAAATAATCATAATAAACGGAAAAAAAAACGCAGAACATACAAGCACAATTTTCAAAGTATAAACACATTGGCACCTTACCTAAATAACAACAAAAGAAATCACGTAACACCGCATTAAGTTTGCGAGGCTATCAAGTCGCCTTCTACTAGTTTTGAAAAAATGGCTAAGGATGTGCTACTGGTAATGGAGGGGGACAGGTTATTCCATTCTCTGATCGCAAGCGGGAAGAACGAGAATTTGAAAGCATCTGTGTGAAATTGGTAAGGGGCAAGGGTATAAGAGTATTTGTGGCGGGTAGTTCTAGCTTCGGATATCTTTATATAGCGGGATTTGTCTATGTTTAGGTGATTGTGTATCAGCTGGTACATTAGCTTTAAGCGTGCCAATTTCGCCCGGTTTTTTATGGTTAGTAGTCCAGCCTTCTTAAGCAGTTTCAGTGGGCGAATCTGTTCGGGTTAAATTTGTTCGAAAATGACCCTAAGCGCTTTTCGCTGAACACCGTTCGAGCTTGTTCGTTAGTTTTTTTGTGTACGGGAACCAGGCAGTGTTTGCGTACTCCAGGATGGGTCGGATAAGTGTATTATAGGCTAGTAACTTTGTGTCTGGTGGTGCTTGCAGTAACCGCCTTTTTATAAAAAAACAGTCTTTTTAACGCAGATGATGTGATGTAATGAATATGGGCGTCCCATCGTAGGTCATCCGACAGAATGACCCCTAGATACTTATGTTTGGTGACTTTAGAAAGGGTAGCTGAATTAATGACGTAATTAAATTCGGATGGCTGCTTTTTTCTAGTTATGGATATGAGCGCGGACTTTTTTTCGTTGATGTGCATTTGTCAATCACTGCACCAAGCAGAAACTGCTTCTAAGGCCGTATTTAAGGTGATATGATCATCGTGAGAGTTGATTACTTTGTACAGGATGCAGGTCATCTGCAAATAATCTGCATCCAACATTAACAGATGAAGGCAGATCATTAACAAAAAGTAAGAATAATACCGGCGCCAAAACGCTACCTTGCGGTACGCCAGAGGTCACCGGTACGATTGAAGATTGGACATCGTTTATTTCCACGAACTGAGACCTGCCTGTGAGGAAGTTAGTAATCCAGTCAAGAATTTGACCCTTACCCAGAGTAAGTTGGAGTTTCAAGATGAGTTTTCTATGAGACACCCGATCAAAGGCTTTCGAGAAATCCAGTAGAATAAGGATCGATTTGTGTTTGATGATCGATGCTTAATGAGACGTCATGGACCATTTCAATGAGTTGTGTTACTGTGGACATGCCCTGGCGGAAGCCGTGTTGAAAAGGGGATAGTATTTTGTGTTCTTCAAGGTGTTCCGTTATGTGCTTTAGAATTATGTGTTCGAGCAATTTACCAATCGTGCATGTTAATGAAATGGGTCGATAATTGGAAGGTTCGTTTTTATTTCCGGACTTATGTATAGGAATCACTTTTGCTATTTTCCAATCCTTTGGTAGGGTACGCAGCGACAGTGATCGGTTAAAAAGCAGGCACAGGTATTTTGATATCCACTCGGCATATCTCTTTAAAAACGCGTAGGGTATGTTGTCTTGTCCGGAACTTTTTTTCCCGTCCAATTTCAAGAGTAAGTTAAGGACTCCTGCTTCTGATACGAATAATCGCTTAATAGATTTCTCGACGCTAATTTCTACGTGAGGCTGCTTTCCGTCATCAATTGTGAAAATAGATTGAAAATAGCTATTTAATGCGTTTGCGGAATGGGCATCTTCCTCGGGTGTTTCTTGGGTCATTTTACGGACCTTTGGATTCATGTATTGCCAAAATTTTGTTGGGGAACTTTTTATGAACCGAGGTAGGGTTTTCTCAAAATAAGTAGACTTGGCTGCCTTTATTTTATTTTTTCATCTCAGATATGCCTGCGCTTAGGTTTTGTCGGCTATAAATGTTTGGTTTCTCTTTTAGACTTTTTCTGAAATGCTTCACCTTTCTTTTGGCATGTATGACGTCACGTGTGGGATCCATGGATTCACCTTTCTAGTCTTCTTTTTTTGATGGAACGTGATTTTGCAAGCAATAAAGAACAATTTCTTTGAATTTATGCCACAGCATTTCTATAGTCGCAGTGGTGTCAGAGGCTAATTCCTGAAATGATGGGAATTCGTCGAACAGTAAGTCATGTATTGCTTCGTCGTCGCATTTACTAAAGTCTGGAAATGTTTTCCTTTGTGTATGCAAGGTAATCATTATACGCCATGACGATGACGACGACGCTGATGACGATGAAGAAGTGCATAACGACGCTTTGAAGAAGTGCATATCGAGTACTAGTCTTTATTATGTGCTTGTTGATGCCATCTTTGTGCGGGATTCACGATATGCCGTGTCCAGTTATAGGTTGCAATTTCAGCTACCACAATGGTTAAATAATGATCATGGGCGTCAGTCGCGATGGAAAATGGGCCACTAGGCGTCAACATCAGTGCATCCACGTCAAACGGTGCTATAGCTGCCAAACACCAATAGACATTTTAAACGCTCTCATAGATCGATGCACAATAAACAATCAACTGCTTCTGTGAAGACACGTTTCACTTTCGTGTTATACCGATTCCTATGACGGAGGGATCAGCCATGTTTTAGATGCGAAGCAGCTTATGAACGAGGCTTGTCCCCCCAGCGCCGTGTGCCGCCGCCGTAGCCAGATGACGATGACGATGACGCTGCCATAACGGCACAGCACATGCAAGGTAACCATTATACGCCATGACGATGACGACGACGCTGATGACGATGAAGAATAAGCGCGTTCCAGACCTGACATTCTCTTTCTGTCATCACGGCACAGCACATGGAATGTACCCACTATGGACGATCTCACAAAGATCGCTAGCATTAAGAACGAGCAGTCCCGCGCCAACGCCGTTCTGAAGCGGGAGTTTGCCGCCGACGATGATCACAATGCGTACGCCGTTTGCTCTACGTGCAAAGATTCGTTGGTGGCGGGCAAAGTCCCCGCAATGAGCGTGACGTACGGCTACCGGTACACGCAGAAACCTGGATCACCTGCCCAAGCTGAACCCGGTGGAGGAACGGCTGATCGCTCCGCGTTTGCACTTCTTTAAAGTACAACCTTTGCAGCAAGATCCCTTAACTTCATACTTTACGGACCGCAAGGCCGTTATACTCAAGGAGAAACGTTCTCCGGAGCTTAAAGTGATCTACGATGATGAATAAAGAGCAACCTTACAGAACTTCCATGGCTGCTTCGCATTCTACTCAGGATCCCCTTACGGGGAGATGTGCGCGATTTTTTTAAACACTCTTCGAGCAACTACTACAAGTACACTTGCGTGGTACCGCACCCACTACGCCATAAATCATGATAATTTATGTGATATAGGGAAGCACCCACTCTGCCATTGTTCATTATTCTGAGGACAAGCGAGATACCCGCTATGATTCTCTCAGGCATTGTTTGCACTTTGTTAATCCGGTAGCCGATGAAGATGAAGAATTTCGGCTGAGTCCCTTTGTAATGGGTTGAAAGCTTTAAACGGCCAACTAGTTACATAATTTTCATTCTGTAACCGCAATCACAATTTTTAATTTTTTGCCGCGCAATATTACTTATGTTAATATGATCCCTTGGCAACTTATACAAGTCCACTTGCGAGGTACTCACAACGCCATTAATTGATGATTCCTTTTGGGTAGTAGGGAGGCGTCCATTATGCCATTATTCGCCATTCTTCGCAGAAGCACATCGGGCAGCGTTGTCGGCGAGGTGGTTACCACTGATCCCACAGTGACCCGGCAGCCATTGAAAGACTATGTCGTGTCCTTGAGTAGTGGCGCGATGACTAATTTCATTGATTTGGGACACCAACTGATGGTAGTTTCCACGTCGTAGACTTCGTACACATTGAAGGGCCGCCTTGGAGTCACAGAATATGGCCCACTTCCCGCGGGATTCTTGCATAACAAATTTCATTGCGGCTATAAGGGCGGCAAGCTCGGAGCCCGTAGATGTCGTGACGTGTGAAGTCTTGAAGTTGACGGTGATTGATCGAGATGGAACAACAAAGGCGCCCGTCGAACTTACCGAGACCGAACCGCCTGTGTAAATATGAATTCGGTTGGCATACGATATATGCAAAAGGTCCAATGAGATCTGCTTGAGGGCCGCAGATGACAGGCTAGCTTTTTTGTATATCCCCGGCACCTCAAGGTGCACAGGGGGTCTTTGCAGGCACCACTCTGGGCATAGCGGTATGGTTGCGGGCGAGAACCTCCAGGAGATGGAATGCTGGTTAGCCGCAACAACTTTGGAAAACTCTGCCTTCGGTCTTTCTAGTGGCATGGCTAGCAAGGTGATGGTTAGGCACTCTGGATATATGGCGAATATGCGCCCGGAGGGTGTCCACACTGCTCATACCCCTGTCAAGAGTCGACGCTGCAAGAGAACTTCGTCACATGGCGCATAATGCCACGCTTACGCATTGGAATTCTCCACTGAACTCCACTCGTCGCCCACAGAACCTGGAATCGCTACTCCAATTACACCTACCAGCAAAGACTTCGCGACGTGACGCTACAATGCTATGTCGGTTGTGGGTCGGCGTAGCATTTACAAACTCATTCAGTCATCGCATAGGTATGGCTGACTCATCCAAGTGTGATAGCTGCAACTGTGAAGAAACACTTGACCACGTCTTGTGCCACTGTCCCGACTTTGAACAAGACCGCCGGACTCTCCAGTGTGCCTTGAGAAGACTGGATGATCGTCCCTTTACTCTGGAAAAGATCTTGGGTGCATGGTCTACAAGTACATCAGCCCAGAAAGCCACACGAGCCCTTCTACAATTCTCGAAGGCAACATCGCTGAGCGACCGCCTGTCAAACCCTGCACTGTGTGTGTCGTGTGCAATGTGCATCTACTTCTCTATTTCTCTCTCTTTCTCTTTTACTCCCTTATTCCCCTCTCCCCACGTGTAGGGTAGCAAACTGGACGTAGTCTAGTTAACCTCCCTACCTTTCCTATATTCATTCTCTCTCTCTCTCTGTCTTCGCAGAAGCGTGGTACCCGCTACACACCTTTAGGGCATTATGTGCACTTTCGTAATGCTGCTCTTGACGATGATAAGTTATGGCAAGAGCAATTTGTAATGGGTTGGAAACATTGAACGGCCCACTCGTTACGCAATTCACATTGTGTGATGTCTTGTTGTCATTTTACTCTTCCAAAACTCTCTAATACACAAGTTAACTTCATTACTTCGCCGACATGAATCATGCATTGCATCTGTTTGCAAATGAGTTTGAAGCACGGCCATGGGCGGTAGAATACTGGGCTGCCACACAGATGTGCGGGTGCACATTATATCCTGGGTATTTTTTTTATTTTTTGCTTTTTTATTGTGCGCGAAGGTGGCTATGGACACCGACGGCGGTGGCGGACAACTACGGTGCCAAAATTGCTGTTGTTGTGATTTCATAGCAGCTTTCGCTATAAAAACGTAACAGTGAAGGACAGCATAGGTGACCTTGTGTCATGACACCAAAAAAAAGTGTCGCCTCAATCAGACCGAGCTTTGTTTAGATTCCTCAGGTAATTAATCTCAGAACTTCGCACTGCTACCGATAGGCGCTCGACAAACTGTTTTCGGCTTAGTTGTGCCCCAGAGCCATCGGTAGCTTGCACAAAGCCAGGATAATCACGTTGTCCTATTGTTATGGAGTTTTTTTTTTTCAATAAAGTTTTGTTATTAGCGAGCGCTTGTGATGTGGGAACTTAACCTCTTGCGACATCATTTTTAGTCGTCTTTTTACAATTTGGTACGAACTCGCCTAACCATCGTTCCTTCTATATATATCGTTTATCAGAGAGGGCACCCCAGCATCCACAGATAATATCTACTTCATCGTGTGCATGACCAAGGTTGTACGTAAGTCGACTAACCTGCCTGGTGGAGTGCGGACATACCGCGAAGAAAATGCCAGCTTGCGACTTTTGTGTCCCATCCGCCTGCGGCGGTCTAATGATTCTGGTGCTCGGCTTTTGACCCGAAGGTTGTGGGATCGTATTCCCAGCGCGACAGTCACATTTTCGATGGAGACAAAATGGTAGAGCGTGTACTTAATTGAGGCTCACGTTGAAGCGAACCTAGCAGACTTTTGAGCATGGTCAGAAAGCGCTGCTGATCGGTAGTCGAGGGTCCTGCGAGCACGTAAGCAAAAGTTTGTAGCCCAGCACTTTGACTGGAATCTACACTTAATTCTGGAAATCAGCGAGAAATCGCCTCCTCTTCTCTCGACAAATGATGCCGTCAACCCAAATGACGGTGCCATAGACCAAAAGTCTACGGCCATTCGCGGATTTGAGCATCGTGAGCTGCGTAGTTACCGCTGCCGCCGCGGGATGACACCATGTGTCCACGCGCGCGCTCGAGATCACACTGAAACTAAGCCGAGCGTTCGAAGAAAACAAAAAAAAATATACTGAAGGTCATGCCTTGCGCTAACAAATGGTCGTAGCCTCTTGCCTCATTTTCATCCCCCCCTATGCGTAGTTTTCAGAGCGCTCACTGGCACAAAAGGAGAGAGAATGCGCATACAACGTGCAACGAATCCCTGCAACTCCGCGCACACTCAATCCAAAATTTTTTTACAGCAGTCGATTCTTAAGACAATGAACTCCTTTAATGAAACTGTTTGATGATTACTCCAATAAAGGCTTGCAGGGCGCCTTTTATGATTCGCAGCAGGTGGAAACCTCTAGAGCCCTCCACTACGGCGTCCGTCGTAATCAAATCGCCATTTTTTGACGTTAAATTCCAGGCATTATTAACCTTTGTCCAGATTTCACGATTATCCTGTCTCCAAATAAGCCGGTTGTCTTTAAAACAGTGACACGTATATTGTTCATAACCGAGGAAACACTATACCGACATTAATACTGAACACAACAAAGGAGAAAACTGGGCAAGTTGGTACGGGTTTATCATTACAGGAGAGCGCGCTTAAGACGGAGACTCAAGGAATAACACAACACAAGCGCTCACTTTCGACTGAAATTTAATCAAGGCAACAGAATAATAATTCACACAAACAATACCACGCATGCGTGAACACGCGGAAACATAATTCGAACACATACGTCACACATTGGTCAAAACTTAGCCTGAGGAACAAAACGAGGCGTTGAAACATATGCCACATGTGTGCATTGATGCATGCGGGCTACTATAAGCATGAACTTTTCTTCCGTTTTCTTGATTAAAACGCAATTGAAAGTTCAGACTGAGCGACTGTGTTTTATTATTCCCAGTGTCTTCGTCTTGAGCGTGCGCTCTCTGGTAACGATGAGTAATAATGAAATTATTTCACGATTACTTGCGTGTCGGTGCAGGCAGCAGCCACATTGGTGTTCAGAACGGCATGCCGTCCAACTGAATTACTTGCCCGTGTTCAAGCCTGCACGATGAAACCTTTCAAGCACTTGTCAACATGTCATCAAATATTTTAAAATACGAATTTCACATGTCTGTATGTGTCTATGAAGTCATAAACACGCGTGCTCGTGTGTGTATATGATCAATAACACAAAAATGCGATTTTCCTTTCATGTAGTACATGCGGTTTTATAGATATTTTACATAAATACATGCATTTTTAGTGCTTTAGTATAACTTCCTAGATAGATGGATCCAATTGTCGACAGATTCGTAAATAGGTTGTCGAAAATCTCACATTCGTTGAAGTTAATCGGATAAAGGCTGCTATTTTGCTCCAGAGATTAATTTTTGACGTTTCATTTTCAGGTAATTATGGGGGGGAGGCAGGAAAGAATTCTTCAGTAATACAACGTGTGATGAATATGGTAACAGAGGTGCAAGAACAGATGGACTGAACCTTATTCAGACTTGGAAAAGCATGAAAAATGATTCGAATGCTACATACGCTTATGTTACGAACAAAAGCGAACTCGAAGCCATTAATACAAATACAACAGACTATTTACTAGGTGAGTATGTTTTTCTGAGAGACATCCAGTAACTACACCTTACAGCAAACTGTCTCCCATTGTAAATTTGTTTTAGCAGCATGAAAATATTATCTTAGCGAAACTGACTCTATCAATCCACATATCTACATACGAAAGTAGCTAGTGCCACAGCATTACAATGGAAGCGTACGAACGCAAAGACAAATTTGGCACGGCTGTTTACCTGCGCTGCACGTGTTTACACTTTAATAATAATAATAATAATAATAATAATAATAATAATAATAATAATAATAATAATAATAATAATAATAATAATAATAATGATAATAATAATATCTGGGGTTTTATGTCCCAAAACAGCGATATGATTATGAGAGACGCCGTAGTGGAGGGCTCCGGAAATTTTGACCATCTGGTGTTCTTTAACGTGCACTGACATAGCACAGTACATGGGCCTCTAGCATTTCGCCTGCATCGAAATGCGACCGCCGCGGCTGGGATCGAACCCGCGACCATCGGGTCAGTAGCGGAGCACCGTCACCACTGTTCCACCGAGACGGACTGGTTTACACTTTAAGGAAAGCTGATGTTTCACCTATGTAGGAAAATACATTTCAATGCCGTCACGCTGAAAAAAAATCACGCCATATCCACGAAGTGAATGATGAGGAGTGGGCGAAGCTCGATCGTTTTCATCCGTGGCAGGAAGAGAATGTGTGGTCTGGAACGCGCTTATACTTCATGGTCATCAGCGTCATCGTCATCGTTATCACATGTAGTGGGTACATTCCACTATACTGGAACGCGCTTATACTTCATCGTTATCACGTGTAGTGGGTACATTCCACTATACTGCGTCATCGCCATCTTTATCACGTGGAGTGGGTACATTCCACTACACGTGGCTATCTACCTACCTACTACTACTACTACGACAACTACAGAGGAGGGACAGACCCACACCCTTAGGAGGCTTCGCCCCTAAAACTTTGTGCCGATCGGACATACATGCTGGCGTCTAAATGAAGGAAATGTACTGGTTATTGTGACGACGTGGAGGTAGTGCTAGTACCAGTAATTATTTCTGTTAGATCATATGCGTGATTCAGCTTCATTAAATATTTATATTCATCTGTCATATGAGCCGGGAGCTTATTTTCGATTTTTTATGTTCATGCCGCACGCTGCTCACTCGCCATGACGAGAAAACTTGCTAAATAGGGAAGATGAAGATATTCAGTGGTCTCCGCAGCCACGTCGCAGAGAACAAGACCGTGAATCCTGTTTGTTCAAGAAAAGTTGTGATGTAAGGCGTATACACAAAAGAGCTACGGATGTTTCGCTTCGTCTGAGGATGGTGTTCTTGTGAAGCGCCACTTGTTTTTTTAATTTATTTATCGTTCGTGGCTGCCTTAGTTCTAGAATAAGATGTACTGTTCACGTTGCGCGGTCAAGCTTTCAGAAAAATGTAAAATAATCGGGAATGTTCGACACGCCGGCGCGGCGCCCGCAAAGCCGTGGTTACACGTGTGACAGGTGGGCTACGCTAAAATAGAAAGAAAAACGCACGTGGCAATATGATACTTCACCCAAAGTGGTTAGCAGTCTGGTATGAAAGGGCAACTAATTATATGGATAAGGGAATGGCTGCGTCACCACAGAAATTTTTAAATATATTTAAAGAAAACAAAAAAACTGGCTCGGTCCTCCATTTTCGCATGGGCGAAGGGCTCTGAAATTTTGGTATTGACAAAACGATTTTCTAGAAGGGTGGGACAGTTGCACCGCGACCGAGCAAGCTGCCAGTATACAAATAGTACTGTGACGATGACATAAGGACGATCATCTGCCCCTCAAGAGGGTCGTCAGCAGCATTTCCGTCTCGTCTTTGGTGTACCAGAGGCTTGCCACATCAGCGAGGTAAAAGTGGACGTGGCTCAGTTTCGCGGCATCGCGCCGCTTTTTCAGAGCGTTTATCTCTCGTACGCCAACAGCCAATCTTCCACGTCGTTGTCAGTGCCTCTGAAAACAGGAGGGTCATTGTACTCGATAGATGGAGCGTTTGTTTGGATGTCTGCTGAGATGCGTCTTGAGACATAGCTGAATCAATGCTGTAGGATCGAAGGTGGGCGTAAGTTAAGACTGATAAGTGCGGCAAGTTGAGCAGGTTGGTAAAGATGCATAACTTCGACTGGGTAGCACATAAGACACAGATATAAAAGATAGAGACGTACAGAGCACAAGCGCTAACTTCGAACCACGTTAACTTCGGAACACGCAAGAATACGTACATCACAAATCACAACGGTCTCACTCATCACGTTAAGGTGTAGCACTAGCTATATTACACATAATTAATATTAGACATTGGACATATAATAATTGCTACTGAAGGGGTCAGGCTCATGCACTGAGTTTTCAGCTGCCTTTCAGCAGCGGAGCTGTTTAAGCCTGGCGTAAAGTGTCAGCTGAATCTGAAAAACCACACGCCTCGGAATACCATCAATGCGCGTCGCCATCGCCAACGGGCGCACCCAGTGGGGCGTCACGTACCACAACCGCTGAGGCGCGCCTAGAGTTGCGACACTTGCGCTTGTTCTCGCCCGTGAAGTCACTGCGCACCACGTGATTTACTCCGCCAATAGCTACTCGCGTCACCGCACCAAAAAAGCGCGGGTGCGGGGGTCGCTGCAATTGGTTGCCGCCGCAGTGCGCGGCCACTGTACATCGACTGATCGTGACGTCACCGCTTGGATAAAGGTTCATACTGTGCCTCCGTGCCCCAGATTCAAACTTGGAGCCGCCATGGGCAGACCCAAGGAAGGACGCCCTCCTGAGGAAGCAGCTGCGCGGAAGAGAACGGCGTCTTTAAGCCATGTCGCAAAAACAATCTTCGAGAGATAGTGAATCCTGAATACTGGGCTAATGAGTAAGCAAAACAATGTCGACGGGCCGACGATTACCCCGATAATCTGGAAGGAAGAGAAGAGCAGCGGGAGTACAGGCGGAACAAGCGGGAATTTCATTACCCGTTACATTGCGCAGATTTATATAGCATGACTATTGGAATATGACCATTAAAGCTTGATGCTGAACTTAGCGAAACTTGATACAGCATAACCCAAGAAAACCTTAGCGAAACCATCGAATGACGGAAAATACAGCTCCGTTGTGCTTTTAACTTTGCAAGAGCAACGCCATGTGAAGCTATAGCCGCGGCCTTTTTTCAAAGCTTGACACTATTTATAGGCGTCACTCATGCTACCGAACTGCTTGGCATCTCAGCGTTTTTGAAAACAAGCGAGCATCCTAGCGGCCTGGTTTACAGCGCCACCCGACAAGGCAGATATCAACCAGAAAATACAATGCGTGGGGCCCACCACTCACCCCACTCTGGTAGAATACGTGGTTGGGAAGTGCTTTGACCACTCGGCAAAGCAGATCGAGCAAGGAAGCATGGCTTGAGAGAGGAGTAACGTTTAATGTCCACTAGATTGTTTGACCCAGTGTGTTTCCATTCAGTGACCATACGATTGATTATAGTCTAGTTGTAGGCTAACACATAATTTCAAATATGTGGTTAGGTACCTTTTATCAATGTCTTACCTCTCTCACTCTGCCCTCCATGGTGGAGAGTTTGCGGATGACCTGTTCTTCGGTAGCAACCTGTTGTTTGTACACCGAAATGAAAAATATCGTTTTTTTTGCAAAATCCTCCCCTTTTTATCAGGTTTAACTCTTTTTCTAAGCATGGCAAATGTGAAAGCTAGGAAGCGCAGCTTCGTAAACGACTACTCCCCTCTTTATGATATTTAGCTTCTTTTTATACCAGGGCTAATTTTCAGTTCACATGCAAATTTAGTTTGAATGGAACATTATCGATCGTATCGTAACTGCCGAACTTAAGATATCGTAACTGCCGTTCGATATTTTCAGGCCTCTTCGCTATGAATTACATGCCGTATTGGTTTGAGCGTCAAACATACAATAACACTACACCCGGTCTAGGCGACATGGTATCAGTAGCAGTGAAGATACTGTCAAGGAATCCCGAGGGTTTTGTTCTCTTCGCTGAAGGTACGTGTGAGTCTCTTTACATTATATTAGAACTGTGCACGGGCCGAATTTTCGAGCCCGAGCCCGGCCCGGGCTCGCTGACTGCGTCGAAGGCCCGCCCGAGCCCAACGCTAATGGGCTGAGAGCCCGCCCCACCCGGCCCGGCCAGGACGGACGTGCAAAGAGAAAGGCTCGGGCCCTGCGCGGTTGCGGCCTGACATTATGAAGGTTTGCTGCGGAGTCAAGATGTCGTTTTCTGATAATGTGCCATTTTATTCCACATATCAAAGAGAAACATAAGCAATCGACACATGACAGTCACTATATGCAAGGATTACAAGTTGTCGTTTAAAAATAGGCTGTCCAGTGATTCGGGCTTCAGTGAAGTGCGGCGCTCCTGCTTCACATATCCCGCCCAACTGAAGGTCTGTTCGCTGCTCGCACTGGTGGCCGTTATTGCCAATATTTTTTTAGCAAGCATAGTAAGCTTGGAATACTTAGACTCTTTGTTCTTCCAGAAGTTTAGTGCCTTCAGATGTGCAGAGATGATTATTCCATGTATAGATAATCACAGAGCTCATCTTGTGCCACTTCACCCTCTCTGCTTGCGTTTAAAGTGGCTAAAGGAAAGGAGAACCGAGAAAGGGGTAGGGGTGGTCGCAGAGATGCGCTGCGCGATGGAAAAGTGTACCGGCACAACGTCTATATTTTGGGCTTGATTCGGGCCACGGTGTAAGATATCCTACACCATGATTCGGGCTTTGCATCTGGAACGCCCCCCCCCCCCCCCTCCAAAAAAAAATGAAGGACACTTTGAAAATTCCAAAGTGTGTTCGGCGAACGCCTCTGCCCATTGAGAAGGGGTCGGACGGGGGGGATGTACGTACGGATGGACAGACGGACGGACGGGCGTGAGCATGAGACATTAAAGGCTTTCGCTTTAAAATGCAGCTCGATCCCGGCCCTGGCCCGAACTGAGAAGTTGTCGACCCGCCAGAACATTTGCTATCTATTGTGACGTCGTGGTGACGTTGACGAAGGCGGAGACAGGGTCAGAGGGTGGAAACTCCCTATTAACTCTCATGGGACGCGCTCTCATGGGAGCGACAGCGCCGCTTCTACCACAGGCATCTGCCGGGCATCCAACTATAATTAAATAAAAAAAATTCCCCATCTCCCGCTAAAGGGAACCATGTGTGGATGCGAAGCAGCGGGGAGATAATTAGCTTGAGCGGGAGGAACGTCGCTGCTCTCATTTCACGGCATTGGTCCAGCCGCTCATCGCGGCGCTGCGCAGGAGAGAGAATGAGGCGCGCGCGCTCTGTCATTTTTATACCGCGGAACTACCGTGGCGCCCCGAGTGGAGTATGCAGGCTGTCACACCACCTGTCGTTCGCACCGCTCCCTAGAGCAAAGGACGGGGGGGGGGGACCGTAGGAGAGGAGAGAGGGGGGGGGGGGACGTGCATGCGCTGTGGGGGGTGCGGGACGCGTGAGCCGCTCCGTAGAGTAGATGATTCCAAGAGGAGAGAGGACGCCGGAGCCGCTCCGTAGAGTAGAGTATTCCTAGAGCAGAGGAAGGGGGTGAGCGTAGGAAAACACAGGGGAGGGGACGCGCATGCGCTGTGGGGGGATGTGGGACGCGGGGGCCGCTCCGTAGAGTAGACGATTCCTAGAGGAGAGAAAGGGGGGTGAGCTTAGGAGAGAGAAAGGGAGGGGACGCGCATGCGCTGTGGTGGTGTGGGACGCGGGAAGGAGGGACGGACTAAGCCCCCCTCCCAAACACATGCAAGCAAGATTAAGGAATGGGGTCAACCTGGGCGACAGACACCACCTGCCTAGCCATTACTAAGCAGCCTCTCTGTGCTCTCGGCCATGACTCAAGGAATGGGGTCAACCTGGGCGACAGACACCACCTGCCTAGCCATTGCTAAGCAGCCTCTCTGTGCTCTCGGCCATGACTCTGATGACTGTGTTAGGGTTGACGGCCTTCATATTACTACAGTGTTCTGGTTCGCATAATTGGGGGCTTCCCTACTTCATGACAGTGGCCGGACGCGGGACGGGGGACGCGGGAGGGACGGACAGAGCCCCGAGCATAAGATGCTTCGCATCTAAAACATTTCTTTCGTGACGTCACAGGCGAGGTCACCAAATAGAGGAAAAGGCGCCAAACCGAGAGGAGCAGGGCAGCCGTGGAAGCTCTCCTTTCCCTCTTCGCATGCGAGCGGAATGTGTTCGTGCCCTCTTTCAGGCCCGCTGGCCGCTCGGGTGATGTGGCCATTCGTTAAATTTCGTTAACCATTTTTTTTCAATTTTTTCGTGTGTTCTGAAGCGGCGAAACTTAAGAGCTGACGGATTTCTCAGTAAGGCCAAAACTCGATCGACACAAGTAAAATGAATTTTTTTCGGCACGTTTCGTATTAAAAAAAAAAAACAGAGGCGCACACGTAGTGTGAAAGTGTCAGTCTGAAAAAGCAGCTTTAATTCACAACTGAGTTATGGACATAATGAGCAAACATTGAACCCAGACTATCCGAACCAAAGCAAAAATTATCATCAATCAAGAGCAGGCCACGTCGTACTTGACTCAATCACGCATGTTATGAGGGCGAACATATTTTTCTTACTCAACTTGAGGACCAAACAAGACAGAGCCTTGAACCGGTGAGAAGTTTTTGACGAGAGAACGTCACTGGAAAGAATATTTCGGCGAGTTTACTTGTCTTCGTCAGGTCAGTAGCATTGCTTTGACGAAAAAAGTTCACTTGACAAAACATTGGCTTCAGCGACAATCCCTGTAACGATTTTTGACAGTGTTAGAAGTAAAGACCCGGAAAGTTTCAAACTGGCTACGTGAATTTCATGAACAGGAAGGAGCCTGTAATTGCTTTACATCATTTGAACTACATGCCAAAAGTAAAAGATGAAAAAACTGTGCAGTCGAGCCAACACGTATTCAAGCCCTTAATTAAACGTATTTTGCCGACAGCAGGTAGGTCGTCGTCATGGCCAATTAGTCTAGCTCCACTGCGCTTATTTAAGTCCAGGCAGGCTTGCAGAGAACTGGATTTACTCTTTAACTCATGCAAAATGAATACGTGCTCACCTGTTGCCACTAGGAAACCTGAAAAACCTTCGCGGTAACTGAAAATCTCCGGGTTAACACACCGCAGAGCCACGCAAAACATGTGATGCCCGATTTAGCCATGTTCGTCGAATGCATGGCTGACCTGCTTGACGTGGCTCACTGCGGCTTCCGTTCGCTGCACGCCACAACTTTACGTCTTTCCCGTAGTATTATTACTAGGCACGCCAATCGAGCGAGATAACCGAGCGCGATCCAACTTGTCATATCGCTGAGCAAGTGGCAAGGGGGGAGCGGAGGCTAGCGCTACGAACACAGGTCAATCACTTCCCGCGCTTCGCCCGATTTAAAACTAACAAAAAAAAGAAATGAAAATGACATATGAACAAAAGAAGAGTTATTCACAGTTAAATCAAATTTATTTATTTGTGAAAACTCGCGAAAGCCAATAAGTGCGAAGATCCACATCAACCTCACTTCGTTCAACCCGATCTTAGGATGCCCGGCAACCGCTACGAGCGCGCATGTTACTTGAAACCGATACTGGCGCTCAGTTTCCGGGGCTTGACGGCGTGTCAAAAATGAAACTCTTTATTTGGGCGAACTTGTCTCCAGGAAAATGAAAACTCAATCTGTAGCAAGCAATGCGTGCTGTACACTGATATCGGTGAACAGAGCGTCGGCCCTCGATAAAACTGATCCGTGGCAAGGCGCGTCGGCATTTATACATGCGGCAGCGAACATTGGAGCATTATCATTGGTGGCCACGTTTCTTCGAGAATGAACTACGCGGTTCGCGTTTGCGTGCTCAAGCCTAGCAGGTAATCCTAAGATAATCTGGAATGCTCTCGGACATTCTGGCGCGGTTTGCGTAAGGCATTATCTACATGTGCGATAGGCCGGAGACGTAAAACATAGAAATAAAGCAGCAGGTGTGGCAATGCCCGATTTCTGCGATCGAGTCTACTTGAGGCTGCGATTCCGGGAAACATCTTACGCAGCTCTTCACGCACGACTGCTCGGATGGTCTCACGCAGGTCGTCGGTGCTGTGGGCTTGAACTTCGGTGTAGTCCATTGTGGGTGAGCGGCGGTTGCACTGCCTTGTCCGAATCTCAAGCGCCTTTTCTATAGTTGTAGCTTCGGTGAGGAATTCGGCGACCGTCGTGGGCAGGTTTCGGACAAGTCCTGCGAACAGTTCTTGTTTCACACCCCGCATGAGGAGGCGAAGTTTTTTGTCTTCGGCCATTGCAGCGTCGGCAAGGCGGAATAGTCGAGTCATCTCTTCCGTGAAGATGGTGACGCGCCATAGGCCGGCGACGTAAAACATAGAAAGGAGCATGTGTGGCACTACTGTTTTTTTTTTTTTTGAAATTGTGTTCTCTAATGAGCAGCGAAGTAGGCGTAGAAAATTATCAGTCAATTCATTTTTCATTGCAACAGTTTTTTAAAGTAACTGGCTAACCGAAAACTTTGCCCGTTTATATCCAGGAATTGCTCTAAGCATCGCAGAAATCGTGTACGTTAACTCCCAGACGATCATTTTACAATTTTTCGTAATCTGCTCGAGTAAGCGTACATATGTAAAAAATAAGTTATATTTAGGGACGAAACTCGGCAACCTATTCTAATTAAAGGAGCATCGTCGTATTACTCCTATGTTTTGTGTTGGCTAGCTAACTTTATTCAATTCAATGAGTTTGTTACAATACACAAGGTACAGTATACACATGTAAGGGGGCAGGGTTGGCAAAAAGGCAATTTAATGCCTGACAAGGCGCCGGAACCCGTCCCAGACTATAAAGCGCACAAAAAGCAGTAATGTACACATACTTTAAAAAATATTTTAACAAAGAAGCAGCCACAGTTACAAAATTTTTTTTTTAAGAGCTTATAAAACAACGTTAGATGAACATTATATTAAGTACAGACCTGTCTGCAAGACTCAGTTTATAGCAAACAAAGCAAGGAATATGTGAATGAACCCAAACTTTTCGAATAACAAACCAATTTATTAGAACTCATTAATGAAAATGTCACGAGTGTATACACGTCAATTATAAATACAACCTGTGTGATACCGCAGAGAGAGGAAAAGTTATTTTTGGAGCCCTACTAGATATGTGTGTATCTTTTTTTTTTAAATGCAATTAATGAGCGGCTTTCTTGCAATATGGTGGTAATTGCGGGATGTGCATTTAATAGTGCAGGGATCATATGCGCTAGCTTTTGCGTGCCGTAGTTAGTCCGTATTCTTTCGCTGCAGTATGTTATGCGTCTAAAGCTGTATGTATGCTGTCTTCGTGTATATGCATCATGAAAAGCGACCGGGTCAGATTTCAATTTATCCCATATGATCATCGCTATTTTTTTGTTTAGGATGTTCTCAAACTTTAATATGTCGTGTTTGTTGAAAAGTGGAGTGGAATGTGTTCTAGGTTGAACCCCTTCAATTATCCGAACTATTCTTTTCTGTAGTTTATAAATACATTCTTTGTTTGTGTTTGTAGTGTTACCCCATATTAATAAACAGTAATTTATACGCGAGTAAACTAAGGAATAGTACAGTTGCTTCGTTATCCAACTTGGCAGAAAACATCTGATTTTCCCGATTACACCAATTGAGCGCGAAATGTCGGTGCGAACTTTGTTTATGTGATATGTCCAGTCAAGTGTTTCATGAAAAATAATACCGAGAAATTTTTGGGATGTGACCCGCTCAATCGATTCCCCTCGAAACTTCACTTGGATGTCACGGGGTATACTTCTATTTTTTGGGCGAAAAATAACATATTGTGTTTTTTTGGTGTTTAGTTCAATCTTATTTGCTATTAACCATATTGATAAGTGCTTAAGCCATTTGTTTGCTTGCTCTTCTAAGCTGTTGATATCTTTGCCAGAGAAAAAAACGTTCGTGTCATCGGCGTATAGAACCATGTCTGGGGTTAGTGGTATATTTACAATATCATTGATATATAAGAGGAACAGGAGCGGGCCTAATATAGATCCTTGAGGGACGCCGTACTTAATTTTATCCATTTTTGATACTGCATGATGCGTATCACAATACTGAAATCGATTTGTTAAATAACTGTCTATTAATTTGAGTGAAACACCTCTTATGCCGTATAAATTTAATTTCACCAGGAGTATTTCATGTTTGATCGAATCGAAAGCCTTTTTTGAAATCAAGAAATATTCCAAGCGTATAAGATCTCTGCTCAAAATTATCTATTATTTTGTCCTTGATATACAGCAAAGCCCCCTCTGTACTTTTTTTTCTTCTGAAAACCGTACTGCTGTTTTGTTATTATGTTTTCTTGGCTACAAAAGTTTGAGATTCGAAAGTATAAGACTCGTTCTATAATTTTTGAAAATATGGGCAAGACAGATATAGGTCTATAATTATTTAAGTCATTTTCATTACCACCTTTGTGAATGATCGAGACCCTGGCTATCTTTAGCTTATCAGGAAATATTCCGGTGCTTAAAATTAAATTACATATGTGTGAGAGGGGCAGACTAATATTCTGTGAGACTGCTTTTAATGGCCCTGCTTTTATACCGTCAACACCTGCCGCAGAGTTGTTAGGTAGATTCATAATGAAACAATGTACTTCAGATTCATCAGTGGGGGCCAAAAAAAGCGATTTTGTAATACTTTTTGTAATGTACGATCTTGGTTCACAGTCTGCTTCGGTATTAGCGGAGGTTTCACAAGCACCCGATTTCAAAAAATGATTGTTGAACTTATCAGCGAGTAATGTACCGGAGCAAGGTTTGCCTTCTATCATAAGCTCGGTGATGGTTTTTTTACTTGATGAAGATAAAAGACTATTCATGGTATTCCAAACTGCCTTCTGGTCATTTACAATAGCAGAAAACTTGTGTTCATAATATTGTATGCGTGCCCGCTTAATATCAGACCCTAATTTATTTCTAAACTGTTTAAACTGCCGTAAGTAGTCGATTTGCTTTGTTTTGATGAAAGTGTGAAATAGGTTATCCCTTTCTTTTATTCTCTTTAGAAGTGACGCATCTATCCATGGCTTTCTGGCTTTTTTGCTCGTTTTGAGCAGTACTAGAGGAAATGCCTGATCATAGAGCTGTGCTATTTTCAACTCAAATGTTTCGTAAGCTCGTACAGGTTCTGCGATTTGTAATATTTCACTGAAATCTGCCGCAGTAACTAATCTTTGAAAGGTTTGAATTTTCTCAGTAGTAATTTTCCTGTAGTAAGTAGGGTTGATTTTCTTACGCTTTGTTTTATGTGACTTTATGAATGCAAAAAATCGGAAAGTGGTCACTAACACCGGGTATAACAACTCCAGCACATATTTCATTTTTTGAAGTTTGTGAAGCACAAGTCAAGAAGGGTTTCAGACACTTCTGTCATCCGAGTAGGCACATGAATTTCGTTCTCATAGCCAAAACAGAGCATTGTGTCAAGAAGGTTTTGCTTGTTAACAGAGGTAGACAACATGTCAATGTTGAAATCGCCCGTTACAATCACCCGTGCATTTTGTCGTTCACAAAATTCCAATAACTCCCGAACAAAGTATAAGAAGGCTGACACAGTTCCGGAAGGAGGCCTATATATTACCACTAGGAACAGATTAGCCGACCTCACCATGACTGATTCAAAATCACAAGTTGTAACTGTATATTCTTTTATGACATCAAATTTAAGGCTATCGTGGATATAAATTGCCACACCACCACCTCTTTTGTTCTTTCTACAGAGTGTGACGCAATTGTAGCCTGTAAATGATACAGCGTCTTCACAGCTCGTGAACCAAGTCTCAGTAAAAGCTAAGAAATCAAATTTATGCTTTAAGAGGTCGAGCAGTATGTCAACGGCCTCTTTTTTATTTCGTAAGCTTTGCGAATTCAGATGAAGCAATGATAACTGGTCTTTATCGTGAAAAAGGTTTAGTCGCTGAAAGGAATATGCGTCGTAGTAATGGTATTTATTTTCATGCGCCATAGTGACGTGCTGATCCGGTGTGGGCTGTCATCATTTAGTTTAGCGAATTTTTTCGAGATCTTGCTCTGATGCGATTCTGATTACTCGGTCACGCGGGGTGCGGCGCACAAAAAGCTTTCCGTTTCTGTGCCATGTGAACTGATATTCTTTTTCAGTTGCCCTCGATTTCATTTTCCAGAAAAGTGCTTTGTTATACGCTGTGAGGTTTTCATTGAAGAAAATATTTAACTTTGCTTTTCTTAAGTCGCTCTTCTTCTCAAGCCATCTTTCTTTCGTAAGGCGAGACGAGAACCTGACTATCACAATATCAGGTTTATCACTTTTTTTGTCGTTTTTCGATGGCATGCGGTGCACAGCCTCGACGTCACTCTCGGAAAGTGGTAGAAGCTCAAGATCGCATGCTAATTTGTTTAGCTTTTCTAGAAGGTTTTCATTAGTGTGTTGGGACAATCCGTGCACTTCGAGGTTAAGGCGTCTGCTATACTGATCTAACTCGTTGACCTCGTGTTTGAGCTTATCCACTTCTTTTTCTTTAGCCTCAGTCTCGAGTTTCACGACTCGTTTTTTGAGGTCCGAAATGTCATTCGACTGGTGCTTCAGTTTCGCCATGGCTTCATCATATTTATTCGACATAACCTTTACCGACTCTTCGATGTTCTCAACAGTTGTTTTAATTTTTTTGCAAAGCATCAACCTTCGATTTGATTGTTAGCAATTCATTTAATTTGCGGTGGATTTCAGCTAACTCAGAAGCAAAGTTCGTTTCTGAACCACGAATTTGACCCTCTGAACGACTTTCAGCATGAGCCATCAATTTGCAAGGCGCGCATGCCCATGATTTTTTTGCCGCTGCCGATTTCTTTTTGTAGGCATTTTCTGTGACCCCAGAGCAAGTACCAGCATGGTAATAACACCTGCATTCAGAGCACATTAGCCACAAATCACTGTCGTTTATCTTGTCGTTACAATTGCGACACGTGTCACCCATGTTGACACTCAAGCGAAAAGCACTCTACGCACTCAGCAGCAGAAGAAACCATAAACTAATAGATTCGTTTAATATGCTAGGAAGACCAAGAGCAACCAACCTGCAATGTACAAGGTATGCTTTTAGAATCCGCTGCGTTGCCTCGATGGTGTCTCTACTGCTGCCGAGTGCGCAAATGCCGTAGAACTGTGCAGGAGACGTCCTTTTATGGAAGCGAAGGTGCTTGTCCGCCAGGGGACTATCTTTGGGCCTCCGCTTGACCAATAGCTTGTTCCCGTTTTTCGGCGCGTGCTCCAGCAGGCGTCGATTGTGATTCCGCAGTTTTCTGCAATGTACAAGGTATGCTTTTAGAATCCGCTGCGTTGCCTCGATGGTGTCTCTACTGCTGCCGAGTGCGCAAATGCCGTAGAACTGTGCAGGAGACGTCCTTTTATGGAAGCGAAGGTGCTTGTCCGCCAGGGGACTATTTTTGGGCCTCCGCTTGACCAATAGCTTGTTCCCGTTTTTCGGCGCGTGCTCCAGCAGGCGTCGATTGTGATTCCGCAGTTTTCTGCAATGTACAAGGTATGCTTTTAGAATCCGCTGCGTTGCCTCGATGGTGTCTCTACTGCTGCCGAGTGCGCAAATAAACGTTTTATAAACGTTATTCGCTTTTCTTTTGCAGGCGGCCAAATTGACTTCGCTCATCATGATAATCTTGCGCAGATCGCTCTGCAGGAAACAATAGAGTTTGAAGGAGTTGTTGAGATGGTCGCAACAAGTCTTCCTAAAAATGAGACGCTTATCGTTGTTACGGCAGATCATTCTCACACTTTAAACATTGCCGGTCACCCACCACGGGGAACAAACATATTGGGTAAGTCTCTCAAGCAACGGTACAAAGCATTCTAAAAGACGGGGCGTGCAAACACGGACACAAGAAGGAAATCAGGACATCAAAACGCCTTTGTGGCGTTTGTGGTGTCCTGACTTCCTTCTTGTGTCCGTGTTTGCACGCCCTGTTTCTTTTACAATCAATCCGTACCAACTAGCTTAGCTATCTGTTATTCTAAGTTTCAAAGCAGTTTTTCTGGTGTAGCGAATCATTCATAACCTTCTCGTCAAAGTCCTGATAGAAAGACGTGCTCCTAAAATAAGCCATCGCAGCAGTCTTCTGTCCAGCGACATAGCTGCCTGCCTGCTTGTCTGTGCCATCACATTATATTGTCAGTTGCTGTTGGTAATAAATTATCTCTTGTAGGCACCCATTTTCTCATTCTTATGTAAACTCAATGTGTCTACTTACCGTTACAACGATAGAACGGTCTAAAGTGACTTTTGTCCCTTGATGTCTCTCCGCAAAACACCACTTGCTAAAATGAAAGCTGAAGATGCTTCAGAAACCGATAATACATTGTGGTAATCGCCGGCAGACATTATTGTCGCCGATGTAATTTTTTAGATGCGAAGCAGCTCTTTGACTAGCCTGTGTAACGCTGTCCCTCCGTGCGTGCGTACGAACGCGCCGCAACGCGCTCCCCCTCGCCGCAGGTGTTGGAGCGGTGCCAAGTAGGTCACGCCGCAACTGCGCGTTGACGTCACGCTCCCCTCGCAGTGCCCTCTGACGTCACTCTCTCCCTCGCCACCACGCGCTCGCCCCAGCTCCGGCAGCTGCCGCCCGACGCGCAACGACAAGACCAACGCCAGCCATCGCTTCAAACGAATCTTCCAGCGCTCACCGCAGCACCCGCGTTAGCGCCGTTCAACCCGTGACGCCACCCGTGCGTAACGCTGCTGCTTCGCATCCCATCAGGGTTCCCTTTGGGAAGATGGTGTAAATTTTTTCGTGGTTGTTGCAGTAGGTGCTTTAAAATACGCGAAAGAAAAGTTCGTCTTGCCCCGCCCCTGCAAGCACGCCGAAAGTGCGGGCTTGCAAACCTATGTCATCATCGGTTACTTTGGCGGAGCCGTGCTGCACTCTGACGGAGAGTTCCTGCCGCTCACTAATCCGAACTGCGAGAACGCTCTTTATGTGACGAAGGCTCGAGTGAGTATAGAGAAGCTGAAAGTTCTGCAGCTTGATTACGATAGCTGGAATATCGACAAGCAGGCCAGCGCTGCGTGTCTTTGGTATCTTCAACCGCGATCTCCGTGACTAACTCGTGACATGCCGTTGCCGCAGCTAATCGAGGAGGCGCCGCTTAAGCAGTGTTGATGCTGCAGACAACGCGGCATGCCGAGGAAGACGTTACCGCGTTCGCTCAGCATCTCGAGAAGCCCTGCGGCCACAGGCTCTCTTGCCCGAAAAGTGCTCTTTCCGTTCACTTTTGAGAACTCTCATATCACCTTTCGAATTCAGCAGGCATCAAACTGGCCAGAGATGTTCCAAAGTCGTTTTTTAGGTGCGAAGCAGCTTAGAGCGGAGTTCAGTCAGCAATTGACCACCCTTACTGCGCATGAGCCAACGTTCCCCCCCCCCCTCCTCGCGTGAGCGCGAGGAGGTGAGAGGAGGTGGCGTGAGCGCTGCCTCCGCTTCGTTTCTCCTCTCCCGTTTCTCTCTCTCTGGCGCACCTGTGAGCTCGTATATAATGCGGCGTGCGCTCGTATATAATGCGACGCGCGCTCGCTCCGTTGCACTCTCCATCGGAATGGCGCTATGGATGTCAACGTTGGCGCCAGTTGTAGAGGCATCGGTAACGTAAGCTGTGACAGCAGCGCAAGCAGCGTAAGAAGCACCGCTGATACACAACTCCACACACAAATCAAACATACACGGAAACATACAAATGGAAACAACAAATGGAAACACAAGTGAACACCAGCGCTGCTTAGCATCCCCACATGGTTCCCTTTAGTGGCAGACAGACAGACAAAGAACTTTATTGAAGTCCTGAGGGACTAGCCGGGAAGGACCCGCTGGGGTCCTCGGCTCGCCGCTGGCTGCTCCCATGTCGGAATCGGGAGGCCATGCCTCTCCGCTCTTTCACGGGCCCTCTGGACGGCCGTTGACTGGATATCGAGGGCAATACTTGCTATGGCGTCTTCCCAGTCCTGTTCGCTGGTGTGTGATGTGTCCCGTAACGCAGGACACTGCCAGAGCATATGAGCTAGAGTGCTAAATGCCTCCCCGCAATCCGGGCACTGTGGATCAATATCTTGATTAATCCGGCTTAGGAAACCTCTCGAGGGATATGACCTCGTCTGAAGCATCCTAAGCGTCATCGCTTGAGCTCTGCATAGTTTTGGGTGTGGAGGCGGGTAGCGCCTGCGTTCCTCTCTATCACTATAGAGAGGAACGCAGGCGCTACCCGCCTCCACAGCACCCTCATGAAAAGACGATCTCATGAAAAGTTAGTAAGGGGTCTCTGTGCCCGATCTCTTCCGAATCCAATGAAGCCTCACCGTCGTCGCGGCGCGTGAGTTCTCGCGCACGACGGTGAGCAACCTCATTGGGGTTCGGACGGCCCGGCAGCACGTCGTCGCCCGTGTGAGCCGGGAACCACGCGATGTAATGCATGGTGGCAGAATTATAAATTGACTTTCTTTTTAGAAGCGCTGCCGCCTCGCTAGCAACCATTCCGGAGGCGAAGGCCCTGACGGCTGCTCGGGAGTCCGTGTAGATATATGGCCGCCTAGAATCCTGCATCGCCAGAGCAACCGCCACCTGCTCTGCCACGTCGGCCGTTGCAGCGGCTACTGAGGCCGCATATAGGAGCTTGCCCTGTTCGCTGACTGCAGTGACCGCGAATTTACCGGAGCGCCCGTACTGAGCGGCGTCCACAAAGGCTTCCATGCCTACCGTTTTCTTTAATATCGCTCTAGCACGAGCTGCTCGCCTGCCCACATTATGCTGTGGGTGCACGTTTCTGGGGAAGGGACCGACGACGTAGGTCCCTCTTGATTTCTCGTCCAGCTGAACCGCGTCACTTTGACTGTAACGCGGTCGCAAGCCCGCCGCTTCTAAGAGGCACCTACCCGCGCTGGAGCCCGAGAGCCTCGTGATCTGTGCCGAACGCTGCGCTTCTATTAGTTCGAGGGTGGTATTGAGAACACCGAGCTTCATTAGCCTGTCCGTGCTCGCCGTGACGGGAATACCCAGTACCTTTTTGACACTTTTCCGCATCAGCGTATCAAGCTTGTCCCTTTCGGTTTTAGTCCAATGCAAAGCCGATACCACAAAGTTGATGTGGCTCATGAGAAAGGCGTGGTGCGCTCTAAGTAGGTTGTCCTCGCCCAGCCCCCCCTTTCTATTCGAGACTCTAATGATTAATCTGAGAATGTTCTCGGTTTTAGAGGTCAGATGCGCAATTGTTTTGGCAGTACATCCCCTGGCATCGAGCAACAGTCCGAGAATTCTGATCGAATTCACCCTGGGAATCTTCTGGCCGGCCCGCGTGTAAACGTCTATGGGGATCTGTTCGAGCGGCACGAGCCCCCGAACTCCCTGCCTTGCCGGTCTGTATAACATGAGCTCCGACTTGGCTGTGGAAAGTTGGAGACCCGTGCCCTCCAGGAAAGATTCGGTCACGTCTAAGGCCTCCTGGAGCGCCTGTTCCACTTCCGCCTCCGAGCCTCCCGGGCACCAGATCGTAATGTCATCGGCATACAGCGCGTGTCCCACATTTGGAACAGCGGTCAGCCGCTTCGAGAGCCCGTGCATTGCAATGTTGAACAGGAGGGGAGAGATCACCGCCCCTTGGGGTGTGCCTCTGTTTCCTAGCACGAATGGTTCTGATTTGGTTTGACCCACCTTGATGACCGCCGTCCTGCTCTTCAGGAAGGACTCCACGAACGCGAAAAATCTACCTCCTAAGTTCAAAGCGGAAACCTCGCCTAAGATAAAGTCGTGCGACACGGTGTCGAAGGCTTTGGACAAATCTAGTGCCAGAATGCCCCTGACGTCTCTGGTCCTGTTGTCAATAACCTGAGTTTTAAGCAGTAACATGACGTCCTGCGTGGAAAGTGATGGTCTGAACCCTACCATGTTGTACGGGAACAACCCCTCGCGCTCTATGTGTTTCGAGATCCTGTTGTGGATCATGTGCTCGGCAACCTTACCTAAACACGATGTGAGCGAAATGGGCCGGAGGTTCTCCAGGCTTGGGGGGCTTTCCAGGCTTAGGAATCAGTACCACCGTCGCCTGTTTCCACGAGTCCGGAACGTGGCCTTCCTGCCATACCTTGTTTATTGCCTTCGTAATTGCGCTAATGGACCGGTCGTCCAAGTTCCTCAAGAGCCGGTTGGTTATGCCATCTGGCCCAGGGGCCGACCTACCATTGAGATTGTGAAGAACTTCCCTGACGTCCGCCTCCGAAAACAGATCATCGAGGTTTGGGGCGTCCTCCCCTTCATATAGAGGGTATTCTCGCAGTTCATCATTCTCGATCGGAAGATACTTTCGTGCAAGATCTAGGAGAAGAGACTTCTCGGATCGCCCCTCCTCTTTTTGCTTATGCACTAGTCTATCTATGGCTAGCCTCTGATTACCCTTGGTTTGTTTATCACCGAGCAGATGTTTCAGAAGGTTCCATTTCCCCCCCTTGCGCATTCGACCGTCTGCTGCCGAGCAGGCTTCGTTCCACTGTTGTCTGTTGAGATCCGTACAGTGCTCTTCTATGCTGCGATTAAGCTCCGCAATCTTCTTTCTAAGCCTGCGGTTTAGCCTTTGCGTTCTCCACCTCTCCAGCACAGATCAAGATCGGTGGATATTTCCGTAGTGGCCCTTTCAACGTCCCTCTTGACCTGCGCAAGTAGATCCTCCAGTGCACTGTATTGACTCATCCTCGTTCCGTATCTTTCGGAAGAGATTCCAGTCAACGTATTTGTATATTCTAAGCGGGGCCGCCCTGATCCTGATCAATAACGCTACGATGTGATGGTCACTCCCCAAATTTTCCTGCATGTTAGTCCAAGCTGCTTCGATGTTTCTAACAAATGCCAAATCTGGCATCGTGTCCCTCGAGACCGAATTGCCTATCCTCGTCGGAAAGCGCGGGTCTGCCACTAGAGTCAACGCACAGTCTTCTGCCGTCCTGACCAAGTTCGCTCCCTTCGCCGTTTGTCTGTCATACCCCCAGGCCATGTGCGGGGCATTGAAGTCCCCCGCCACTATTAGAGGACTGTCACTGGCTATGGCAACTGCCCTGCTTAAGAGTTCATGAAAACTCTGCCTCTGATCCGTCGGAGGGCTGTACACATTGAGCACGAATACGCTCTGTATGAATCTATCACTAGGAATTATTTCAAGCACTTGCGCCTCCAATCGATTGCTGGCGTCAGCTCTGCCTGTGCTTATTTCGTGCTCCTGGAAGGAAATTCCCTTTTTAACCAGAGTGATTACCCCTCTCCTACGCTCTCCTCTCTTCGAGGCGACGTGGTATCCCGGAAAGGATGCCTCCTCGCAAAGGGTCTCCTGTAGGAGCACGACGTGCAGGCTTGTCTGCTTGTGCTTTAATAAACTGCTGTAGCGCAGCCTTGCGGCGCTGGAAGGCTAGCACAGTTCCATTGCCCTACAAATAGTCTGTCCGTGTTACCCGCCATATTGTCTTTAATTAGCTAGCATCTCCTTGAGCGCGGCGCATTTGCCAGACGCTTCGGAATCCTGCTGTGCTTTCTTAACCTTGCCGGCCACCTTCGGTCTGCTTACATCAACTACTTTAGCCTCCACTACCCCCATCCTGCGGTTGAGGGTGACAATAGCCTCAGACTTTTTTTTGATGATCTCGGATTGCTGTTCGATAGCTCCGGACTGCTTCCTAATCGCTTCCGCTAATCGATCGAGGATTTCTGCAATTGATCCCTTCGCGATCGTCACGGCGGGCGTGGACCCGGACGCCTCCTCCATCGGCTCCACCGCGACCTCGGTCGACTCGGGGGGAGGCGCCTTGCGCTTTGCTTGCCCCAACACCGGCTTTAGTGTAGGCGCGGGAGACGTGCTGCCCTGACCGTTCTGTGCTTTCCGAATCAATTCGAGGTCTGCCCTCAACTTACGCATTTCCTCCTTGAGCTGCGCGTTCTCCTGCTTTAAAGGCACAATACGCGGATCCTCTTTCTGCTCTGGCAGTGTAGCCTCCGTTACCTTTTGTCCATTCGTCTTCCCCTTGACCTTCTGGATGCGAACGCTGGAGTGTGAGCGCTCCCTGGAACGGGAGTGCGAGTGATCCCTGGAACGGGAGTGCGAGTGATCCCTGGAACGGGAGCGCGTTCTGCTTCTGGACTGCCGGCGTCGTCGCCTCTGACGCACGATGTATGGTACCTGGAAGCGCCTGCTGCACCTGCGGTCCGCCGTCGGGTGCGCGCCTCCACAAATGGCACACTTTGGGTCGCACTGATGATCTTCCGGTGGGGAAACCATGCCGCAACCACGACATTTCCTTTTTTCCTCGCCGTTAGGGCAAACGTCTGCTCTATGGCCAAGCTCTCCACACGTGTAGCAAACGTCTACTTGCCTGCGATACAAGGCGCAAGGAAACATGACCGTCCCGCAGACCACGTGGTTCGGCACCTTGTGTCCTTCAAAGAGCAGCACGATCGTGGGGGTCTTCTTGATTCGTCTAACTTCCAATGCCTGTGGGTTTCGGTGATTGATGATCATCGCCTTTAGATCGGCGTCGCTGATTTCAGGGTTCACTCCCCGCACCACCCCTTTGCAGGTGTACATAATTTTTTTATGTGCTTCCGCTTCCCGTTAGGCAGAATGGTTCGGTCGAATGAACAAGGCATTTGCTTGCGTAAGTGTTGACCAACATTGGCTGTCTGACTCCGCCAGCAGTAAAAGTATGTACAAGCATTTGATTTGGCTGAATTTTGTATTAGTGTCCGAAGAATTCTAGCGCGACAGTTTTTTTTTATTTCTTTATTTTTCTCTCATTCGCGGCTCTATCTTAGTCTTTATCTCATGAGTTCGTTAGCGTATGGCTATCATTTTCGAACCGGTTACCAACACTCTTAAGTATAATAATTGTTAAGGTTTAAGGTCATAAAATGACGATATGATTTTGAGAGATGCCGTGGTAGAGGGCTCCGGATATTTCGACCACCCGGCGTTATTTAACATGCACCTTAATATAATTGTACGGGCCTCAAGCATTTTCTCCTCTAGTCAAAAAGCTGCCGCCGTGGCCGGGATTCGATCCCGCGAACTTCGGGTCAGCAGTCGAGCATCATAACCACTAGAGCACCGTGGCGGGTGATCAATGTGCTTTAACAATACCTCGCACAGTCGGTGGTCTACTCGGCATCTTTTCATCTCGTACCTATAAACAGTGGTTGGAAACGACTGACTACATTTTTATTCAGACATATGACTCACGAGATATATCGACACCCCACCCCCTCCCCCCCGCAGCTCACGCTTCTGATCAATAAATGTTGACCTGTGGTATGAACGCTAGTGCATTAGGTATGTGTGATTAGACGTGAGTATAAAGGCGAGCAGGCATTAAGATATTAGTAATGCTGAAGTTGACTATTTATCCTGATGAGTCGACAGCCGAATGTGGAGCTCACTCAGGCTCAGTCAAGAAATATATTTTGCGCTGAGGGCTTACTCGGACTCAGACTGACTAAAACTTTCATCAACCGGACTCAGTCGAACTCACACACCAAGATATTGTTCACCCGGGCTCACTCAGATTCAGACTCACGGCTCGATCTTAGTCTGAGTGATTATTGCTGAGCCGACTCGTGAGTAAGTTATCCGACCTATGCACTTACGTAATCTTAGTAGCCTGAGTCGCTCCACATTTCACACAGTCCTTCAAAAAGAGTAGGCGAGCATAAAACAGCTCTTCCATTTACCTGTGCTGCCCTCTGGCGTTTTTGTAAGATTTTGGCTGCGTTCAAAATTACCAATATTGCCAGGAAGAAAACTTTAGAGACCAAGAGACTTTTCGAATCTTTTCCGGTAAGAGAAAGGTGCGTGCGCCGTGGCATCTTGCGAAAGCCGGATCATCATTGTAGCCACAAGTGAGTTTCCTGACATGTACTTATACCTGTGACCAAAGTTTAGTTTCATAACTTTGTATTCTTCCGTGCTGAAACTCCTATAAAAAGAGTCGTTGAAAGCGTGAAAGACATAACCGTTAATTCGTAACATGTTGGACAAGGCAGTACTACAGCTACTGCATGACGGACGAAAGCGGTAAGGAAAATTGGTGAAGGTTTCTTTTAAATAAATCGGACACACTACCATGGCAAGAAAGGACTTACGAAAAGTTTACAACTATTCATTTTTGGTAATGCTTTTGCTGGCTTGCAAAATATATGGTAACAACTCACGCGGAGTCATGCCCATCACAATTCCATTGCGTCTGGTTCACTAGGACTCAGACTTACTCGAATGCTTTTCGGGTGGACAGAGGTTCATATCACGGGGCAGTTTGAGCCAAAGTCAGTCGCTCTGATGCGATTCATCCAGTGAATTTGCCGGACTATGCCTCTAAGTATTTTCCTGAGATGGAGGCAGACGCATGCTACCTATAACTGACATTTCCAGGATTGCAATCAAAACGCTCCTTGTCCCCTACCGCATTTAGATCTATGCTACAGTGACAAGGCCACCGATGATACTTAGCTACACAAGAGTGGATAACGCCAAACATTGTTCAATTCACATGCAACGCACGTCCTCTAGCACACATATAGTATACATATCGTGCAAGCACACGGGAAACCATTGACAAACTGTGGGTGCCATTGTAACAGCCACAAGTGCCATTCTTTTGGCAAATTCTAGAGGCCCGTTATTGTGCGAGGTCAGTGCGCGTTAAGGAACACCAGATGGTCGAAATTTCCGGAGCCCCTGCACTACGGCGTTTCTCATAATCATATAGTGCTTTTCGGACGCAAAACCCCAGATATTATTATTATTATTATTATTATTATTATTATTATTATTATTATTATTATTATTATTATTATTATTATTATTATTATCTGACTGCATGATTTACAAGATACTAGAGGAATGTTCAGTTGTAATTAATACTAACTATACCGCAATAATTCAACACTACCTTGAACATATTAGCAATTGGTGCAACTGTTGGCTAATGTGTCTTAATCCAAATAAATGCAAAGCAATGTGCTTTCTCTCGCAAGAATTCCAACTCAGACTTTTCGTATCATATTAATGGCGAACTGACACCTATAGCGTTAACGCTTTGAAATTCTTACGTGTAACCTTAACATGTAACCTTTCCGGGACTGCCTACATCACCAACATCTGCAGCAACGCCTCATGGCCATTAGGCTACTTACACCTACGAAACACACCCACTAATATACGTGCTTTAGCCTACACAACATTTGTTCGCCCTCAAGCTCGAATTCTCTTCTTCGGTTTGGTCCCCTTATTACACGTATCTAACTGAAATGCTTCAATCAGTCAAAAACAGAGCGGCCATATTCATCTCTCAAAATTACGATCATAGCACGAGCATAACGCAAATTAAAAAAAAAAACTAATCACTTCATCCTTTCAGCAGCCGTCGGGACATAACCCTCCTATCATTACTTCATAAATATGTGCACGGGGAAAGGTCATTACGAATAACATTGCAAAGATATGCATTCACGCCAAAAAGATTACATAATCATCAATCCTTCACACCCACCTACGGAAAAACTGATATCTTCAACTCATCCGCCGTCCCATGCGCTATCCGCATGTGGAACTACCTTCCAGATGATATAGTAGCTGAACGCGATAAAGATAAATTTCAAGGCACTTCAACACGCATTTCCAGAATAAAGTGTTTGCTTTATTCACGTCTAGTTTGGTATTTATGTGTTAAACTATCAGTACTTTCGTGTTTAATTATTGTTATTTCCTGCGTTTGAATAATTACATGCGCGTCATATTTTATGCGTAATCTTGAGCAATGCTTTTGGTCTTCATGTCTTGTATACACCTATGCCTTTTTAGAACTTATGTTTACTATTTCTAGCCTGTGGTTGTATTGTCCCTATTTAGCATGTATTTAGTTCCTGTTGTATTCTCTTTATCATCAAAAATTTTTCCGTATTTCGATTGTTTGTATTTAGGTAATAATAATATCTGTAGTTTTACGTCCCAAAGCCATGATATGATTATAAGAGACGGCGTAGTGAAGGGCTCCGGAAATTTTGACCATCTGGTGTTTTTTAACGTGCACTGACATGGCAGAGTACACGGGCCTCGACCATTTCGCCTCCATCGAAACGCGACAGCCGCGGCCAGGATGGAACCCGCAACCTTTCGGTCAGCAGTCGAGCACCGTAGCCACTATTCCACCGTGGCGGCCGTTTTTTTAGATGTGAAGCATCTTAGAGCGGGGTTCAATCCGGTGGTGTGCGGCGTGAACACCCTTACTGCACATGCGCAAACCCTTTCAAAAATAAAAATAAAACCTCCTCTCCCCCCCTCTAGGCATCCCTCCCCGCGGCGACCGCACCCTCACTGCGTACGCGCGTCCCCTCCTCTCTCGCCTCGCGATGCCGACGCAGGCAGCGTCTGCTAGCAAGTTTCTTGGTTGCGAAAACGGACTGCTCGCGCTGCACAACCGTTCACTGGCCACCCCGTATATATGGCACTGGATCTTGACCTGCAAGATGGTGCCGGTGGGAGATTTCTCCGGTGCGTTGTTGAACAATAAAAATTCGCAGCGTGCGCGTTAACTAAAATCGAGTGAAAAACAGCGCTAAAAAGTCGGGACAAGAAAGAACATGGGACCACGGCGCTGACTAACAACCATATGTGTTTATTTCTTCAGTCAGAATATATATATTTCACCACTATCACAATGAAATCACAAAAAGTTGAATACTCAGCCTGCGCAGAGGCTATGAGGCGATCAATCGGACATGAATTTTATCTCTTTCGGAAGGAGGGAGATCGAGGGGGAGGCTAACACATGCCTCGCCGCTGTTGTGGATGTGATAAGCCTCTGAAATGAGACGCGCTCGTTTGTCATGGTATTTTGACAGGTAAGTGGTATCTCCAAAAGATGGGTGGCACCCGCAATTGGTAAAGTGAATAGATAACTGACTATCAGCAGCTTGTTTATGAACCTTGTTCGAATGCTCACGCATGCGGTCATTCGCGCACCGCCCAGGTTTGCCCAATATAATAACGCCCGCAAGAAAGAGGAATTTTGTACACAACACCTTGGCGACATTCAACAAACTTCTGCTTATTCTTCTTAGTGCATACTCTCTTTTTCTCTCCCCCTCGATTCACTTTCTGGCACAGCTTACCAAGCTTATTTTGGGCAGAAAACACTAGCTTAACGTCTGGCCTGGCGACAACCTTTTTGAGATTGTGCGCCACCTTGTGCACATACGGGATGACAGCTACAGTTAGCTGCGAGTTTGTCGCTGATTGTATGGCACTTGGGCGTTTGTTCTTAAAACCTGCTAGGAGACTTTCAGAAATGTTAGCCAAAAGCGTTGCTGGAAAACCTGCAAGCTTCAGGCGTGCTACTTGCGAAAGAAAACTTTCTTCAACTTGGTGGTCACAGGACCTGCTTAGCGCCGCCTTCATGCACGCTCTTGCAATGCCGCGTTTTACAATCTTCGAGTGGGCAGAGGAAAAAGGAAGAAGGCTCTTTTGAGACCTAGGCGCGTAGCGCCAACAGACATGGCTATTTGAGAACGCGAGTTGTAAGTCTAAGAAGCGTAGTTTGTTATCTGAAGGGTGCTCAGTCGTCAATTCAAAACAGCTTAATTCTGCGAGGAACACGTCAAAAACTGCATTAGCAGCAGGCTGCGCGTCAGAAGGGTTAGTGCTGTAAAATACTAAAAAATCATCCACGTATCGCATCACCTTTACCGTGCTCGTCCGATTTAGCTTGCTCTCGAGCTTACGGTCATAGCTGGCTAATAAAATGTCACTAAGAGCAGGGGCGATGCAGGAGCCCTATGTACACACATTTCCGCTGTATAAAAAGCTTATCATCCAAGCAGATGAAGGCGGATTGCATATAGAACGTTAAAAATTCTAAAAACATGTCTACTGTGATTCCAGATGCGTTCTGAAACTCAAGAGCCCCGTTTCTGTCAATGCAATTGCTCACTTCGGTACATACTTCTTCCTGAGGCAGTGAATAATACAAATTCTTAATGTCCACGGCAAACGCACTCACACCCACTGGACACTCATCCCGAAGATAGTCAGAAACAGTTACCTGGCGTCCTAATGAGGTAAAGGTCGTCCACATCAAGAAGACACAAGAGTCTTTGCAGAAACCCACCAAGTTCTCGCTGCCAGGTTCCGCGCTCAGAGACGATGGCTCTGAACGGGCACAGTTCCTTGTGTGTCTTGGCGCTGAAGAAGGCCGAAAGATCGGTCTCTTTGCAGTCCTTCACAGAGGATGCTAGTTTTGCAAGTCCGGCTTTCTCGAACAGCTGAACGGCCCTTGTTTTTACCTTCGCAGGAACCACTCCTTTTACTTCATTAAAGTTTCAAGGATGGCCGAGTCTGCTTTTTTCTTTGTAGAGGCTTCGAGGCATCACGACAAATCCTCCTCCTTTGTCGGAAAGGATCAGTTTCAGCCCAGCTTCACGAAGAACGGTGACCGCTGTGCGGAGCCTAGCACTGCTGCCTTTTTTAACTTGCTGAGGCAGGCAGTCAACGCCTTCGCGGATACACCTGTCCGTTTCATCCATTCCCGCTCTACCAGCAGCTGTTCTCACCAGGCTGAGCAATTCTGTCTTATCCAGATCAGGGTGCTCACAAAATTTCGGTCCGAGCTTGAGGAGGTCAGCCACGTTCTTCGGCACTGAGGCATCACCGAGCACCTTGACTTCTTGACCTTGCCCTGTACTCCATTGCTTGCTCCTAGGCAGACGAACAACTCGTTGCCCCATAGGAAGTCGGCTGTCTGTGACGCCAATCGCAAGTCTTGGAGGAACTTATTTTGGGCGCTGGGCAAAGGCAATTCATTGCGGTTCACAAACTGCAGGCAGTCAGTGTAGAAGCGTACTTGTCGGCAATCTTCAGACCTCGAAATTTGGCACAATCTTTTGGGGTGGCCTTCAGAAGGCATCAGTGCCCCAAAAGAAGGGTAACTTCTGGCGGCAGGTAGGAATGCTTGAGCGAGTAGGCGTAGAGACGGGCTCTACAAGTCGCAGTGGCTAGCAGATTGATGCAAACGACTGAAGAACGCAAACACGAGAAAGGCGCAAACGATGAAAAAGAACCCGACGTAGTAGAAATGAACTGCAGTAAGGTACGCATTTGGGCTGGTTGGTTCATGATTACGAGTGAAAAAAAGCGCTAAAAAGACGGGACAAGAAATAACACGGCAGAACCTGGCAGCGAGAACTTGGTGGGTTTCTGCAAAGATTCTTGTGTCTTCTTGATGTCGACGACCTTTACCTCAATAGGACGCCAGGTACTGTTTCTGACTATCTTCGGGATGAGTGTCCAGTGGGTGTGAGTGCGTTTTCCGAGGATATTAAGGATTTGTATTATTCACTGCCATCAGGAAGAAGTATGTACCGAAGTGAGCAATTGCATTGACAGAAACGGGGCTCTTGAGTTTCAGAACGCATGTGGAATCACAGTAGACAGGTTTTTAGAATTTTTAACGTTCTATATGCAATCCGCCTTCATCTGCTTGGATGATAAGCTTTTTATACAGCGGAAAGGTGTGTACATGGGCTCCTGCATCGCCCCTGCTCTTAGTGACATTTTATTAGCCAGCTATGACCGTAAGCTCGAGAGCAAGCTAAATCGGACGAGCACGGTAAAGGTGATGCGATACGTGGATGATTTTTTAGTATTTTACAGCACTAACCCTTCTGACGCGCAGCCTGCTGCTAATGCAGTTTTTGACGTGTTCCTCGCAGAATTAAGCTGTTTTGAATTGACGACTGAGCACCCTTCAGATAACAAACTACGCTTCTTAGACTTACAACTCGCGTTCTCAAATAGCCATGTCTGTTGGCGCTATGCGCCTAGGTCTCAAAAGAGCCTTCTTCCTTTTTCCTCTGCCCACTCGGAGATTGTAAAACGCGACGTTGCAAGAGCGCGCATGAAGGCGGCGCTGAGCAGGTCCTGTGACCACCAAGTTGAAGAAAGTTTTCTTTCGCAAGTAGCACACCTGAATCTTGCAGGTTTTCCAGCAACGCTTTTATGGCTAACATTTCTGAAAGACCTCCTGGCAGGTTTTAAGAACATACGCCCAAGTGCCATACAATCAGCGACAAACTCGCAGCTAACTGTAGCTGTCATCCCGTATGTGCACAAGGTGGCGCACAATCTCAAAAAGGTTGTCGCCAGGCCAGGACGTTAAGCTAGTGTTTTCTGCCCAAAATAAGCTTGGTAAGCTGTTCCAGAAAGTGAATCGAGAGGGAGAGAAAAAGAGAGTATGCACTAAGAAGAATAAGCAGAAGTTTGTTGAATGTCGCCAAGGTGTTGTGTACAAAATTCCTCTTTCTTGCGGGCGTTATTATATTGGGCAAACTGGGCGGTGCGCGAATGACCGCATGCGTGAGCATTCGAACCAAGGTTCATAAACAAGCTGCTGACAGTCAGTTATCTATTCACTGTAACAATTGCGAGTGCCACCCATCTTTTGGAGATACCACTTACCTGTCAAAATACCATGACGAACGAGCGCGTCTCATTTCAGAGGCTATCACATCCACAACAGCGGCGAGGCATGTGTTAGCCTCCCCTCGATCTCCCTCCTTCCGAAAGAGATAAAATTCATGTCCGATTGATCGCCTCATAGCCTCTGCGCAGGCTGATTATTCAACTTTTTGTCATTTCATTGTGATAGTGGTGAAGTATATATATGCTTACTGAAGAAATAAACACATATGGTTGTTAGTCAGCGCCGTGGTCCCGTGTTCTTTCTTGTCCCGTCTTTTTAGCGCTGTTTTTCACTCGTAATCATGAACCAACCAGCCCAAATGCATACCTTACTGAACTAAAAGCGGACTGCGGGTCTCTGTGTCCAGTCGGAGTCTTCTGTCTCTCATTGCCCATTAGCAGCGATTGGCATATTCCAGTAGGAAACACCGCTCCATCACTGCGTGCTTTGCGCCTCCCCAGTTTTCTCTCCTGCGCAACGCTGCGATGAGCGCCAGCGTCAACGCCGCCGCCAGTGTAAGCGTTAGCGCCCGCTGCTTCGCATCTACACATGGTTCCCTTTAGCGGGAGATGGTTTATTTTTTTTTGTATTTAGGTAGTGTATAGCCATGTATACGATGCTTTTATGCTCCCCTTACGCAATGCCCTGTTGGGCCTGCAAAGTATTTTGAATGGATAAATATTTTGGTAGTCTCTCCGCGCAACACATTGCTCGTACTTGCAATGATACGAACGTGCTCGATATCATTGACTGTTAATTATCTAATGCTTAGATAATCTACTAAACGGCAGCGTTGTTATTCCCGATGCATCCGTGAAACTGAAATAAATTGATGAAAAACTGCGCAATTGACGAGCATGTAATTCACTATGTATTTGACAACGGGCAGTATAGGCTGCGTCATCTCAGTAATTCAACAACTTTTGCAGAGGGCGATTGGTATCAACGAGAACCGTACATTCACAGTACTTAATTGAGATATTCAAAATATAAACAACACATCTGTAGGCTCATTTTGTGATACATAACGCTGCTAGTTAGATGTACCAGAAAAAACAGCCTTTGTTTCTTTAGCAGTTGTCAACAAATTCTCTTCCGAAGTTGTCAAAATGACCGGCCTGTGCCATATATTTTCATAAGCCTTTAAACTCATGTTTTCGTTTTCATTAAAAGGTTTTGCCGGCAAGACAGGGACCGAAAATCCAGTCAACTACACAATTCTTTCCTACGGCGTTGGACCAGGAGGATATAGACCACTCGTGAATCTGACAATGGAAAACACAAGTGAGTTGGCTTCATTGTGGCATAAATTTCAATTAACTACCACACAAGGAAATTAGTGTTCGGTGCTTATACCCGTGTGTTTCTTTAGTATATGAACCTTTGAAGAATTGATAGCGATGAGTATGCGCAATTGTAGTCAGTGAACTTGATTAATCATCAAGTCAGTCATTTTTGAGAGTACTGGAAAGATCTCACAAAGCCTCGCGTTTCACTTATGATGACTTCATCATTCATGTTTAAAGGAGTCCTGACACAAAAATTTTCGCCCCGCGTGTTTTTGCTGCAATGTGTTGCTGGGGGCCTGTTAGTCATAACACGGCACATCGTTTGCAGCAGCGCGCGACAGATAATTAATTACAAGCTCCTCATTACCGACACAGCCTCAGTTTCGGTTTGACAGAGCTCCAAAAACGACAAGCCGCCGGGTGCAACTATCACCACCTAGCGAGTGAAACGCTCGGTCACGTGAGCACACAAAACAGTGACGCACTTCCGCGCGGTCTGCATCGTCTGCTTGCATTCGCTTGTCACACGTGCTGCGTGATGTCGTCGCCGTTATCGTCCTCGCTGTCGTCGTCGGGCTCATCGTCGTCTGATGGCGACAATTTTCTTGCGGCGGGGATGGAAGGAATTTTCGACGTGCCGAATCACTTCAGGTTTGACCCGCTGGCGAGGAGCGATTCGTCGGGAAGCGGCAGCGATACCAGCGACGACGACCACGATGAACCTCGCGTCGGCAATGTACAATGTTAAGACCCGACACATCCGTGCACAAATGTTCTGCAGGGCAATTCATTACTCGCCGCACTGTCAATATTGGCAGGCATTGCATTTAAGATGCAGGTAGTACGTTACCTCGTGTCGTGGACGCTTAGGCAGTGAGGCATCACCCCGCTCAGGTGCGAGGCGTCCGCGGACGTGACGAATGCTTGGTACAGCACCAGATGTGAGCGATGCACAGAGTCGCGTCGGAAGACCCATGTACGCCAAGTCCGGCGTCTTTGTGGTAAAGCAATGCGCCTCGAAATGGAGCCCGCAAACGCGACTGTTCTGCACGGGAGACCAGTCCTGATACTCCTGACGTCCACAAGCGCGCACGAACTCGATCCACTTCTGCCGCCGAGGTTACCGACTTCGACGTGCAGAAGGAGAGCGCAGAAGGATTTCGGCATTGTGGCCTGTCACTGCAGCCCAGGCTGCACAGGGAAATAAAGAAGTTCTTGGGAGCAGGAAACGGGAAAGCTGTAGTGTCGCCAAACACAAAACTTTCAACGCGTGCGCCGCGGCCACACTCTCGCGAGCAGCCGCCGAGCAGTCACCAACCGCGCAGCGGCGAGTGCGTCAAAACAGAAATGGCGGCTACGACGTCATCATAACTTGTACCGGCTGCAGCGGTTACGTAGGGGAAGTAGGGGGGGTCACCTCGGGTCACCTCCGAGGATGTCAATGCCGCCAGGTGCGGCCTATAATGCTGGATCGCGCACGCGAACTTCAAAATTCATATAAATACCTTACAAGCTTTATTCACTGTCGATATTTTGCAGATGGTACACGCATGTACACGGGAATCGATCCAGCAGGCTATCTCCGCCGCAAAATTTTGTGTCAGTACCCCTTTAATTTTAAGAACTGCCGCATGCACCAGACGGTCAAAATTTCCGCAGCCCTCAACTACGGAGTCTCTCAAACTCATATCGTGGTTTTGGGACGTAAAACCCCAGATATTATCATTATTATTGAATTGTGTCTCGACGACGAAATAAAGTGTTGTCAACACCACATCGGTGGCACCGAATCATGTATATAAACGCACTTGGGCTTCAGCACTTGGTCATTCTCCATAACACAACTCGAGATTTTCATTTTACAACCCACCCCCGTAACACAAACCTAACCAATGAATTCATGTTAGCATGTCATAAGAGTATACCTATGAGCCCTCTGAAATTTTTCCTGTAGTTTAATTTCGAAGTATCCGAGAAATATTTGAAAAACATTCGATTCTCTTCGCACTCAAATTTTATTTTTGAATTTGCTTCGCACCTAAAATTTTGCTCTTCCCACAACTCTAGTAAATAGGGTTTTTTTTATACGTAGAGTAATGAACAATAACAACATTTTAAAAGGATTTTAAACGTTAATTTATGCGTTACGACATGACTAATTTACATTATGCACTGGCTCCCCGCAGCGGACATACACTTCAGGCAGCAAGCGGCGTTTCCGAAGAGGCTTGCTTCTCACGGGGGGTGAAGACGTCGCTGTCTACGCTACAGGACCTTGGGCGCACCTCTTCACTGGTGTCCATGACCAGACATTCATTCCATACGCCATGGCCTACGCAGCTTGCATAGGGCAGTTCAATGGTAGCGAGTGCCATCAGTGCAAGAAGCCAACAGAGTAGTGTTGTTGAAAAAGTTATTTGGCATTAGGATGCACGCAGTAACATACCTCGCTAGTTTTACGCAAGCAAGTAGCGCCTACCAGTCACTTCGGCGAAGGGCATTCAGCTCTGTATTCAGAGCTTGTAAATAGAGTTTCGCCATGTTTGTATTTATACGTGGGCTTTTAAACCAGGCCATCTGCTAAATTATGATTGACATACATAGAAAACAAAACGTCTCCCGAGTTGCGCTGTTGGTTGCAAGGACTGAACTGACTGCACCTCAACCCTCGGTCTGGTAGTAAGCATCAGACCCAAGAACGAAGATATCAGGACGAGTTTCCACGCGCGAAGATTAAATCACACGAATATTTTTCTGGAATAAACTACTTGTTTCTTCTTGCTGGCCAAGTGCCAAATAATTGTAGTTAGAACGTTTACACCCGAGAAGATATTCTTTGATTGTAAGAAATATTGTTTTCTTTAACAGCACGCAATCGCTTAGCTACGTGGCATTTCCACCGACGTAAATTCTCCTGATGTTACGTTATCAACGTTGATTTGGTAATCGCAAAAATGTATCTTTATGCAGCCTCATCGATAGACTGCAGCGATTATGTCCATAAGAATGGCATCAATGCAAGCCTGATATAAACATAATAACCAGATTTTAAATCTTAATTTTTCAACATTTTCAAAATAAACACAGAAGATACGCTGTCGGTTGGTGGTTATAGCATGTGCGCTGCATATGCACAGCCAGAATCCTCTACCACGTGAAATGAATTATAGCAGCATTGCGGAAATAATAACACAGCGAAATACAATTCTACTTTCGTATGATTTTTCCCCAATGCGTCGCCCAGCTTAAGGCAGGATGCGTACATCAGGCAAAAATATGCTCCAAAGGTCGCTTCATTGTTAGTATCGCTCCAAAAACCGTTGGAGAATCCACCCTCTTACAACTTTTAGAAAGGTAAGTGGGAAAATAAATACGCACGCACAAGGAGAAACCAGATGAACATAGCCTCGGGTGCTTATTTGTTTCTCTTTTCTGCTTACTTTGGCGCTGTATCAATTCTCAAATATGTCCCAGTTCTTTCAATGTTACCGTAAAAAAATTTGTAATTTTTCCGGTTTTACTCAAATAAATTGTTCAAAGTATAGGCTTATAATTGAGTCAGTAGTTTCATTTCGCATTTCTGATACAAAGAAAATGAATATGTTCTATCTTTTAGATATCGAAACACCCATCTCAACCCACAACCAAGGATGATTGCCTTGGCTTGCTGAAATACTCATTTTTGCCACACCTTTGAAAAAACTAAGCCAGCTTCGCACTAGCGATGCGAAGGCCGAAAGAAGTGCGGAGCTGGGCGGCCTTCTTTTTTAGGTGTGAAGCATCTTAGAGCCGAGCTCAATCCGGTGGTGGTGTGCGTCCTGACCACCCTTACTGCCCATGCGCCTACTCCCTCTCCCACTCTCCTTCTTTACGCAGGTGTTCGGTCGCCTTCTCTCCTCCTCCCCCCGCTCTGCAGCCTGTAAACCCACTCCCTTCTCCCTCGCACGTTTCATATAAGCGCGTGCGCTCGGTCGAGGAAGTCTCGCTTGAATCGTGCGGTCGCTCCGTCGGTTCCCGGACGCTGCAGTTGTCTCGAAAGCCTCGCTACACTCGCCGCAGACTCGCGTTGTCACTCTGTAGCGGAAGCGGTAGCTCGACGCCGACGCTTGGCTTCGACGGCCGAGTGAACGTAAACGGAAACTTGGTGTGCACACCCAATGCTGCTTCGCATCCCCTCATGGTTCCCTTTAGTGGGAGATGGTGTAATTTGTCTTTACTTTTCTCTTTCTTTCTTCATCTCTTTCTATCTTTCACTCTTCTCTCTATTTTGCGGTATGTTATTTGTCCCTCTTTCTTTCGATCCTTTCTTTCTCTATATAAATATTTTTTAACATCTCGCTTTTTGTATCTTTCATTCTTTTTCTTCCCTTTCTCCCTCGCTCTCTAATTCTCGCTTTTTTTTTCTTTCTATCGTTTTCTCTTTCTGTCTATATATGTCTCCCTATTTCTTTGATTCTCTCTTTTTGTCTATCTTTCTCTTTTCTCTCCTTTTTTCTCTATATTTCTCTCTGTATACGCTACAATACAAGGATATATTATGCTCTGCTAGTGCCCGGATAGCCGAGTGGTTTCGATGCTCGCCTTCGGATAGTGGGTACGGGTGTTAGAATCTGAACTTGTCGAGAAATTTATTTCGCCAAAAATTTCTCTTTTCCTTACTTTCTATCTCTTTATTTTTCTTTGTCCTCTTTCTCTCACCCATCAGAACTCTTCCATCTCACACCGGAGAAATCGGCGCACGTGTTCTGGGAACTAAGCGGGAGATGAAGCGAACTAACAGGAAGAAAAGCACGAAGATAGCACGTGCTGGCTCATGATGATGGTTGTTTTCTGTTCGCGGGTTAGTACGGATGACTGGCATTAAGAGCTCCGCTGTGAAATGAAAAAAAAAAATGAGCAGATCCCGCGCATTCTGGGAATGAATTTTATGCGAAAGAGTCAGTGATTAGCAGCATATGCGGGTGTAATACAGATTCGGCAAGAATTCTCAAATCATGAATGATAATCTACCACTATTCCTCAGGAAGGTATATAACAGCTGCATCTTACCGGTACTTACCTACGGAGCAGAAACCTGGAGACTTACAAAGAGGGTCCAACTTAAACTGAGGACGACGCAGCGAGCGATGGAAAGGAGAATTATAGGTGTAACCTTAAGAGACAGGAAGAGAGCAGAGTGGGTCAGGGAACAAACGAGGGTTAAGGATATCATAGTTGAAATCAAGAAGAAGAAATGGACATGGGCCCCGCATGTAGCCCGTCGGCAGGATAACCGCTGGTCATTAAGGGTAACTGACTGGATTCCAAGAGAAGGCAAACGCGTGAGGGGGGAGACACAAAATTAGATGGGCAGATGAGATTACGAAGTTTGCAGGTATAACGTGGTGGCAGAGAGCACAGGACCGGGTTGATTGGCGGAACATGGGAGAGGTGTTTGCCCTGCAGTCGGCGTAGTCAGGCTGATGATGAAAGCATGTCGTCGACTTGCTCGTTAATGACACGACGCTCTGCGGGAAATACGCGATATGAACGGTGCCGCATTGGTGGGTGGGGGCCAGTGTCGATGCGATGCGTGACAGTGGACGTGCGGCCGAGAGAAGTTTGCGCATTAAGTGTACTGCAACTGCTATTCCAGGGATTCCACTCTGCCGAGACATTCCCTTCGCACCAACGTAAAAATGTGCGGGGATGGGCTGGTAATAAAAGTAACGTTGCTGGCCTGAGTGACTTGCACGGTAGCAAATGGCAGCAGCAAGCCCTTCCTAGTGCAAACGCGGTGAGACGGTGAAAGGAGTGCAACGGTGTCGGAGAGACCGGTGCAGCGGACTGACACAGCCGCTGACGAGTTTGGGGGGCAGTTTGGAATCGTCCTTGACTGCCTTCCGGAAGACCACGGAAGGCAGCGAGGGGGCGCGTTCTAAAACAGCGAACGCAAGACGGCGCGCTCTACCGTGGCGCCGCGGGTGGCCGCCGCCGCCGCCGCGGAGCCTTTGCCTCGCCACTGGCGTTTCCTGCTCCTCCCGCTCCACTCGCTACCGGTGCTTTTAACAGCGAGACTGTTCTTAGTCGAGGCTTCCTCTTCCGATGGCGTAGAGCTGGTCACGTGACATCGCAGTGTGGCGAGAGTGAGGTTTCGTAAGAAGTGGAGTTCTGCGCCGTGCCAAGAGGTGCGAAGGTGACGCTTGGCGAGTGAACCAATGACAGGCGTGCCTGGAAGGAGAATATGGAGGCCTTGCGGAAAGAGTGAACGAATGAGAAGCGCGTCAAGAGTGGTGAGAGTGAGACTCAGTGGAAGAATCCAGCCGTTTGGCGAGAAGTAGGTCAGTGCGCGTCTCGGTGGAGTATAAAGGAGGGAGTTAATCTTTTAGTGTATGCCCTATCATAATGGCCAAGACTGCTTACGAAGAAGCCGCCGACGTGAGCCCCAACGAGAGCTGACGGGAGATTGGACATGTCGTCGCTGCCGAGCACACCACGATGTTCGCGCAAACCGCGATGTTAGCGCAAGATCCACCCAACGAGGACGATCATTAGGCGTGCATAAATAAAAGTGTTTTTCTCTCTCTTGCCCAAGAGAGGCCGAAGCTAAGCGCCAACGACGGGAAGTCCTGAAAATATAGAAGATGGGCTGGGCAGACATACTCAGAGAAGTATTCCGAAATACAGATATAGCAATATATCTGTGGGAAGCCTAAAATACAGATACTGACATACATTTGTGCTTCACGTAGCAGCATATTTCACAGATATTTTTGCAAAAACACGCAAAAAGGATCCAGGAATACAGATACAGGAATACAGGCAAGATAATACACCAACATAAATATTTTTATATTTAGGGGTCGCTGATGGCCCGCAGAGACATTTGTTACGTACCGTGCAGCATATCATAAATATCGTGAATAATGTTGCACCGCAATGAAACATGCAAATCAAAATACATTTCGAACTCCTTAGGAGCACCAGTAAATTAAGAAAAGGTGAACATTTATTTTGCACTCATTATCTGTTTGACTGAGAAGAGTGTTGCACTTAAGCAACAGCAGCTTCGTAAATAGGCCACCTTGTAGACAGCGCCGATTAGGCCTCAGCACAAGACTCGCAAATGAGGAAGGGGCTCCAAGCCTACCACTGCAAACGAGCACAAGTTCGAGTTATATGGAATAAGTACCGGATTCATGGACGGAAAGCCCTGCGTCAAGGCGATATCTCTTCTCGGGTTATCTACGTACGAAACCCTTCGTCTGTGACGTAGGCCATTCTGTGCGTTTGGGGAATTACGTGCCGTTTGGGGAATTTCGTGGGCCATTCTGTGTGACACTGCCCTGCCCTGCATGGAAGAACGACAGTGTGATGAAGGAGGGTCATCAGCTTCGCTGTTTCGACGGTGTTCGCGAAATGGAGCTGGCTGGATGTTTTCATCCTCCGCTGCACTCCGCTTTCGCTCTATTTCATCCTCGCTTACTCTATCAGTTACGCAGGAACGGGCGCTTAGCAGCCGTGCTCTAGAACCACGTTATGTGCAGAAATATGTTGGAGGGGGCGGGCGATGTCCAATACATCGACTGGAAAGAAAAAAAAGTCACAGTTTCACCGCAAGGGTGAAGCAATGAATGCGATAGCAACAAATTGTAATGTTATACGAAGTGAGGCTGGCAGCTAAGTCTTTTGGATCCGATCTCACGCAACTCTAGAAAACACTTGTTTAAGAGAATTCTCTTCTCGTTGAGAGCGCAGCACGTAGAAGGGTACACCGGCCGCCCGCTGTCGGCTGCCGAGATGGGGAGATAACGCGCGCGCCCGCGACGACCGCGGTCGTAAAATCGAAGGTCGCTCGAGGGACCCCCCACCCCCCCCCCTCGCGTCTTTTCACGCTGGCGAACGACGGGCGGGGCCGGTTGAACAGTTGGGGGGGATCTTATCGCATGCGCCTCGGAGCGACGGAGATACCGGCTCGTTTGATCGCCGCTTCAGCCGCGTTCACCGCTCCCGCTCGCCCGCTATTACCCGCTGGTAGAACGTACGATGCGCAGGGGGTTCTTATCAATTGGGACTTCATACGCGACATGACGGCGACGGCAACGGCAACGGCGACGGCAAAAACCCGTCGAGACTGTCCATATAATTGTTATCGCAATAAAAGAAGAAAATGGCTCTCGCCCTACAGCCGTCTTAAGTGAATGCATAAGGGAGCCTGTGAGTTTTTTCTTTTTATCTAGTAAAAGGAAATAAATAAAGACAATCGTTATTTATTCGATTAGATTTGCGCTGTGGTACACAATGGTGCGGCATACTGAGACATGCGGGTCAAATGGTCGCAGAAGCTTGACGTAGAAAATAGAACGCGGGTACCATCAAAACTGGCTGGAGGTATCGAACTGGCAGCATGGCCAGACAGAGTGCATGTGGAATACGTACATGAGAAATCCTGTGCGAAGCACCAACGTGGGAGCAGCCAGCAGCCGTCCCACACTGATACTCAGGACCACAACAAAGTTATTCATACCATACCATACGAATGGAATTAAACTCGGATGAAAAAAACGAATACGTGAGCTTAAAAATGCGGGTGGCCGTTCAGCAGGGGCTTTACGTATTCTACTAACACATTGTCGCCACGTGGCAGCGGAGAGTGCCACGGACCGCGAGCTCGACGGCCTCAAGGGAGTGTTCGCCCAGGCACTGAAAAAAATAGAGCAGGCGCTGTCTCTACGTTTCGTCTGTATCTCCTCACAGAGGACGTCGCGGACATGCTCCTTGGTCAACGCAGGCTTCCACTACTTGCTGGCTTCCACATCACGCTGCTTAATTGCTGGCCCGGGTATTCGATAGATTGTCAATCCTGTTGGATTCATAATTCAAAGGAATCGCTTAGGTGTCCTTCAATTTTGTTTTTTCACTCATATTTATCAACCGAAGCAGTCCAAGAGTCTTGTGCTCTACAACAATGCCATTCCGACTCGTTTATACACCAAAGTTTATTTTTACAAGGAGCCTTTATTTGAGCGCTGCAAATATCAAGCCTCGTCGCTATTAAGAAATGCGTCATTGTTCAACAAGCGCAATGCATTAGAAAGTGGCACCTATAAAAACAGCGAAATGGCGGACGCGCAACGTGTGGACCTCTCTCTATGCTACAATCATGCATAGTGAAGCAATATTTAGGAGCTTGTTCGGCAAGCTTCTTAAGCTCGCGCCTTGTCCGGCGGCGGCGGCGATGGCGGCGGCGTGTACACTTTCCCGCTCAAGGCGCCGGCTTTCCGGTGATTTCAAGAATGCTCACTAGATGGCGGCTCCGCTCAAGGCGACGCACACCACTCTCGGCACGTGCGCTTCCTTTCTCTTCGCCGGGAGCTGACGCAGTGAACGCTCTTCGTTACCGCTCGGCCGCATGAACACCGCACAGGAGCGCGGCGGGCTCGCAACGAGCAGCAGCTGGGGCTCGCCGCCCGAGCGCGCATGTAATGTGTATATAACAACGTTGTCACGTCTATATATGATGGTAGGAGATGTGTACGGAGGATTCGCGGGTTACCCGATCATCTCCGAGCGAGCTCCTCCAACATCATTCACTTTGTGGATATGGCGTGATTTTTTTTAAAAGAACGACGTCTATTTACACATGTCATCTGCAGGCTGCTTTACCTAGCTCCAGCCAAAAATTAAAAATATGCTGACCCACTTTATGATGGCGGGACCAAATGCGTGTTGACGGCTTTTGCACGGAGTAAGTCAATCTGTTTTTGTTTTTTCCTGAATTGCTTAATTAGTTTCTAAAGCCACGAACTGGGCAAACAAATTGAATCAGAAAGTTTTGTATTGGTTTTCGAAAACATCCGATTGGACAGTTTCTAACTGTTCATCTTTAAAGCATTAGTATTTTCTGCTTCCTGCAGATGCCCGCGGAATGCATAAAAATGCCACGTTAAATACCCGCTTGCGCTCCATATTGCAGTGCCCCCCTAACGTTACGCGTCAAAACGATAGGAGTCCTTCGCCGCGGTTCATTACAGCGATAAGCAGGTTATAATAAGTGCGGCCGCTAGCAACAGATTCGTTTTAGCACAGCCACCACCATCATCGATGTCCTGTCACATTTTAAGCCGCAGGACACGCGGTCGAATGGTATAGTCGTTTGGAGGAGGAACGTTTGAGGGCCCTGCAATTACGGCGCGCAAGCGGGCATGTCACGCGAGTCTTTTTTTTTTTTCTTTTTCTTGCATTTCCAGGCAACTGCAGGAGGCAGAAAAACGCTAGTATATAATTGAGAGAAAGTCGGAAATTGTGTAATCAGACGGCAAAAGGATCTAAAGCTTTCTAATTACATTTTTTAGCTCGATATCGTTGCTTTATAAATTAATTAATCAATCGTAGCTAACTAAGCAGTTAAGCAGAACATAAAAATAGAGTGACGTACTCCATGGGATAGTGAGCAACATGGATTTGGTCGCGTCGTCATAAAGTACGTCAACGTATTTTTGAACTATGCCTAGAATTAACTGGGGCATCCTGTATATTTAGGGAACAGGGACACAAATCCACCCTTGACATTAAATGATTGTTGAATATCGCTAGAGTACGTCTGTAGTATATGAACCAATGACATGAAGTGATTCATTCCGGTCATGAACGCTTTAAAAATTTTGTTTGACCTTTAGCATCCCTAGATCATACTATCCATAGCATTGCAGAAGGAATTCCACCGTGCTAATGAAAGACGTTTTGCGGGAATGCCAAGAATATCCTCAAATCAAGTTACTTCGTCATTATTTTCTAAATCTTTTACTAAGAAACGACACGTGTAGTTTTCACCTTCTTAATATCATTAGTTTAATCACCATTTTTCTTAGCCTTCCTACAACCAACCTAAGTGTCGTCATTCATGTTGTGGACACACTTAGGTCAATAACATTTAGGTGCAAATTTACTGCCAGCATTTATCGCTCATTGTCGAGCTAGGAGTTCAGGCCTATGACGTTAATCAAGCTGCATGACCTTTCAGGTTTGCAGAACGAGTTCGCTCAGCTGAACTTGGTATGCATTCAGTGTCTCTAGTAGCAACGCTGGGACTTTTTTTATATGAGGACTTCTGTTATTTTAAAGTTCTCATCCCCAACCGGGTGCGCTACGGTATTGGTGACATTTATTACTTATATGAGAGATTCCATGAGTGTTGACGTCATGTTGATGCGCGCTCACTGCCTAGGAATCCCAAGTCACGTGAGCCATTTCCGTCTACCTTCGTGCGCATCAACAGATGCAAGATAACATACAAGCAAGCAAACAACCTTTATGAATATTTCTGTATGGCAGAAATCAAGAGGTCACTTTCAAGATATAGTCGTAGAAGCCCTCAGCTGCGACCTGTGGGAGGCCAAACAATTTTCCAGAAAGGAGTACCACATCAAGAAAATGGGACACAATGTCTTGCAAGGAATGCGCCAACTTGTAAAAGACTAATTTCGCACTTTCAGCAATATGAGTACTTGAACAATATAAAAAAAAATCTGACCATTCCAACCTCTAGAGCAAGAAATCAGAACACGAGAGAAAGGGGGCACACACGTAGTTGCTCTACGATTTCATTTGTTTTTAAGGCAAAACCTTTAAGTGCCTCATGCGACACTGGCCTTCGATAACACGGCATGATATGATATACATAAACTCACGTGACCTTAACGAAACAAACTCGGAGGACGTTCGAGCTTCCCGTTCAAGAGTGGAACGCGATAGCGTAACCGGGCCCCGTGCACATCGCCTTCCTCAATTTGCAAGCCGGGGCTTGGTTCCCAAAATAGACACCTCAACTAGGGCCGCAAGGAAACAAGCGTAGGTGCGCGTAACATTGGCCATTTCAAACTATCCTAGAATGCCTCCTGCAAGTAGAGTTGCCGAGTTACCACTTCGCCATAATTCTTCCTATTGCTTCTTCCTATTTCTATTCTTCCTATTCCTATTGCTATTGCTTCCTATAGGGTTCAGCTAACTCGCGAAGTTATCGAAGCTGATTTGATACATAAGCTGGGTGACATGTGCGTTAGCGCACCCTCTATTGCGCTTTCAAATCAAGAATTTGATTACTTCGCTGGGTTTTAGGGCATACGTGGTGGCATACTCGAAGTATTTCAGATGACATGGCAATCATGTGAGCACGTGTCAATCCGGTCTCGTCTTTTCTTGTCTCGCAACCGCTCCCTTGCCTTGTATATAGGCACTTTTTATCTAAATAAAACTAGCTGGAAGTCGGCGCTCTTTGCCTTTGTTGTCTCCTCTCTTCCTAAACGTTCTTTGCGCTGTTAACATTGCTAAATGAATCTTCCTATTGCGTTTCTGCAAGTACCACTACGCGTCCACAAGGCGCCACACTCACCGGCGCAACTGCACAGTTTGTTGATGTTGTGGCTGACAATGACGCTTAATTTTGCTTGAGAGCATGGGCCTTTAAAGCAACACTGACAAAAAAATTTTGCATCTTGTTTTTTTCTGTTGCAATAGGTAGCTAACGACCCACTCATCACGGCTGTAATGCTCCTTTGCTCGAGTACGCGATGTTTAATTATTTGGAGACGGTCTTATAGCGCTCAGTCGCAGTTACGCTTTCAGAGAGCTCTCAGTGAGTCAGGACCCTGAGTGGTGCTCGTGCAAACGTAGCTGGCTACGTGAGAACGCATAACCGCGTGCACATAAGCACCGCGTTGACAAATCTTTTCAACGAAGGCTACTTAGGTGCGGCTATCGTCCCGTCTGAGGGTGACCCCGCAAAAAGGCAGTACCGTGGCAAGGACATCATCCTTTTTACTCCCGTGCAAGTCTGCTCCCTTTTTCCGTTGAAAGGAGAGTGCGCTCACAAGGGTCGTGGCAGCCAAGACAAATTCGTGACGCAGGACGTGGTTGGTTGTTGATACGGGCGTGGTTGGTGTTGTTGAATGACAGCCCGCTTATCTTTTCTGCATAGCCTTTGTGCAAAAGGGTAAACATAACGCCACTGTCCTTTCTAGGGAGGTTGACGTCAACAAGAACGCGCCACACATCGGCACATGCTTTGAAGCCCATATTTGCTCCTACAGTTGCTTTCACTAATAGCATTTTTTTCAGAGGTCGGTATCAGAATGGAAACATCGTCCAGAGTTCATCGTTCAAGCAGCCGATTTTCATCATTGTCTAGAAGAATAATTGTCAATGAATCTGTGATACCAGTGTGTTTTAAATGCGAAGCATTTCTTTGCGTACTGCAAGCACTTTGAGCGTTTCTATGTACGTATCTGTCCATCTATCTATCTATCTAGCCGCCTACGTCTAGATGCTCTCGTGATCGCCTTTTTAACTTGAGGTCGACCAAAGTTAGTATGCAGGGTAAGAGGATTTGACAAATACGTCTGGCTGGTCGTGACTTGAATAACGTGAAAATCCTGTCGCGTACGTCGTCAAACTGTTTTTTCCAGACACGTATGGCTCATACCCGTATACCACGGGCCGCGGCATGCGGGTATGCGCCACAGGAGTTTGACAATTTATATCTACCCACGAGCGGCGAGAACAGACATTGGTAAATTAAACGCGAGGGCGTTAAGAGAAACCGACATCGGTGGCGTTAATACAGGTAATTTAAAGGCGACAGCATTAACAAAAACTGACATCGGCTGCGTTGAGCCGACGAATGCAAATAATAGAAGTGAGAGTCCCAGCAGGAATCGAACCCAAGCCTTCTGCGTGGCAATCAAGTATCTACCACAAAGCCACGTTTGGTCTCGAAAGTTCTTTGAAAAAAGACCCTAGGCATGCACAATGTTGATGAAACGCCTATTGTTGTTACAGTGCTGGATATCTAATTTTATAAACATTACATACGTACTCCTATGATAAAGGCGTCATGTCGGGTTGACGTCTCTTGTGTACTTAACGCCATCCACTGTAGTTGGTTTACGTAGCCCTATCCCAGGGCTACCATCCTTGCAAGCACAAGCACTACATATCAGCTTACGGCTTCTGGTGTTGGCAATACCCCTGTTTCTGTTGGCATCGTTACACAACTGTAAACAACTCTTTATATGAAACATGTGCGACTGTTCAACACATGTCAGTGTGTGCAACATTTGTACATACCTTTAGCGTAATTTCGTAAAGTTTCGCTAAATAAAAAATTACAATCCAATCACCTTACCTCCGCATGCTTCGCATAACATCGATTCCCATGGAACTTGGGCATCTGCCTAATTTTAAATGCGAATGCATTTCATTGTCGGGCTATGTCAGGCATCCGGACGTTGTGCGGCGTTGGCGTTGTCCGCGGCAGGTGTTTTCTCTCCGCTCTGAGTGGAGAGGAGGAGCGCGCTCTGACGCGTGAGGGCGCTCGCGTCGCGGGAGCTCGGCGGAGCTATATATGAAAAAACAATTTTAAAAAAATTAAAAAAAAACAAAAAAAAAGAAAAAAAAACAGAAAAAAAAAGCAAAAAAAAAGGCGCTGCGCCGTGCTCCCGACCGGGCTGCAAAAATTAGGCACCTTTTCCTTCTTCGAACCACAACCACTATATATAAATGGAGTGAAGCGCGCGCGAAATGCATTCGCATTTCCTCACGATTCCCTTCGGGGAGGTGGGGGGCTTTTTTTTTTTTTTGGTGTCTCATGTGCTAATTCTTTTATGCGTTTTTACATCTGTGTGCTGCTTGTAATTTTACCTATTATTAATGCGTCATTGTGGTGCTGTTGGTACGTAGAATTCTTTGAAAGCCCTTTTTTGTAAATGTAAATTCTGGATAGGCCTGTTCATGTTAATGTTGATGTGTATGTACGCCCCCCCTCCTTTGGGCCGGCAACTTCAGCCCGCAGTATGACGAAATAAATAAATAAATAAATAAATAAATAAATAAATAAATAAATAAATAAATACAGACACCCTTCAGTCTCGTCTACACCCGCGCGGTGGTTTCAACGTTAGACTCAATGCTCTCTCACGAAATTGATTGGAACGACGCGGACGCTCAAAAGCTCACGCAACAAGAACATGAGGCCCGGCAGCTTGCGCCGTGGCAAATCAGCGAGCAAAAGGACTATGACGGGATACACTACCAAGCTCAGTCGCACGACTGTCGCATACAACGTGGACAATAAAGTTTGGGCCTGTACACTTGTTCGCCGGCGTTGGCTCCCCGTAAAGCTTCTGCGAAGACACTTCGGGCTTTGCGTTGTTTTCAGACGCATCAGTGACGTCATTTATGATGTAGTACCAGAAGGTCACACTTTCGGGGTGACGCACTAAAAACACACGGTCAGATACACACGGTACACGCGACGGGCGCTGACTTACAATTCATCTTATTGCCATCACCAGAGCAAATACATGAGCCGTAATAGCTGAATTTTTTTGTGTGACAAATCACAATCTACCAGAACCGACAAACAGCGACAAAAATAACTTTTTAAGAATTTGTTTAGTTAGCAGAGAGCTGACCCGGAGCATGCGCGCAGCAATGAAAGAGGAGCAAACGTAAACCGAAACATAACATCTGTTAGACGCTTCGCGTGAAAAGGCACGAACACGATGAACAGTAAAACATTTCAGAAAATTGAGATCTGCAAGTGAAATAACGACGCATTCAATTAAACCTGTAATTTTCAATTAAACTTGTAAGTTTATCAGTTTTTGCGTCAGACAAAAGGATGGAATGCCTAACGCACCTAGACCCGGTTTTATTATAGAAAAGAAGCTTCCACAATTTCGCGCTCAATATTCTCTTTCCTTTTCTTAAGGAACTGCGTACGTTGAAAATCAGGGGTACAGCCGCAGCGTTTGCAATGCTCACCTGGAAATCTTCCCGCTTGATTGCACGAGGTTTAAACTATGTTCTTCAGCTCTCTCATTATAGCATCGGCCGATCTGACCGATGTGTTGGCGACCACAACTCAGTGGAATGCTGAAAACAACGTTAAAGGGACACTAAAAGGCAGAACGATTTTTCGTGTATTAAGTACAATTTCACAATCCCGAAAACACCACTCTCACCGCGACATGACGCTTGGTAAGCCAGAAAATACGCGAAAAGAAAATGCGGGTGGAGATGCCACCTTGAGATTCCCGCACAAAGTACTGTGACGTCATAGATTTTGAAGACGTGTACTCAGTCCTACGTAGCTTCTAATCAATAAAAAAAGAGGTGCATTGTCATCTGTCGGTGCCATAGGCCTAGCATACGAAGTTTCAGAAAATTTCACCGAGCCAATGTCGTGAAAATATGAAAAATACATTTAGAATTTCTGACGTCACGCGCGCAGATTTCGGCGCCAAATTTAAAAGTCAAAGTCAAACTTCAACCTTGATTTTCTCCGCTAATGATGAACATATGATAGTGAAACATATGGCATTAGAGTTTGCAGAGTGCAGTTTGTCAATCTAAACCAAGTCATTGTTTCGCTTTAGTGTCCCTTTGACAACGCACGCTGTAAACTTGTTCCGGTGTTGCGTGACACAAATACGACGATGGTCTCTGTTAGTCACTGGGACGCAACTTCGACTGTCTGCATGTCTGCAAGAAAAACTCCCTTATGCATTCAACTAAGACGACTGGAAGGCTGAAGGAATCTTTTTCTTCTCAGTCAATGTATTGCTCTAGCCCCACCACCTTCCGCAAGAATTCTGCCCGGTTCGATCCCGGCCGCGGCGGTCGCATTTCGATGGAGGCGAAATGGTAGAGGCCCGTGTACTGTGCGATGTCAGCGCACGTTATAGAACACCAGATGGTCGAAATTTCCGGAGCCCTCCACTACGGCGTCTCTCATAATCATATCGCGGTTTTGGGACGTTAAACCCCTGATATTATTATATATTATAAAGAATTCCGCCCATAACGTTGTTTTCCACGGCCTCCGTGACCGTAGACACCTCACCTGTTTGGCACTGTCTGCGTGACCAACCCACCTATGACCAAGATACGATGTAATATGATGACGCCATCGCATGACATTGCGTCACGTGACGTCACGATGATGTAATAATGACGTCACCAATTTAGGCGATCTGTGACGGCGTATGGTGACGGGATAACGCGATGATTTTTTGCATCAGTCGTGTTGACACTGTCGACGGGGGGACACCAACGCGGGAGGCTGGTAAATTTTCGCGTTTGGTGAGGAATCTAAGGCCGTCACCTGAAAAATAAATTACAAGTCCTGGGAAAATATATGGCACTTGATTACAGAGAAAGGGAGAGATACTCGGAAAAGTATTCTGAAATACAAACTGAAATATTTTCGATGGAAGCCTCAAATACAGATACTGAGATACAATTGTCTTTGACGTATACGGAATACTTGGGAGATACTGTTTCAAATATAGGAAAAATTATTCCGCAATACAGGTACAGTAGTAAAGATACAAGAATGCAGATAAAGGAATTTTTTTTTTTCATTTCGGGGACGCTCAGGCTTAAAGAATTGATAAGCTCAGCGCACCATTACGAATAATGTCGCCGCACATCGCAACTTGCAAGTCGAGAATATCGCTCAAATCACTCACAAGCACTAGGGATATAATTAAAAAGTATATATTTGTTTTTCACAGAAGATGTGCTTCGCTGAGAAGTTTCTTAAGTGTGTTGTCTTCCAGACGGCGTCAGCTCGGCCTCAACACAAGACTCGCGAACGAGAGTAGTCCGTCTGTCGCTGCAGATGATCTCAAGTTCGTGTTATAAGTACTGCTGTCATGGCTGGAAAGAGCTGCGATATCCTTTCTTGAGCCATCTAGGTACCGAAACGCTTCCGATCTCACGTCGATCTTACGTGAGCGCGCTCTTCCGCTCTCACGTTTGGTGAACCCTTTGCGCCACTGCCTGTGTCGCGACGCGCCTTTGCTTGGCTTCGCTCAAAAAATTCTTGCTTTCGCCCTTGAAAACACGTGAGCTCATTTCCGACAAAAGAAAGTAACGAGATACCCGTGTCCTGTACAACATTGCGATATGCTTGTTACATCATAAAAATATGTCACTACTGAGATACAAGTACACTTTGTAAAGGTCGCTCGATAAAAAAAAATACACCTACTGAAAAGTATCTCTAAGATACTGTCGCGATAATCTTGCATCGCGATACTGCTCACTCCTGCATCACGACATGTCGTAAGTGCAAAACCCTGCTGTAAACTTCAAGCTGACTGTTTGGCTGGTAGCAGATAAATAGGCTAATATAGACGGATCTACACAAAGGATATCTGAAACGCTTCCTCCATTTTTCTTCTTGAACCGCCACTATACCATCACGTGTACTTTATTTTGTGATATTTAGGTGCTGACATTTTCATTAAAGCACAGCACCCCCCCAAAGAATGCAACGGGCAGAACAAATAGCTGAAAAAGCAAGCAAAACAAAATACGTTCAAAATTAATGTCAGTCCTTTAGATTCCGAGAGATAAAGTCGGGTATATGCCGGATAGAATGTTTAGATAGGCTGATATAAATGTCGCCCATGAAGAATAAATGACACCCTTTTTTCGTTTGAAGTTCAGTCACACAAGTGTACTAATTCCACATGAATGTACAAATGCCACAGAACAGCACACACCGCAAATTAAGTTCTTCGGAACACCACCTATACACAGGCAGTACAAGAAACTTAAGTCAAGTAAAACACACTCAACCTACAGTAAATCGTTAATGTTAAATACTTGCCGACGTGCATGTTAACGAACACAAACTGGTCGATATTTTCTCAGCCCTCCACTACGGCGTTCCTCATAATCATATCGTGGTCTGACAGAGGAACGCGTTAAATTATTTTATGGCGCTAGCTGCCAGCGGCGTAAGGCTATAGCAGAGTCACACTCATCTCGTAAACGCCCAAAATCAAAACGAAACTCCACAAATAATAATAAAAAAAGTCATATAAAGGTAGCGATGGTTCCAGGCAATGGTTGTATAGAATACTTATGACACTTAAGATTCAGTGAAGGACAAGTTTAGTTATGTCCTTGGGAACTTCAATAAAACAAAACTAAAGGGTCGTTTACACTTTGTAAGCACGAAAAAGTGCTCACATGCCCGCCGTAAGTAAACGTGGGAAAGTAACGTTGAGTGCGAACGTAGTATTCGATCATTAAGCTAGGAAGTAGTGAACCTGCCACGCGTAACACCTAACTACGAATAATAAAGGACTTCATTAGGCTGTAGGATCTCTATAGTGTCTCTGCAAATATAGCTAGGAAGACGGCGTATGGGGTGTAGGCACACGTACAACAGAAGACTATAGTAGTGTAGTAAAGTTTATGTTTCAGTTGAGGGCAAGCGCAAGGTTCACGTCGCTCGCTGCTCCTGCGCGCAGCGCTCACGCGTCCCTCTGCGCTCATGCCGGAGCGCGCATCGCGCGCGCTCGCTGGCGTCGGTTCCACCTCTGTTCGTTGCACTGGGCTTGCGTCAGGCGCTTCCCGCTCCTATCATGAGATTTGCTCGCACTATAAGTTATCCAAAAAGGAATTCCCCTCACCTCACTCAACACTAAATAAAGCGCAACAAATAACGCTTAGACTGCTCCAAACGCACAGTTACCCCAGCCCCTATATCTGCAGCAAATAGATATAAGGCCAGAATGCCCTAAATGTCAACATCCGAAGTGCGACTTAAGTCACATGCTGTGACAGTGTCCCGCGCTAAACGCTTGCTTCGGGTCTCCTGCCACCGAGGACGACTGGATCAAGCCACCTCAGGAGCCCCGACAGGGCCCTTCAACACCAGGCCGTCCAGAAGGCCCAAAAGGTGGCTGGCGAGCTCCGACTCCCAGTCCCCACATGGGCGGAGCCACCGGGCCGGCCCCCCTAAGGGGTGCCCAGGCTCCATTCAGGACGTTTAATAAAGGTTAATTCTCTCTCTCGCTGTATTCTCTTGGCGACGTTCGCATCGAAGCTTTTTCTCCTTTCGCCACTGCTTTCTTCTCGTTCGGCGCTCACTTGCGCCTATGCGTTAAGACACGTCAATAGTCGAACGATCTGATCCCGTAGCTGTAAGACGTCTGCGCGCATGTGCTCACTTCATTCTCGAACACTAAATGTGAACGACTGTCAACAGTAAGGTCCTAGCGGACTACGTCTGCTCACAAAATTGATGTCTGCGCGAAATTTCCTCCGCGTTTACCGAAACGGTAGATTCCGCAACAGTTGCCATCAGAGAAAGTCAACTACGCTATCGCCTTTACGACTTTAGCACTACTAAAGACACCCAAAATATTTCATTATTTGGCAATTGTATCACCGGCTTCTGGATATTTCCATAGGGTCATTAACACTCGCATTTGCCACAGATATTTTGGCCATACATACGGTCGTCTTGAGGCCGACGAACCCAATTTTGTTGAAGCATGGATAAGCATTGGCACAACATCTTTCGGCTTTTTGAAATTTGGAGATATGTATATGAACTAATATATGTAAAATGACTATGCAGATATGTATAATAAACGTTGATGTCGACCGGCATATGCAATGGATGAATTTTTTAAGAGCTATGAAAGTGCACAGTTCAACATGCGCAAAAACCAAGCGCCGAAATTCTTCCAACCTAAAGGCAGGCGATTGCATTTTTACATATCAAACGACGTTATAAAAACGAGGGAGCAGCAGTGCGAACACACACCCACAAGAGAGAAGACATGGACACACGGTGCGTCTGTGTGTTCTCGCTTGTGGGTGTGTATTCATACTGCTACTCCCTCGCTCTACAATGAAGCAACTCGCCCAAAAAGAAGTTTTGACGACGTTATCAGTGCCATTATCAAGCCACGTACATCTATTGTTCCTGGAGAGGCACCGACCAGTAAGCATCTCACAAGTCGATTTGTGAGAATCATTGACATCATCCAGTATTGTTGATGATATTGCCACGCGCCTTTCTTATTTTTCTGTACTCGGTTTTCGCCCACAAAGACTCAGCGCATGCTCAGCGCAAACCGCACCTCATTGTTCTAGAAGCTTCACGATTATTGTAGATAGTTTTGTTAAGATTGCACGCAAGACGGTAACACTCAAGATTATTCCACAGCTTGCGCGACGACTAGTGATAAGGCTAGAATGTTCGACGCGTGATTTATAAAATCCGGCGCATTCCAACGAAGTTCAGTTGATCGACGGCCGACGCTGTGTTCGCCGCTATCAGTTCCAGCTTTTATTGCTGTAATCTGACCTTCAGTTTACCGGCCACAAGTTCGGCCCAAATAAAGTGTTTCATCTTGGACTACTGCCTACTGCCTTCGTCAACGTCACGACCACGTGACATCTGGTGGAGGTGCTGCTTCGTCCATGCTCCGGACGCCCCCGCGAAGCACTGAGCCAAGCTCAAGCCACGAAGAAGCTGACGCTAAGGAGAACCCGGAATCTCAAGCTAGCTGCAGGCAGAAGGGACTTCAGCCAGAGTACGGGCTACTTCCCGAGGCAACAAGGCAGCCCAAGAGCACGACTGCGACCACAGATACGATGGAAGCCCCTGTACCGCCCACAACGGTCGTCATGCACCAACCCCGAGAGCCGCCGACTTTCCGCGGTTCACCATGCGAGGATCCAGAAAGCTGGCTGGAGGAATACGAGCGGGTCGCCACGTTCAACCACTGGGACTCCGACGAGAAGCTGCGCCGGGCCTACTTTTACCTAGAAGACTCAGCAAGGACCTGGTTCGAGAACCGGGAGTCGGCCCTTCAAACCTGGGATCTCTTCCGCGGCACATTCCTGGACACGTTCAGGAGCATCGCCCGCAAGGAAAGAGCCGCGACATTGCTGGAGACGCGGATGCAACTCCCGAACGAAAATGTCATCATCTTCGTGGAAGAAATGAAGCGGCTGTTCCGGCACGCTGACCCCGACATGCCCGAGGAGAAGAAGGTCCGTTTGGTCATGCGAGGGGTCAAGCAAGAACTCTTCGCGGGATTGATGAGAAACCCACCGAAGACCGTTCAGGAATTCCTCTCGGAAGCGACTACGATCGAAAAGACGCTAGAAATGCGCACACGGCAATTCGATCGCCGGTCGACACCAGGCTACGGAGACATTCAATCACTATGCCCCGATGACCAGCGCGAGACCATAAGAGCCGTGGTGCGAGAAGAACTTCGCCGAATGATGCCGTCGTGCCAGCCACAAGTTTCCTCAATCGCAGACATCGTCAGAGAGGAAATCGAGCAATCGCTCGGCATCCCTGAGGCAACGCAGCCGCAACCCCAAGCTATGAGCTACGCTGCTGCTGTCCGCCGTCCCGTTCCCCCCTCCTCGCCTCCGTCAAGAAGCCACTCCACCGCAGTTCCGCCGCCAAACGCCACCACCGACGTCATACCCCCCAGCAGCCGGCCAGCGATACACGCCGAAAAAGACCGACGTTTGGCGTGCACACGACCACCGCCCACTATGTTATCACTGCGGAGAAGCTGGCCACACGTATCGCCGCTGCCAATACCGTGAGATGGGACTGCGTGGCTTCGCCGTGAACCCACCGCGTCCGTAGCGAGGTGAACGACCACGGGACATCGCCGACTACCTGGCAGGAGCGCAATGGACGCCGCGAAGTCCTTCTCGATCGCCGTCGCCAGGCCGCTACACCTCACCGCACCGCCGGCAGTACACCGGCCCAAACCGGGGCCGGTCGCCCAGCCCGTATCCGGGAAACTAAGGGCAGCAACCGATGGAGGTGCGGTTGCTGTGCGACGAAATGCCGAAGATCCTCCGCGGCCGTCGACGGCGACAACGCGACGAAACCTGCAGAACACGACTCGAACCAGACGAAGCCGTGCTGACGAAACGTCGTGGGCCGACCAAGGACGTGACGACGCAACATGGAAGCAGAGCAACATTTCGACGCAGCCGTGATCCGACGCCGCGACTCAACCGCAACGCACGACGACGAACGAGTGACCTCGACGTAATATTCGACGGCCACAACGTCATTGCTCTCGTCGACACTGGAGCCGACAATTCCGTCGTCAGTGGGCCTTTCGCGACGAAGCTAAAGAAAGTGAAGACTGCTTGGCAAGGCCCTGAAATCCGGACCGCTGGGGGGCCATATAATAACGCCGGCCGGTGTTTGCACAGCAAGAGTCACCGTCAATAATCCGGACTTATCCCGCCAGCTTTCTAATTCTGCAGCACTGCTCCAGGGATGTGATACTGGGGATGGACTTCCTAAGTAAACACGGCGCCGTCATCGACCTGAGGTCTGATTCAATAACACTGACTTCAGAAAAAGCGTTGCCGCCCCACACGACGCCGGAGAATCATGCCTTGAATGTAATAGAAGAGCAGGTAACCGTTCCGCCTCTCTCCAGCGTCGTCATTTCCGTCGGCACCGAAATACCCGCTAACCTTGAAGGCATCGTCGAGGGCGATCAGCACCTGCTTGTGAAGCGTCAGATTTGCGTCGCAAGAGGCATCATCGAGTTACGCGACGGCAAAGCAAAGGTACTGCTGACAAACTTCAGCCACGAATATAGGCACCTCAACCTTGGTTCCACGGTCGCCTACATCGAGAAATTCGTGGACACCAGCAATGCTTTCGCCCTCTCCGATACTGCCGAACATCCTCCGACGAATCGAGGTCCCGAAACAGATTTCGACGTCAACCCCAGCCTCCCAAAGCAGAAGCAAGAGCAGCTCCAAAATCTGCTCCTGCAATTCAAGGACTGCTTCTCAACGTCGTCAAGAATTCGACAGACCCCAGTCGCCAAACATCGTATCATAACAGAAGAAAGTGCCCGACCAGTCCGTCAGAGCCCGTATCGAATTTCGACGCGAGAACGCGAAGCCGAAAGAAGCAAGTCGACGAAATGCTACGCGACGACATAATCCAGCCGTCTAATAGTCCCTGGGCGTCTCCCGTGGTGTTGGTGAAGAAGAAGGACGGGACGCTACGTTTCTGTGTCGACTATCGTCGCCTGAACAAGATGACGAAGAAGGACGTGTACCCCCTCCCGTTGATAGACGACGCCCTGGATCGACTCCACAACGCGAAGTACTTTTCGTCGATGGACCTCAAGACAGGCTACTGGCAAATCGAAGTCGACGAGAGAGACCGAGAAAAAACTGCTTTCATAACTCCCGACGGCCTGTTCGAGTTCAAGGTAATGCCTTTTGGTCTTTGCTCGGCCCCCGCGATCTTCCAACGCGTTATGGATACCGTACTGGCCGGCTTGAAGTGGCAGACTTGCCCTGTGTACTTGGACGACGTCGTTGTGTTTTCCTCGAACTTCGACGAACACATGCGGCGCCTTGAAGCTGTACTTCAAGCAATCAAGACCTCCGGACTTACCCTGAAGCCTCAAAAGTGCTGTTTCGCCTACGAGGAACTCTTGTTCTTGGGTCACGTGATAAGCAAGTCTGGAGTACGCCCCGACCCTCAGAAGACAGCCGCCATCGCTACGTTCCGGCCACCTGCCGACAAGAAGGCCGTGCGTCGATTTCTCGGCCTGTGCGCCTACTACAGGCGGTTCGTGAAAACTTTGCCCGCATTGCCGAGCCACTCACTAACCTTACCAGGACTGACGTCGAGTTGAAGTGGGAAACGCCTCAGGAACAAGCATTTCAAGAAATAAAACGAGGCCTACAAACGCCTCCGTTACTTGCGCATTTCGACGAACACGGCGAAACAGAAGTGCACACCGACACAAGCAGCGTGGGATTCGGCGCCGTCCTTGTGCAGAGGACGGACGGACTGCAAAGGGTCATCAGTTATGCTAGCCGGTCGCTATCCAAGGCAGAGGCCAACTATTCCACAACAGAAAAGGAGTGCCTCGCCATCATCTGGGCTACGTCAAAAGTTTCCCCCCTATCTCTATGGCAGGCCCTTCAAAGTTGTGAGCGACCACCACGCCTTGTGTTGGCCAGCTAACTTGAAGGACCCATCAGGTCGTCTCGCAAGATGGAGTCTAAGGCTTCAAGAATTCGACGTCACGGTCGTTTACAAGTCCGGCCGAAAACATTCTGACGCCGACTGCTTGTCTCGCACCCCCCGTCGACCCGCCGCCGCAGGACGACCACGAGGATGACTTCTGCTTGGCAACCATAAGTACCGACGACTTCGCCGAACCACAGCGAGCCGACCCGGAACTCAGGGGCCTTATGGAGTACCTCGTAGGCAAGACAGCCACTTGTTCCGAAGGCATTCAAGCGAGGACTCGCATCGTTTCTCTTGCGAAACAGCGTTCTCATAAAGAAGAATTTCTCGCCACTTCGAGCCGACTACATTCTCGTAGTGCCTTCAGCAATGCGTCCAGAAGCCCTCCAGGCACTACACGACGACCCGACGGCTGGGCACCTCGGACTTTCCCGCACGCTCGCAAGAGTACAGGTAAAGTACTACTGGCCGCGCCTTGCCGCCGACGTCACCCGCAACGTAAGGACGTGCCGAGACTGTCAGCGACGGAAGACACCGCCCACCAGACCAGCAGGCTTCCTTCAGCCGATCGAGCCTCCTCGGCGACCGTTCCAGCAGATCGGGATGGACCTCCTGGGGCCGTTCCCAACGTCGACTTGCGGAAATAAATGGATCGTCGTGGCTACCGACTACCTCACCCGCTACGCCGAAACAAAGGCCCTGCCTAAAGGCATTGCCGCAGAGATAGCCAAGTTCTTCGTTGAGAACATCGTCCTTCGACACGGCGCCCCAGAGGTTCTCATCACCGACAGAGGTACGGCGTTTACGGCTGACCTAACTCGGGAGATTTAGGGATACAGCCACACAAAGCCACCGCCGGACCACCGCGTACCACCCACAGACCAACGGCCTGACCGAGCGCCTAAATAAGACCATCGCCGACATGCTGGCCATGTACGTCGACGTCGAACACAAGACGTGGGACGCCATCCTTCCGTACGTGACCTTCGCGTACAACACGGCCGTACGAGAAACGACGCAGATGACGCCGTACAAGTTGATCTATGGACGGAGCCCGGCAACGACTCTCGACGCCATGTTACGAAACGTGAGCGACAAGGAAAACACCGACGTGACCGCCTATCTACAGCGCGCCGAAGAAGCACGACAGCTCGCCCGCCTGCGGATCAATAATCAGCAGACGACTGACAGCCGCCGCTACAATCTTCGACGACGCTTCGTGGAATACCAGCCCGGCGACCGCGTTTGGGTGTGAACACTGATACGCCGACGTGGACTTTCTGAAAAGCTTCTTCGGCGATACTTCGGGCCATACAAGGTGCTTCGACGTCTCGGTGCTCTGGACTACGAGGTCGTCCCGGACGGCATTACGAACTCTCAACATCGCCGTGCGCGACCTGAAGTCGTCCATGTCGTGCGCCTCAAGCCGTATTTCGCGCGTTAGCGAACCTGAGGACTGCACTTATTGCTTTATTATTGTACTTTCTTTCTTTATTGTTGTGATTTCTAGCTGCATGTATTTTTCCCCTTGTTCTTTTGTAAGCATCGGGACGATGCTTTTTCAGAGGGGGGCATTGCCACGCGCCTTTCTTATTTTTCTGTACTCGGTTTTCGCCCCCCAAAGACTGCCCGCATGCTCAGCGCAAACCGCGCCTCATTGTTCTAGAAGCTTCACGATTATTGTAGATCGTTTTGTTAAGATTGCACGCAAGACGGTAACACTCAAGATTATTCCAGAGCTTGCGCGACGACTAGTGATAAGGCTAGAATGTTCGACGCGTGATTTATAAAAGCCGGCGCATTCCAACGAAGTTCAGTTCATCGACGGCCGACGCTCTGTTCGCCGCTATCAGTTCAAGCTTTTATTGCTGTAATCTCACCTTCAGTTTACCGGCCTCAAGTTCGGCCCAAATAAAGTGTTTCATCTTGGACTACTGCCTACTGCCTTCGTCAACGTCACGACCACGTGACAATATCAAGAAGAGGCATACGGAATGTATACAGCTCCGTTTGGACGCTGATTTGCCGGTAATCGGTACAGACTCACAGTGAACTATTTTCTTTAGGTACAATACTAAGTGACGCAGACGGTGACCTTTGGAGCCTTATGCTTCTAGTATTTAGAATTTGTTTCCAGTATTGTTTCCACCATGCATTTTCATGGCATATCCTATAGCTATAAGCTAGCTCTCTTTCGAACAAGTGTCGTGTCAAGGCGTTCAAAAGGTACTTCGATACTAAAAGTACAGGCGGATTTGTGTGCCTGCTTATCACGTGCAGAAAAATTGACCACACCTCAATTGTACATTCGGCAGCTCTCGCCTTTTGTCGATATCTAGATGGCTGAAACAAGGGAGTCTAGAGTCACTTCACCTTTCCAAGAAATGTTCATTCTTAAAGCCTTCATGTCGGATATTAACTGTAAAAACAAAACTTTGATCCGGTGCATGATCAGCGTTTCCATTGTGAAGTCCTTCATAGCCAAAATTATTTGACTATTGTCCAGTTATCCAGTGTTAGAGACGATCCATCAAAGCTCTTAAATTCCACCATTTGGACTTGTAGCGTCTCATCTGGCATCCCGACGATGTTAATGCTGAGGCTTACAAACGCTGCTGCATGACTGAATCACTTGTTTATCTTCTGTTTATTAGCAGTGCAGTTTCTAAAACATTTCACCTGATAAGTGTTGGTTACATGGCTAGGCACCCGCGTTTCTTGCTTTTTTTCCCTTCTCCTAAAGGTATCCCTTGCTGGGCCGTTACTTTGAAGGTGTACATCTTGTGGCTGCTGTCATTTCTGTCACTTTATTATTCACAGGAACGCCCGCTTAATTGCTGCAATGGTGCTGTACAGAAGAGTAGAGGTTTGGGCCAGTTGGTGATGCATACCTGCTGAAAAATTAAGCGCAACAAAAAAAGCCGGCAGATCCCACGCACTGTGGAAATCTATGTTATGCGAAGCAGCCAGGAAGGAGCAAATCATGCTTTACATAATTTGCATGGCATATTTTACATGTTACGACCTGCCTATTTGTGTTCGTCATACAGTCACGTCGCGATATACCAATTTTGGTGTATGTCAAGCTAGTAAACTGGACGCAAGCGCACCATGAGCGTGGCATGTAAATGGCATTGCAGATGACATGCATGCCAAGATTTTCATGTTACCACCTGCCACTTATGTTCGTCATACAGTCATGTCACTCAATACCAAATTTGGTGTATATCAAGCTAACGAAACGGCCGCGAGCGCGCCATGAGCGTGGAATGCAAGTCATGTGGCACATAACAAGTCATGAATTCCATATTACCACTTGTCATTTATGTTCGTCATACGTCATGTCACTCAATACCAAATTTCGTGTATCTCAAGCTAACGAAACGGCCGCGAGCGCGCCATGAGCGTGGCATGCAAGTCATGTCGCACATGTCATGATTTCCGTATTACCACTTGTCATTTATGTTCGTCATACACTCACGTCACTCAATACCAAGTTTGGTGTATATCAAGCTAACGAAACGGCCGCGAGCACGCCATGAGTGGGGCATGTAAATCATGCTTTACATAATTTGCATGTCATGTATTCCATATTACCACTTGCCATTTATGTTCGTCATACAGTCGTGCCACTCAATATTAAATTTGGTGTATATCAAGCTAACGAAACGTCCGCGAGCGCGCCATGAGCGTGGAATGCAAGTCATGTCGCTCATGATATGTCATGATTTCTATATTACCACTTGTCATTTATGTTCGTCATACAGTCATGTCACTCAATACCAAAATTGGTGTATATCAAGCTAACGAAACGCCCGCGAGCACGCTATGAGCGTGGAATGCAAGTCATGTCGCTGATGAAGTCATGATTTTCATATTACCACTTGTCATTTATGTTCGTCATACAGTCATGTCACTCAATACCAAATTTGGTCTAAAGCAAGCTAACGAAACGGCCGCGAGCGCGCCGTGAGCGTGGCATGTAAATCATACTTTTCATGACAAGTTATTCATGATTTTCATGATATGACCAGCCATTTACGTTCGTTATACAGTCATGTTATGCCATACCAAATTTGGTATAAATCTCATTAACGATCATAGGTCGGCAAACTCACTCATGAGTCGACTCACTCAGACTCACTCAGACTCAGATTGAGACGTGAGTCTGAGTCTGAGTGAGTCCGGCTGAATTACATTTAGGTGAGTCTGAGTCCGAGTGAGTCCGGCTGAGTTATTTTTTGGTGAGTCTGAGTCCGAGTGAGTCCGCTTGAGGAAAATTTTGGTGAGTCGGAGTCCGAGTGAGTCAGGTTGAGGAAAAATTTAGTGAGTCTGAGTCCGAGTGAGTCTGGATGACGAAAACACCGGTGAGTCTGAGTCCGAGTGAGTTTGGTTGGAGAGAAATTTCGTGAGTCTGAGTCCGAGTGAGTCTGCTTCAGCAAAATTTTGGTGAGTCTGAGTCCGAGTCAGTCCGGTTGAAGAAAATATTAATGAGTCTGAGTCCGAGTGAGTTCGGTTCAGGAAAAGTTTGGTGAGTCTGAGTCCGAGTGAGTCCGGTTGAAGAAAATATTAATGAGTCTGAGTCCGAGTGAGTTCGCTTCAGCAGAATTTTGGTTAGTCTGGGTGCTAGTGAGTGCTAAGCGAAAAACGTTTATTGAGTGAGTCTGCGTGGGCTCCTTTTATTTTGCCGACCTATGATTACAAATATTTATAGCCTCCTTTTATGGCGTGCCTTGTAATCGTATAGACGTACCGTCTTGTAAAGCCCTAAAAATTTTTTTTTCAAATTATCAAGCTGTCCATGCCCTCATATACGAGGGCATGTAAGTGGGCTGTGCAGCATCTTCTGACACATGTACAACTCCAGGCCACTTTTATTAAGCGACATCGTGATCCACATTGAGTTTGATCTACAACTGTGTACCTAATCAACGGAGAATTAGTGCAATGTTCGAGCTTTATCATCCATGTGGATTCAAGTAGGACAAAGCAGCACGATTCGCGAGCATCGAGCGCCCCTTCGCTCTCTGTTGCATTGAACCGCTTATGTCTTTAGATGTCTATTCGGTTTTTTCATGAATAAATGTGGCAATTGGGAAATTTTCGAGCGCCAAACAAGACATTCGCAAGTACGAGAGAGACAGGACGGGCGCTTTTGAATGCCTTGTGAATGCATTGTACCGCGCTCAAAAAATTTCCCAGTAGCTATGCACCATCTCGCCGAATTTCAAGCTTTGTTAAAAATTTAGCGACGACACAGACCATCGGCTTTGGTCATGTCATTCGCTACCAATTTAGCAGCGGCTTCGTTATTCAAAGTGGCTAGATAAAGCTTGCACCCTTGGTACCTCGAAAGTTGTAGCGACCGGATTTCAAGGAGGAAGGGGGTAGAAACGCACCATTCATGCCATACGCGACGCTTCATGACTTGCAAAAACAAATTTCTTCGGGCTGTAATGTGGTCAAAGAATTCTGTTACCTCTCGGCAATTCAAGGAGTTTTTAAACTTTAATGACCTCTTCGAATTCTAGACTCTCTTTGGTAGATATTGCTGCCATATTTTCCCAGCACGCCTGCAGTTCTGTCCTTCCCGACTCAAGCAAAACCCGTTTTTTTTTTCGTATTTTTTCTTTTCTTTCCTATTCAAACACCTTTCCATTCATAGTCAGCGTTGACGCGCCGAAGCACTTTCGGTGGTCCCTCAGCCGTCATTGTGTTCGTCCAAGCCACACGGCAAAAAGCTTCATGGCACGGCCGTTTCCCAGGCTCGTTTCTCGTATCTTGCTTTCGAGCTCCTAATACCCCCCCCAAAGAATGCAAGGAAAGTACAAAACGAAGCAACGAGCTCGACACTCTAGGCTTGGGGCCTGCAACACAAATATTTCTATTCTTTCAAAAGTGAACATTCGGCAGAAGTCTGTCTGGTTGGGATAACAGAAAACTGGAGAAAAGAGAAAACTCCAGCCAAAATTTATTTTAAGAAACCGCGACGTTTCGAAGAATGATCGGCTTCTTGTTCAGGGGTGAGAAGGCCAGGAGATGTGCAACGCCTTCTTGCCAGGCGTGATTGTTTGCTGTGAGTCGTCGCAAGCCGTGGCAGTAGAGGGAGGGCAGTGCACCCGTGGTGTGGTTGATGTTTCCCGCTGTCTGCTCAATGTAGCAGGATTTGAGGAGGGGCCGCCGGCGAAGGTTCCTTTCTTTTTCCAAAATCACCGCGCCGTCGGGACTGGTATGGTGGTCAAACCGCTAGCAGTGCTCTGTCACTTCGGTCCGTCCGCTGTTCAAGTGACGGAGGTCATTCTTGTGCTGCCGCATTCTTTCATGGAAGTTCTTAGGTTTCCTCAATGTAGGAAGCGAGGCAGTCGGCGCACGTGATCCGGTCCTGCATCTTTCGAGAATGTAGACTTTGAAGCAGGAAAGAAAAAAAAGCGCATGTACTGCCTTCATGTCACTCATTTTGTATTTGTTGTAGCACTGGCTTTCGATCACAAGTCGCTGAGCGATGTCCCCTCACGGGAGACAAATTAGCGCATTTCTCATATATTTCATGAATCACTAGATGTCATTATGAACCCACACCAATTGCCCATCAGTCTGTCATTCTGCAAAGAAAAACAGTACGTTATGGCAACCTCCGCTGCCCCATTTACCCGCTGAAAATAGGCTTCTCAATTATTTATTTATTTAATAGTACCCTGAAGGACCGAAGGAATTACAGAGGGGAGCTGTGCATATGAGAATGCGTAAGAGAGTAGCAGTTACATCGAAGTAAAAACAATACAAATAATAAGTTATTAAGGATAGATATAATAGTGACGCAGTGAGAATAAAAAGAAATAAAATTGCAAATAGCGCAGGGTTAGGTATGTGAATTTATTGCGTCTGGTTTGTAGTAAACCCTCTAGTTGTCAGTTCAGGGCCTTGTCTAGTGACTTTTTTTTTAGAAATTCTGGGGACTAATAGGATCACTGTGAAGCGGTGCTCGCGTCCCCACCTTTCAATACGGCATTCTTGCAATCGGCTTCACTGTCAGCAATTGGGGTTTTTGGAAAGCAGAAAATTGCCACCTCGTTTTGCATGGTCTGTACCAGACTATGCAAAAAGCTTCCACCATACCTTTGAACACACTGGCCGGCTCTCATCGGCGCGCCTATGCACGTTCCTTTTCGCCTTGTGTCCGTATCCAGCGTGGTACTGATACGACTCTTTACCATTATCCACGAGATAAAGTAGTCACCAACAGTTACAACTGGTTCTTAGCCGGCTCCGAAAAATATCTTGCTAGAAACAAACGCAGTCACAACCCGTGTACTTAGATTAAGATGCACGTTGAAGAACCCTGGGTGGTCGAAATATCTAGAGCCCTCCACTACGGCGCTTCTGACAACCACATCTTGGCTTTGCGACGTAAAATACGAACCTATATTATCCGCAATCACTTTGCGAAAGCATGACATCGACTAAAACCGAACTTACCGTTTCTATAATTCGAAACACTAGTATAATAATTATTGGCGTTTAACGTCCGAGAGCCATGATGTGATTATGAGGGGTGCCGTAGTCGACGGCTGCGGAAATATTGGCTACCTGGGGTTCATTACGTGCGCCAAAATATAAGCGCTCAAGCGTTTCGGCATCCATCGAAAATGCGGCCGGGATTCGATGCCATGATCTTCGGGTGAGCAGTCAAGCATCACAACCACTAGACTATCGTGGCAGGTGTTTTCGAAACTTTAGAGAGGCAGAACCATGCACCCTATAAAGCCATGTTTCCAAAATTTTTCAAGGGTGGTGAGCTCGATTCTGCAAAAGATGGCCGCCTCATATTATTTTCTTTTTCGCGTTGTCAATGAGCGGTAAATCGACTGCAAGACCATTGGCAGTTTCATGAACGTGTATAGAAAAGCGCCATAACGTAATGTCAAGCTTTCTTCGTTCCCAAGTAGCGTGATTAGGCCTTCGAACGGCAAAGCGTAAGAAAGGACTTCATTTATAATTGGGTCTGCCAAAAACGCACGTACGCGCTCGCCCATTGAAAACAAATGGCGCGTGCGCATAGCGCATTTCAAAGGTAAGGAATGAAAACCTAATGTTCCTCGAAGGTCGGTATACCCATTCTTATATTTAAAGAAAACATTCTCAATATTGCAAAAATCGCGTCTAATGTTGAATTTCTCTTTACGATAGACATTGCGATGCACGGGAAATAACTTCTTTTTGTACGTTGAAAGCTATCATACATATATTTTGAAGGTTTCCTGGCACTTGTGAACCCTTTACATGTGTTATTCTACATAAGCTATTTTATGGCGCTCCTTCGACATTTATTGGATGAGCCGGGCCAAATCGAATATTGCTAATTTTTAGTCCGAGTACGTCTGGTTGAGAAAAAGTTAGGCGAGTCTGTGAGTCCGCGAGTGAGTCGGCTTTAGGAGGATTTTGGTGAGTCTGAGTCCGAGTGAGTCCTGCTGACAAATATTTTGGGGGAGTGAGTCCGGCTGAGTTATATTTTCGTTATATTTTCATGTGTCTGAGTCTGAGTGAGTAGGGCTGAGTAATATTTTCGTGAGTCTGAGTCCGAGTGAGTCCGGCTGAGTTAAATTTTGGTGAGTCTGAGTCCGAGTGAGTCCGGCTGAGTTATATTTTGGTGAGTCTGAGTCCGAGTGAGTCCGCTTGAGGAAAATTTTGGTGAGTCTGAGTCCGAGTGAGTCAGGTTCACGAAAATATTCATGAGTATGAGTCCGAGTGAGTCCGTTTGAGGAAAAGTTTAGTGAGTCTGAGTCCGAGTGAGTCTGGATGACGAAAACACCGGTGAGTCTGAGTCCGAGTGAGTTTGGCTGAAGAGAAATTTCGTGAGTCTGAGTCCGAGTGAGTCTGCTTCAGCAAAATTTTGGTGAGTCTGAGTCCGAGTGAGTCCTAAGCGAAAAATATATTTATTGAGTGAGTCTGAGTGAGCTCCATTTATTTTGCCGACCTATGTTAACGATACGGCCAGGGGAGCACAAAGTCGTAGGCGGCTAGATAGATAGATAGATAGATAGATAGATAGATAGATAGATAGATAGATAGATAGATAGATAGATAGATAGATAGATAGATAGATAGATAGATAGATAGATACACTCAAAGTTGCCGAAGTTCCCTAAGAAATGCTTCGCATTTAAAACGGGACAAGAGAAGGAGAGACCCACAGGAGGAAGCGCCCCAGCCACACTGGAAGCTCAACGATTTTCCTCACAAAAAAGAGTCCAGTGAAGGAGAATTGTACTTCAGAACAGTAGAGGTGTGGGACAGTTGGTGATGCATACTTTGTGAAAAATTAAGCGCAAAAAAACGGGCAACAGAAGGAGAGACCCACAGGACGAAGCGCTCCAGCCACAGGGAAAACTCAACGATTGTGCTCACAAAAAAAGAATCCAGTGAAGGAGAAATGTACTCCAGAAGAGTAGAGGTTTAGGCCAGTTGGTGATGCATACTTGGTGAAAAATTAAGCGCAAAAAAAACGGTACAACACAAGGAGAGACCCACAAGACGAAGCGCTTCAGCCACACTGGAAACTCAACGATTATCTTCACAAAAAAGAGTGCAGTGAAGGAGAAATGTACTTCAGAAGAGTACAGGTTTGGGCCAGTTGGTGATGCATACTTTGTGAAAAATTAATCGCAAAAAACGGGACAACAGAAGGAGGGACACACTGGATGAAGCACTTCGTCCTGTGTCTCTCTTCTTCTGTTGTCCCGTTTTTTTGCGAGTAATGTTTCACCAAGCATGCTGTACAGAGCACCAAAAAGCTTTACGGCAAACGTTCCTTACACATAGAAGGGGTTTTCGATCGTCTCGGGTGATCGTATTTGTAGTTGTCTTTGGCACTCCTTTGCGATACCATGGATGACTAACGGCTCACTGGAGGATTCAAGCACTCCAGGATACGCTTATTGTCACAGTTGTCTCTATTCGTAAGACTATTTATTTTATGAACCTGATCATTGTCTGAAAGCTATACCTCTGTTCCTTTGGCCCAATGGGTTTTGGTCAAAAGCCGAGATGAAACTTGTTCTCCACTGATCCCAAGAGTCGTGCTGATGGTGTAGGATTCGGACCTTACGGACTTCTGAGCATAGTTAATAAGAAACAACCTCATATTCATCACTCTGTCCTGTGATATCAACCAGCAGCGTTTTCCTCAACTGTATTGAAAAAACTGCAGACAAGTGGTTGCTACCGGTGACGTGCGTCGTGTCAAACATGTCTGGCTTTGCTAAAGTTTTGGGACAAGTGCTAGTACCCACACAGTCTTTCTTAGCCTATCAAGCAATGTCAGTGTTACTCCATTTGCATTGCCTGCGCTTGCAACATCTGGATAACCACGGTAATGTTCTGGTTGGCAGCCCTAAGAAACGGTGTTGTACTAGTTATCTGTCGAGACTGCTTGAATGATTGCTCATTTTGTTATTGATTTTAAACACACCTCAGCTGACGAGATCCGCGTCAGTAACATTAGCCTTTATTGTGATGGACTGCAGCTGCCTTGGTGACGTCGACGACTCATGGAGTCTGAATTGTTGCTCATCTTCAGGTTTGTATGACGCAACGTAGGGTTGAACCGCTCCAGTTGTACCAACTCATAATTCTCTTTACATCCCACAGGGCTGCGCCAGATATAAGGTAAATACCCAAGGCTAATAGAGTGTTTAATTTCAACGCTCCATTCTCTTAGTCCTTTGTAGTGCCTTCACCCGTTCTTCTGTTCGGGACACTAAAAAAGAGTATCGCCTGATATTGATGGAGCATCAGACTATTTCCAGAAAGGCAGTTTTAGTGCCTAAAGACTCATGTCCATGAAACCGAAAGGTGCGAAATCGTCCACTAAGAAACTGTGACTTCTCATGCCACCGGACAAGCATGAATAAACAAGGCGGGCAGCCATGGATAAAAGAGAAGAGAACATGACAACCGAAACGCCGCGTGCATTTTATTCGATTCTCTTGTTTCCCTGTTCCCACGTCTCTCCTTCGAGATAAAGCCCTACTCACTATCTTCTGACAAAGCCATCCCCACCCTTCACTGCCCGACAGCCGGCGATGCGGCACAGTGAGAGCAGTGGACTGGAAAAAAGGCTAGAGACTCTGCACAGGTGCTTAACTGAATTAAACAATTAATAATAAATAACTGCACCAGGAGCTTTCCAGTACGGTGGTTTTGTTGGTTTCCGCAAAGGAGGCTGTTTTCTTTTCTTTTCCTTTATGGCTAGTTTATATTTTTTATGGCGCTCCTCTCGAATTTTAGGACTTAGTCATCGCGCATGCTTCTTTCTAGCTTTGTTTAGTGCAAATGTGTCGCGGTGCCCTAACCTCGGAAGTTTTCTGTCACCTTTGCGCGGCAGGAAGCTGATTACGCATAGGTGCACGGCATGATGCGGTGTTTCTGGTGTGTGACACTTTTGTTGTCAGGATGGCTGACATATCAACGTTATCGCGTTGGCTGGTTGCTGGTATAAATATTCATGTCTGCTCAATAAACCTCAGTTGAAGTTGAGCGCCTGTCCTGTGTGCCTCTTGTCTATGTCCCCATTTCTTAGCGCTCGTCTGTTTCGCATCAAGTTTGAACCAACTTGCCCAAGCACACATCTTGCTAATATCATACTTCTTGTCAACATTCCTCAAGCCGGAAGAAAATTTGGACGTATGGCGAAATTGATGCACTATCGTATTTTTTTTTTGTATTTAAACCACCCGTGTCAGGACGATCTTGCTCTTTTACTTATTTCCACAGCCTCTCACTACAGCTAACGGGAGAAAAAACCGAGATATTCCTGTTTTCAAGCCTCTGAATCCGTGAACAGAAACAGTTCTTTACACCATGCTTACAAGACTTAGTGTAGTAGACTTCAGGGCAGGCAAAGCGATTACGTTTTTCACAATTTTTGAGTGTCTTGAAGCAAATAGTAGGAGCGCTTTCTGGGATCTAGGAAGGTAGCAGCAAGAAACATGGCTAACTTCAAACGAAAGGCATAAGTCTAGGAACTGTAATTTGTTGTAGATAATCAACTGAAGTATAAATTTAAGGGCGAGTTCACAATCACAAAAGACATTCAAGACATCCGTTGCCGTTCGACTATTGTTTTTACATGAGAAAAACACAAAGTAGTCGTCAACATAGCGAAAAACGCATCATGCCGATTCCTATAGGTTGCTATTGAGTTTTATCTTGACACGGCTCAAATAAAGGTCACTTAAGACCGGTGCCACCCGCGAGCCTATGCATATACTCGCTTTTTCAACATATAACTTTTCGTCCCATTTCACAAAGGTGTTATTAAGGTAAAACAGTAAAAATTCTAGAAACGACTCTAGATACATCCCACACCATTGCGTAAACTTAAACTTGTCGTTAAATCAAGTGACCGCATCTTTTACAGGGCACATTAGTTCGGCTTGTACAAGAGACTGAAATATCTCCTCACATCTGTTCTAATTGCCTTAGAATTTCAGGGGTTGTCATTAGATAGAAATTCAGCTATTTCTTCAGAATTCCTCTCTAAGAACGGATCATTCAAGATAAAGTTTAAAGCTTGTCCGTTTTGGCACTGAAAGAGGTCAATCATCTTTCTGAGAGCGCTCTCAGAAAGACGTTCAAGACCGAGACGTTCTAACAACTTAAACGCTTGCTTCTTAGCCTTTCTTTCAAGAACACTTTTTGCAACAAAATTCTTTTTTATCGCAGTATTGGCTTTTTTTTCCAAAAACAACCACTCGGGAGCACTTCGCTACAAGAAAGTTGGCTACATGGACAACGGCCTTCGACTTCCGTGCACACGCCTCCGTGTTTGGCAAGCACATCAGCACACTCAGACAGACAGGGCGGGAGGAGTTCGTCTGTGACATGTGAAATTTCTCTGGACAGCGCAATCTCCTCCGGTGGTGATAATGCAGGCTCACTAGCGTGCTTAAGGCCTTTCTTTAGCAGTGTAGTCACTTCCTTCGGGAGTTCCTGCTAGCCAATGATTAGACTAAGATTTTTCGACTTGTTGGCCGCTTCCTATTTATCCAAGGAAGTTTGAGGCGTACATGAGCCCAAACGAACTCTGTAGTTTGCTCGGCTGTCTTGGTCCAATCCTGGTTGCGAAGTTGCTCACCACACAAAGTTCGGCCCCTTCCGCACAACACACGCAACGAGTCTTTGGGACAAAGCGGCAGGTCCATTAACTGGCTTAAATCAGCATAAACAGTCTCTGAAAAAGCCTAACAGATTGCATCTTGCATCGCTATGTGATACGTGTGGCTGCTGTAGTGTGTTTGTAGATGCGCAATTGCTTCCCAGGCACAGTTGCAAATTAACGCCGGAAGCGATCGAAGTCTTTCACATGAAAAGAATGAAGGACGCATGCGTTGGTCATCAGCCGATTTCTTTGCATTACAAGTGCCAAACAGTTTGTATATATGCTTGAAACTTGTAATGTTAAGTGACATGATTGATTTTCTTACGAATGTGCACATGTTGATGTTAAATGACATGTTTTACTTGCTTTCATATGCGCATATCTGCCATGTTCGGCTTTGTTTTCTTGTATTTTTTTTCGAAATAAGTCTTTGAGTGACAAGACAGTACTCGTTCTCTGCACTTTTACGTCTCCGTCAATCACGCTTTTTGTAAGCAACTGGCTTCACATAGCACGTTATCTTATTACAAGCTCGAAGCTGACCAATAATAACCTTGCACACTACCTAAGATAGCTAGTTTGTCGGAACGAAGCCCTCACTAAGAATGAACGAAAAAGGGGCGATGAATCGAGAGCTTGTTTTTTTTTTTTTTTTGTTAAACGTAACCTAATGAAACCAACAACAATGAAGCTCAGGAAGGCACAGAGGACTATACTTTTAAATGCGAAGCATTTTTTTGGCTACTACAGGTACTTTGAGCGTTTCTATCTACGTATCTATCTATATATCTAGCCGCCTACGTCTGGGTGCTCTCGTGATCGCCTCCTTTATTTGGGGTAGACCAAAATTACTATGGGAGGGTAAGATAGTTTGACGAATCAGTTTGGCGACGCTTGATATGAATAACTTTAAAATCCCGTCGCTCACGTCATCTAACGCTTTCCTCCAGACACGCGTGGCACATTCCCGTATACCTCGAGCCGCGTTATGCGGCTATGCGACACAGGTGATTGAAAGTTTATATCTACCCAGGAACGGCGAGAATAGACATTCGTAATTTAAATACAAGGACATCAAGAAAAACCGACATCGGCAGTGTTGACCAGACGGATACAAAGGTTAAATATCAGGGTCCCAGCAGGAAACGAACTCATGCACTCTGCGTGGCAATCAAGTATTGTATCATAGAACCACGTCAGGTCTCGCAACTGCTTTGGAAATACACCCTATGCAGGCACAATGTTGGTGAAACGTCAATTGTGGTTGCAGTCCTGGATATCTAATTTTATAAACATCACATATGTATCTCCATGACACAGGCGTCGCGTCCGGTTAAGGTGAATGGTAGTTAGTGCCATGGACTCAAGTTGGTCTAAGTAGCACTAGCCAGGGCTGTCATCGTCGCAAGCACAAGCGCTACATATCAGCATACCGCTTCTGGTGTTGGTAATACCCATGTTTCTGTTGACATCGTTACGCAACTGTAAACAACTCATTATATAAAAGATATGCGACTGTTCAATATATGGCTGTGCGTACAACATTTGCACATATTGTTGCGTGAAATACAAGCAATGAGCCAGTAGTAAACAGCACAGCTCACACAACAATGTCAACCTCTTCACTCCTGTCCCAGACGCATTTTAGGGTATATCCCACTATGACCTGTCTCCGTCAGTCAAAATCACATAACACAACCCCCGGCGGCGAAAGCGCCAACCCGGCGCGTTTATGGGGCCACAGCAGAAGGAGGGTGGTAGCGCTTGAGCCTCGATTACATGGACGACGTCACGGGATAACAAAGCAGAGGATGTCGAGGGATTATCGGGCACAATTTCGTACGTAACGTCGGTGACTTGTCGAAGCACGCGGTATGGGCCCGTGAAACGAGAAAGGAGCTTCTCAGAAAGGCCTGCATGTCGCGTAGGGAACCAAAGAAGAACGAGGGAACCCAGCGGAAATTGTTGGTCGCGATGCCGCTCGTCGTAACGATGCTTCTGTGTTTCTTGGGACGCCGTTAATCTGTTGCGTGCAAGCTGACGGGCGTGGTCAGCGTAAGCATAGGCGCCGCGTGCGTATTCCGTGGTAGACTGTGCGGAATCATCCGGCAGGAAAGTATCCAACGGCAATGTTGGTTCGCGTCCAAACAAAAGGTAAAATGGGGAGTATCCAGCAGTGTCGTGCCAGGAGGAGTTGTACGCGAACGTCACGTAGGGCAGTGCGAGGTCCCAGTCACGATGCTCGGCCGAGACGTATTTCGATAGCATGTCTGTCAGGGTCCGGTTTAAGCGCTCTGTAAGCCCGTTTGTCTGGGGGTGGTACGAGGTCGTGAGTTTATGCTGGGTGGAGCAGGAGCGCAGGATATCGTCAACCACTTTTGAAAGAAATGTACGGCCTCTGTCTGTCAGCATTTGACGCCGGACACCGTGCACTAAAATAATATCACGTAGTAGAAAATCGGCGACCTCTGTAGCGCAGCTTGTTGGCAGGGCTCGTGTGATTGCATAACGGGTTGCGTAATCGGTAGCAACCGCGACCCACTTGTTTCCGGAGGCAGATGTTGGAAAGGGACCGAGTAGGTCCAAACCGACACGGAAGAAGGGCTCCGATGGGATGTCGATGGGCTGAAGATACCCGGCAGGAAGTCCCGACGGCTTCTTGCGACGCTGGCAAACTTTGCATGCGTTGGCATAACGGCGTACAGATCGCGCAAGGCCACGCCAGTAGAAGCGGCGGCGCACATGGTCATATGTGCGAGAGACGCCAAGGTGACCCGCGGTTGGTGCGTCATAGAGCTCGCGGAGGACTGTGGAGCGCAGCTGCTTTGGTATGACCAGAAGAAAGTCGGGACCAGCGGGTGACAAATTACGCCGATATAGGGTGTGGTTTTTCAAGGTAATTATGCGTACAGAAGTGTCGTATGGTGAAGATTTTAGCCGTTGTATTAGGTGGCTGATATGCGAATCCCGACGCTGCTCGTCGCCTAGATGAAACAACTGGGAGAGGGAAAGGATGCAGTCAACGGAGTCAGTGCTCGTTGAGTTCCCGTGGGCCACAGGGTAGCGTGACAGGCAATCCGCATCTTTGTGCAGTCTCCCAGACTTGTAGACTGCGGTGTAGGAATACTCCTGGAGGCGGAGTGCCCAGCGAGCGAGACGACCTGTGGGATCTTTCAGGGAGGCGAGCCAGCAAAGGGCGTGGTGGTCGGTGAGAACAGTAAATGGTCGGCCGTATAAGTAAGGGCGAAATTTCGCGACTGCCCACACCAGAGCGAGGCATTCGCGCTCCGTGATTGAATAATTACGCTCGGAGGTGGACAGCAGCCTGCTTGCATAAGCTATCACTCGATTTTGCCCACGTTGTCGCTGAGCCAACACAGCGCCTATTCCGTGACCACTGGCATCGGTGCGGACTTCGGTTGGTGCTGAAGGGTCGAAGTGGGCCAGAACAGGAGAATACGTAAGCAAAGTGGCGAGCTTGGAGAAAGCTGCTGCTTGCGAGGCACCCCAGTTAAAGGTCGCGTCTTGTTCTAGTAAATCAGTTAGGGGCCTAGCAATTTCCGCAAAGTTCTTGATGAACCGCCGAAAGTAGGAGCAAAGCCCCACAAAGCTATGGACATCTTTGGCGGTTTTCGGCACAGGAAAGTCCTTCACAGCTCGAACTTTTTTCGGGATCAGGCTGCACGCCGGAAGCGTCAACGATATGTCCAAGTATTGTAATGCGGCGGCGTCCGAACCGGCACTTGGATGAGTTCAGTTGAAGTCCGGCGCGACGGAATACTTCAAGAATTGTAGACAGTCTCTCAAGGTGCGTTTCGAAAGTGGGAGAAAACACAATTACGTCGTCCAAATAACACAGACACGTGTGCCACTTGAATCCGTGAAGCAAGGAGTCCATCATTCGTTCGAATGTTGCGGGGGGCATTACATAAGTCAAAAGGCATGACCTTGAATTGGTAGAGGCCATCAGGTGTTACAAAGGCCGTCTTCTCTCGGTCGATGGGGTCCACGGCAATCTGCCAATAATCAGACCGAAGGTCGATGGAAGAGAAATATGCGGCACCATGCAGACAATCAAGGGCGTCATCAATTCGCGGCAGAGGGTAGGCGTCTTTGCGATGTTGTTGAGGTGGCGATAGTCCACACAAAAGCGCCACGATCCGTCTTTCTTTTTAACTAAAACTACCGGGGACGCCCAATGACTGGATGATGGCTCAATAATGTCCTTCGCTAGCATCTTGTTCACCTCCTTCTGGATGACACTCCGCTCAGAAGCAGACACTCTGTAGGGACGGCGGCAGGGGCTCCAGAACCGGGGGAGGCAGTGGGGGCCGTCGCCCCCACAGGTTTATAACCAGTGCGGGCATGCCCCCCACACTACTGTTCCGACACCCCCCCCTTCCCCCCCCCCCCCCCCCACCCCTCTCTCGCTTTTCTTTTCCCCGGAACCGCCCGTGAATCTACAGACTCCTTTGGCTACCGTAAAATGTCGACCAAGCGGCCCCACCCCCCGAGCAGGCGCCCCCCTCCTTTTTCGGGAGATCTGAAATAAGCGCCAATGACTGCGCAAAGCCCCCCCCCCCCTTCCTGCAAGATGTCCCGTGCTTCGTATCGCAGGCGTGGGCAGCTGTTTCGGCAGAAACGGTCACTCGATCATTCACCGGCATATTTTATGCACTAGATGCAATGTGGCATATCTAATGCACTAGATGGTTCGGAGCATGGTGCGCTGGACGCCAGGCTATCCGGTGTCGGCGATGTACCACAAGAAGACCGCTGGTCTCTGCCGGCCGAGTGCACGGATTTTACTTTTGCGTCCGACTCTGAGAAGTCGTTTGACGAGTTAGAGTGACGAGGGGGGAATAAAAACAGTAAATAAAGCATTCAATTAGACGCATGGATGGGCATTTTTTAAATCTTTAGCGGTTCTCCAGCCGCTATCTTGAATTTCGGTCCGGGACCAAGCAAGCGCGCTACTCCCAAATCTGGTCGTATAATCCTTCACCGTAGGAAGGCGCTTACTCAGCATTTTACTGTAGTTAAAGGGCGCTCCTTTCCTTCAACAAACGAGACAAAATTCTCTGGAAATCTGTTACTTCCGGCACTATTTGTCGGTGCTTTGTCAGCGTAAGCAGCACTGCCTGATTTCGCCTGGTTCTATGTATATTCCGTCCTGAAGTGGTTCTCAAGGAGGTAAAGGCTGGCGGTCTATTCTGCAGCTCTTGCACGAGCACGTCTCAGTCCCACGACTTTACAATGTCTCATTCTTTCCCTCTTTCTTTGTTGTTATCCAAGCCCATGAAAAGAAATGAGATAAAATGAGATAAAAAAGGTCGATGTAATTAAGCCTCACCCCCATAAGCACGATTTTAACCATGAACCTGCCCGAGAAGTAGCCAGAAACGTTTTTAGAGAGTTCTGACCCCCCTTTATTTATGTCCTTGCGTGTGTTTGTATGAGCGCGCGTATCAAATTAAAAATATCCAGCTAAGCCAGCAGTCCTAAATCGGCGCCTGTATATCAGCACGAAACAAAATGTAATAACTTCAGGGTGGTGGGGGATGAACCCCCAACCTCCTACTAGCTTCGCCATTGAACTTAACACTTCAAATGTTCGCTTTCTTCCTGTTCGGCCCAGTCTACCTTGGTTCTTAGACACATAATATCCGTAGTGAAAATCGGAAAGGGAAAGCGCGGCCCACGGTCTTGTTGCTGGAGGGTTGCGATCGAGAAGCTCTTTATCAACTCTTCAGGCATGTCAGCCTCCAAGCACAGGGTGAGCTTTCGTGAGCACATGTCGAGACGAACTGACGATTCAAAAAATTTATTATAAGCTTTCCTGCAGAGTTTCTTTCTTATTTTCTTTGCTTTTTTTTTCGAACCAGAAACTTGGTCATAAACTGCTTTTTTCTATCAAAGTGCGTTCCACCCTTCTCACTTTTTCACGGTTCATCGATCCTTCCTCAGCGACATGTTCCTCGATCAGCGTGCGTAGGATGGGGAAAACTATGACGCTCCCGAAATAATTCTGAAAAAGACTTTGAGGTGAGGTGTCGTCACTGGAAGAGGAAAGTGCCACGTGCGAGCTCACTGTCGCTCGCCAAATTAACATTCGCGCTCCTAGTCGGCAGACAAAAGTCAGCTTCTCGGATGTGCTTGCTGCACACGCGTGCGCCGGACTTCGGTTTATTGCCGTTTCTAAGCTTTATGAGCTATGAATCGTGATATTCGTTATGATTGAGGTAGAACCATAAATATGAAGTTGCACCCTGATCTTCTGCATGCACGTGTGGTGCATTGATTGTGCACACAGCACCAGAGCACCATGCCACCGAAAACATTGGTCACGCTTTCCAAGCTCTTGTTATTTCTAGATGGCAGTGCGCATGAAGTGGTTGTGAAACGAGGCTGATTGAAGTGGGAAGCTAAAAAAAACGCGCTCGGGCCGCCGGCTTCCCTTCGTTAGAGCAAGGTTTCGTGAAGCAAGGTGGCATCACGTGATCCAACTTAGCACATCCCGACGATTGCAGCACGGTCACCCGTGTCTCCAGTGTTGGGCCTCGCGCACAATAACACTAAAAAGATACAGATAGAACTGTAATAAGCGTCTACATAAACAGTATTCAGCAAATGGACGCCTCGCATGCCGTCGACGAAAATGAGGTTTCCCTTTCTGTCGGTTGCTGCCAGACCTACACAGATAGAGCTGCCGCGAGAGCACGGGGGAACATTTCAGACTCATTGAAATGCAATCCTGCTTCCATGGCGAGATCTTCGCTGCGAGGTTCAAAGTCTGCAACCACATCCATCGCGGCAATCGCGAAATCCGCGGCTATGCAGCGGCCTTTTGCACACGTGGTGATGCATCGTGGCGTCTTCTAATTCGCTGAGAGCAATGAGATTCGTGGCGACATCGCTTCAGCACCGAGTCTTGGGCGTGAGAAGTTGAGTAAGAGATATTCGGTCTTTAATTACAAATATCTCCACTAATAAGTAATCTTTTCACACCCAACCAAAACTGCGCGAATTTTTCAATGCCCCTGTTCATTTCAGCTGAACATCATGTTTCTTGTTAGAATCTCATTAAGGTCTTTAACTGGCTATGGTTACTCGTATGCGTCATATGGTTAATACTCGTAATCCATATAGGCAAACCTTGTCCTCATTCGGGATAAATTTCCCCACAAAGCATCGTTTTCTTGTTTTAAGGTGGAGCGCGCGCACACACACCCACCCACCCACACACACACACACACGCTATATATATATATACACGATGCGACATCGGCCCACAGACGTCGTCGCCCCCATACATCAGATATACTTCCGGAGCCCCTGGACGGCGGAGAACAGGGTTGGCATCACCTGTGTGTATGCGATGCTGGGCAACGGACGTCTGCCCTAAAGGTCGGTCACCGAAATCGAAAATGTCCCGGTAGGTCCCGAGAATGCGCTGGAGGGCTTCAACTTGCTCAGGCGGGAGATCAGCGGCGATCATGTCTACAATTTGACGGCTGCCCAAATTTGTTGTCGGTGGTGTGCGCTGCGTAGGAACAAGGATATCTAAGGCCAGAGCTTCGATTTGTAAATCGCGTAACGGACAAAGGTGGGCAACAGAAATGCCTTGTGGAAGCACTTGATCCGTGAAGCCGAAATTTATCAGTGGTAGGCTGGTTCTGTTAGCGGTGATGCTGAGAACCGTGTAGGGAACCGCAACACTATGCACAAGGAGTACGTCGGTGAGAGGCGTAACGTAATAGTCACCGTCTGGCAGAGCTGGTGAGCATAAGAAACTGACGTACGTCACAGTTTTGGAGGGCAGGTGAACAAAGTCGCTGCATTGTAATCGGCACGGAGGTTGGTGCGGGGATCACGGAGTTGTGGCAGTTCAAGGCGGAGCAGTCCGGCAGAGCAATCAATGAGAGCAGAATTGGCGGCAAAAAAATCTAGGCCAAGTATGAGGTCGTGGAGACATGTTGCAAGGACTGTAAAAAAAGGACGACCACCTGATGACCGGCTACGGTAAGTTGAGCTGTACACATACCAACGACAGGCGCTGTTCCGCCATCCGCGACTTGCACAACACTGGTCAAGGGGGGCGTGAGGATCTTCTTCATTCGACGACGAAAATCCGCACTCATAACCGAGACGTGAGCGCCCGTATCGATCAAAGCTTGGACAGAGGTGCCATCAACATGTACTTCAAGTGTGTTCCGGTTTAAACGTAAGGGCAACAGAGGATTTTTGGATAAGGTCGACAGGGCAGCTTCACCTCTCTCCAGAGAAGCTGCGCAGCCTAGTTTTCCGGGGACATGCGGCGGCTAAATGACGGCGAGGGAGAGCGACGACGCGGGGGGGCGTTGGAGAACGAGAAGGACGGCCTTGGGGCGGCGAATGCTGAAGACTCAGGGCGCGTCGGATAACGGCGGTTCATTGTACGGTATGGGCTACTGTAAGTGGGGTACAGGCTAGACGGCGTAGAAGGCCGCTGGTTGCGGCAGTAACGAGCGACGTGGCCCGCGCGACCGCAGCGGAAGCAGATTGGCTTATCATCAGCTGTTCGCCATTAGGACGGATTCCTGGTGCGAAGAGTACGGACGGCAGGGTGGCGTGTCTACAGAAGCTACTGAGGCATCAGTATTGTTCATGGCGCATACAGTGGACAAGAGACCCAGGTTAGCGAACTCCTGGCGGACAACAGCCTGGATCAAGGAGACGGCTGGCGCCGAGGTGTCGGACAACATCGGTTTGCTGGCAGCCGGGCACGCAGCCTCGAGTTCACGTCGGACAATGCGCATCACGTCTTCAGTTGTGGACGGTTGACAAGGGGTGCCTTCGCAAGACGACGTTGCAGCGGTGTTGGGTAGTCGCTGGAACTCGTGCGAAATGCGCCGACTTTTCGCTTGCTCGAGGCGGCGGCACTCCTTGATTACGGCGTCAATGCTCGTTACGTTGGTAAAGACGAGCGGGTTGAACGCATCGTCCGCGATACCTTTCAAAATGTGCGAGATCTTGTCAGATGTTGTGATCGGCCTTCTGACACAAGGCGAGCACGTCTTGAATATAAGGTCAAGTAGGGCTCGGTTTACGTCTGGGTACGTACGGCCAATTGTCTCCGGGGCAGCAAGCTGTTGACCATGTGGGTCGCCGAAATGGTCGCGGAGCTGTTGTTTAAACATGTCCCAGCTGGAGACTTCGTGCTCATGGGTCTCAAACCAGACGCGAGGAGTCTTGTCAAGAAAGAAGATGGCGCGCCAGCTGTGAGCCGCATGACGTCACAGCTTCTCGGGCATGTGGAGCACGGCTCTCGATAAGCCACGCGAAACTGCTCAACCTCGGCCAGTGTAACTTACGCTACATAAGCATGAGGGTGGCCTCGTACTAGTGGTGCCATGTCTGAAGAAAGTGCGGAGTTGGGCAGCCTTCTTTGTTTCTCTTCGGTTTTCTCTTCTGTGCCTCCTCTCTTTCTTTTTCTCTTTTCCACTTTTTTTGTCTTTTTTTCTCTATTTGTTGTGGGGGTTCCGGGGCTGCGGTTGGCGCAGAAAACTCCTCAGAGACGAGACCCAGGCAACAACGGACACGTCTTTACTCTCCCGAGCTTCAGCCGCGACTGCTGCTGCCAGCGGCCGCTGAGCGCGTGCCCCGAGCATGCCCGTGGTCACTGTTCTCTTCTACCTACGATTGGCGCGCTCGCAGCCGCCCCACCCATACTGCCCCATCCCCTCCGATAAAAGTGGGGAGAAGGAGTTGCTGCCGTAGCAACTAGCCCTGGTCACGGCGGACCGCGCATGGCCCACACAACCACATGCCAGCGCAGTTAATCCACACGTCCTCGTGGGATCTCATGAGCTGACTACGTCGTAACCGCTGACTCACTGAGGGGTACCAACTCCGCCGCCGTCTGAAGACGGAGGCGCATCGGAACTCGCACTGGTTGATGACCATGGTCGTCGGTGGCAGCATGATGGGAAGCCAATGCTCCCGGTGCAGATCCTGTCCCACCGAGCTAGCGGGCTCAGAGTAGTCAAAGTAGACCTCCTGGCGCTGACGTTGTTGCATGGTGCCGTTGTCTCGCCGTGTGATGTTTCGCAGTTGTAGCCGCCAGGACCATTAACATCTGGGTGGTGGCCACTCCTTCACGTAGTCACGTAGTAGTGGTTGAACTCTGGCGACCTCGGCAGCCATAAAAGCGTGACGTGCCCATAGAAGCTATGACTGCATATGGCCCCGGCGCCCACTTCTCAGCCCTCGCGGATATTGGTACCGGTTGGCCCTCATACTCTTTCTTGACGTAGTTTCGGTCCTTGAGGAACGCCACGTTGCGCTCCAGGTCAGATACGCTGGTGTAATTGCTCGCTTTGGCCACAGCTTCCTTCTCGAACGGGTCCACCTTTTCTGTCGCCCTCTCCAGGGATTCCTGCAGCTGCGTCCCCTCCTCTTTCAGCCTGGATTTTTTGTTTACCCGCTTGCTGCTGCCTTGTCTCGAGGTCCTCCATCAGTCGCCTGTTCTCCATCACAGCTTAGGCCAGCACCCTGCTTCAGCTTTGCAAGCTCTTCTTTCATGCAATGTATTCACCCTCGCTCTGCTTGAGACTCCTTCAGGGTTGTCCCAGAGTGCGACACAAGACTGAGCTGCCTCTTTAGATTAGAGACCTTTGCCGACCGAATCCGCTGGCTGGCCTCGAGCACCTGGATCCGCTCCTGGCTCTTCTTGCATTCGGCCTCCTTGTTCAGTTCCACAATTCGTGCCTGCGCTTGTCTGGCCTCTCGGTCGCAGTCTCGCTTGGCCAGGGTGAGCTGCGCACGGAGGTCAGCTGCTTGTATTCGCAGCTCGTCCAGCTGAGGGTCCTGGAATGCACGCTGCCGCTGGAGCTCTTCTTCGTGGCTGCGCCGGAGGCGTAATCGCACCGGAGACGTAATGGCTCTTGAGGGCCAGGGCCAGTCGATATAGCACCAATGGGTCGCAGATCCTTAAAAGGGCCAGGTTCAGGAGAACCGTCAGCAGGGCCCATAGCTCTTCGTAGGCGGCATCACCCGGTAGTTGGCCGAAGTCAGGAGGCGGCGTAGTATAGTTACGTCCTTGACGTTGGGCGCCAGTTGTGGGGTTCCGGGGCTGCGGCTGGTCCAGAAGCCTCTCAGAGACGCGACTCAGACAACAACGGACACGTCTTTACTCTGCGAAGCCCCGGCAGTGGCTGCCCCCTGCTGAGCGAGTGCCGCGAGCACGCCCGTGGTCATTGTTCTCTTCTAACTACGATCGGTGTGCTCCCAGCCACCGCTCCCATATTGTATTGATTTTTATTGTTCTTCTTCTTGTTCGCCTGTTATCTATGGCCCCCCACCCTCTGGGAGGTATTGGCCAAGAATTGAGCGGTTTAATCTACGGGCATGTCATTGTTCTCGTGGCGTTTATTTTGTCTTGTTCCGTCCTCTTGAGTCGATGTTTCCACATCTTATTTCGTGTTATGATGTACACTTCCGACATTTCTAGAGTAGAGAAACGGTAGTGCCACGTTGTAATGTTGACAGCGAGTAGTAAATTGTACAGTAAATAAATTCTTCCAACCTCTTTTTTAAGAGTGCATAATCAGTTTGCAACTGCCTGCCTTGGTTTATATAAAGGGCGGATTAACAAATATCGACTACTCAGTGCAGGGACATAGGCAGAAATTTTTTTTTTCGAAGGGGGGGGGGGGGACCTCCTTGATTTTGAGTGGTGGTCGGGCAGGCAGGTGGGGTCTTTCTGCTCTATTTGCCATGGCGAAAAAAAATTCGGGGGGAGGGAGCATGGGCCCGGTGTGCCACCCCCTGGCTACGCCACTGACTCAGGGGTGTTGTTACAGCTATCCGTTGTATGGTGTTCCACCTACCTGTGATCACAAACAGTGAGGAAGCTATTTTTTGCTATTAAAATAGATGAGCCAGTGATAAAGAAGACCATGAACACAACCCAGCGTAGCAAGTGAAAAAAAAATATATATATGCTGTGCACTTTTCACCTAGAAACCGAGTAATATTGTAAGGTGCTCAGTAGCTTTATGTTCTAGACAGCCATCTTTTACAGCGAAAGCTGTTATGAGATAACAACAAGGGTCGTTTTTGCGCCGTAGTTGTCCGCCGCCGCCGCCGGTGTCCGTAACCAATATCGCACGAAATAAGAGAAAAACTAAATAAATAAAAAATCACCTATGATACACTGGGAATCGAACCCGGGTCCTCTGCGTGGCAGCCCAGCACTCTACCACTGAGATACGCCACTGCTTGAAACTGCGGTGCAAACTTATCCTATGCAGGCTTCATGTCGGGTAAGAAATCGCGTTAACGTGTGTTGTAAAGCGTTTTAGAACAGTAAAGTAACAACCAGGCGTCACACAATACGAATTGCGTAACGAGTGGGTCGTTCAATGCTCCAACCCATTACAAAAATGGCACAATTCTTTATCGTCGTCAGCCACAGAAGCAACAAAGTGCACATAATGCGTTACAAGTGTTTAGCGGGTACCGCGCTTTTCCGAAGAATGAAGAATATTGGTATAGTAGACGCTTCCCCACTACACAAAAATTATGACGATTTATGGCGTAGTGGGTACCATGTAAGTGCGCTTGTAGTAGTTGCCCCAAGAGTGTTTAAAAAAGGCTCTAGAAAGGCCGCCCTTCCAGCTTTCGCTGTGACTGTGCTGCGCGTACCGCGCAGGCCTGGCGGTTTTTTTTTTATTTTATTGCTCCTAAATTTAAGTACACGTACATTTCATGACTTCAGTCCTGCATATATGCAATTGGCCTAGTCAGGAGTCGAACTAACAGAACGAATGTTGAGTTAGGTGTTGTACTCTGATAAACATTTCAGATTGATAAGCACAAAAAAAAAAGACGCCGCGAACTTGCGTGAACGACTGATATGCATAAACAACTGACAACTGCACGGACTATTAAAAACAACTACAAGCCGTGCCGTAAGACATGCCTTAGTTTCTGAAGTAATACGGCATAAAAATATCCTTCTAAACAAGGCGTCTGGGGCGAAAACTACCCATGTAATTGTTGGACTAGTTGGTCGTCTCCTTTCTTTTGCTCGTCAGTATTTCTTTTGTGCTCAAATGTCTCTGTGTTACGTTGTTCTTTTGTTTCGCACAACGTGCAGGCTCTTTTTATTTTCTCGGAAAGTCCGAGGCGTCACCTCATGACACTCCTGAAAAGGCGAGACCGCTTGATAACAACACTACAACGAACATAGTAACACTAACCACGAGAGAAGATTGCAGTACTCAAATACCCAACCCTGCAACTACGGCAAGGTCACTGAGAAAGGCCTAAGCGACATGCTTCGTTCCTTAACACTCAGTTCCGAACGGACCATTGGTCGCGGAGAGAAAACGAGGACACGGCAGTGATCACACCACGTCGGTGATGAGGAACATGCCTTGGAGCGGAGTGCGCAAGGTCGATGAGGGATGCCGTTGCTTTCGGCGTTGAGCGGCTCCGAGGCTCTGCTGTATCGGCAGCCTTCCTAGGTTACAGGTTGACACTGGAGTCGAAGCGCCGACTCCGATGATGTGTGCAGGCCGTACAAGCACGTCTGAGCTCTAGCCCGAAGCCCGACTCCTCAGACCTGTCCACGGGCACCGGAACGTTGGCCCAGCAGCAGCAAGTGAGCGACCCACAGCCAGGAACAGCAGGGACCCACGAGGTCGCTCAGGTCTGAGGTAGACAAAGGTAGAAGTCTCGACTCCGGTCCGAAACCCGACGGCCGAGACGCGTGGCCCGTCTTCTCGCTGCTTCCGCTGCCACTCGCCTCTTCGCTTCGCTTCCCCCTCTCCCCGCGTGATTTCGAACAACCGCCGTGACTCTCTCCAATTGGCGCTCCCTTTATTCATTCTTTTAGATGTGAAGCATCTTCTGGCAAAGGTTAATCCGGTGGTGGTGTGCGGCGTGACCACCCTTACTGCGCATGCGCAGACCCTTTCAAAAAAATAAAAAATAAAAAACCTCCTCTCTCCCCTCTAGGCATCCCTCCCCGCGGCAACCACACCCTCACTGCGCATGCGCCTCCCATCATCTCTCCCGTCCTACGCTGCCCCCTCCCTCCTCTAGGCGTCCCTGCCCGTGGCGTCCACACTCCCACTGCGCATGCACGTCCCCCCCCTCTCCCCTCTCCTACGCTCCCCCCCTCTCTCCTCTAGGCATCCCGGCCCGCGGCGTCCACACTCCCACTGCGCATGCGCGTCCCCCCCCCTCTCTATCCTCTCCTACGCACTTAAAAAATACGCGCTCTTCACCACACCGACAATACCCATCTCTGTCGTCTAAAATCGTCTTCAGTAAGTATCGTCATATAAAACTCGAACTAATACAAAAATTGGCCGCGTATCTGCGTCCATCGCTGCAAATGTCGTCGAAAGACGATAGTCTTGTGCCGGCCGTACTACTATGTTTTGCCTTGCCTCAGACAACGCCTACTCTACGTTGAATTGACCGCCCCTGGCTGGCATTGATAAAATAGGGGAGGCGCTGCGCGAGATACGGACGCCATTGAAAAAAACTTGGACCATCTCCCTGGAAGGGAACCCTGATGGGATGCGAAGCATCCGCGGTGCGCACGGCGTTGACCCGGTTGAAACGGGCGTCATCGCAGATAAACGAGCCGAATGAGTGTTTCCACTCGAGGTGCGGTCGAGCGTTGCGGGCGGTGGAGAGGGTGTAGCGAGAGAGAAGTGACACGTTCAGAGGTGTTGCGAGCGAGCGGAGCAGCCGGCAGCTGCGGGCGCTGCCGCGAGCATGCTGCGGGTGAGGGAGAGAGTGACGTCAGAGCGCACCTGCGAGGGAAGCGTGCGAGGGGAGCGTGACGTCAACGCGCAGCTGTGGCGTGACCTACTTGGCAACGCTCCAACACCTACGGCGAGGGGAGCGCGTTGCGGCGCGTTCGCACGGACGCACGTAACGTACGGCGTTACACACGTGAGTCAAAGAGCTGCTTCGCATCTAAAACATGAGCGTGTGCTGAACCAAGGGCATTGCACCGTGACCAAGGGCCACTGCCAGCACGCGTACCTTATCCTCGGCACAGGCCTTTTTCGTGCAAAGCGTCGCATTTTCAGCGCAGCCTAAAAACACTAGGGTCTTTAGAATTGCGTACCTATGTATTTTCTAATAAAAGAAAACACGACCTGACACTTACATATTAATATTGCGCCTCAGGTATGCGTAGTATTTGCTTTTTGATCGAATATGTTCCCAATTATGAACGCAACACCAGTTCAAGATGGCTGGGCGTTCAGAAAGTGGTTAAACTTTGGCCGAGTAGCTGAATCGGGTTACGGACAGACAGATAGACAGACAGACAGCCAGACCAAAATTTTTGCTTGTAAGTATCCCAAGAAAGACTATCGTCTTTAAAATGAGCCAAGTAATCTGGCAAGCAGATAGAAAAGGTGCACAAGCTCTCCGTTACCAGGCACAGTGCATTGACGTAATATCTAGATATTGCCTAAAGTTTGAGTCAGGATAATAATGACTAGTGTACTTCTTGAGAGCCTGATCGCTGTCTGCTATGCGAATGAAGAAATGAAAGAATTGTTGGAAAAAATAAAATCGATATGGTGACTTTAATGTCCTCATTGCGTGTTAGTGCATATAAGTTCATACTTTGCTAAAAATAATTTTAAAAAAACACGAAAAATTTGTAGAACCTAAAGAAAAGAAGATGATTTCCGCCGTTAACATTAGTTTTTTTTTTCATCAATATTCACTTGGGTAATCGCAGTCTCACCACATAATAATGACGCTGTCAAATGCTTCATCACAACTTATATTTGCCGCGACCTGTCACAAGGCTTGAATGTTGAAAGTGACGTAGGGGACTCGAGTACGATAATCATCTCTCTCTCTCTCTCTCGGGCAGATGCTAAGCATCTCAAATAAATAGAACAACTAACCAGCAGCGTCGCTCATTTGGCGATGCGGATTTAATGTTTATACTTAAAAAGGCAGGTGCTCTTGATTCCAGGCAATGCATTGCATACTACTGGTTATTATTGTATATATTACGCCAACTGCCTGCAATCCTTTTCCAGTACCTAACAATGAAAGTGAAGGTAAGCATTTCAAACCATGATGGATTGTGCACGCATGCATGGCTCATTTTGCATTTCGGCATACATTCATGATTGTTCAAAATTCAATGCTAGTGTTTGTGCTTAAGACCAATAAATTTGCTCACTACAAGCTCTGCAGTTATTTGTATTTCTAAAGAATAAACTGGTTTGTTTATGCAAGCCATTACAATACATGTTTTTATTATAACTCTTTCGCTTTTCATATAGGGCCATGGTGGGTGTACTGGCCCTCTAGATTGTTTACAGTTTTTTCTATATGGTTTATATGTACTCTGATTCCTTTAGTGCCCGCATGACTGCGGAAATTTAGACCGAACCAAATGCTTTCTGGGTCCTTAAAGCGACCTAATCATAACGTTGCCTATTTCTTCACCAAGTTATATGAAACAGTACCGATTTATTCTGTTTAATTAGCTTATTCTAGCATTCACATATATAATAAATAGGTCAAGTAGATCTTGAGATAATTGGCAATCATATTTTATTCTATGACCTAATAACAATATTATATCTACCAAACAGAGTGTTCTTTTTCAACACATGTATGGATACTAGGATTCATGGCAAGTGCCGCGCTGTTAGCAGATTTGAGACGGAGCAGTTATTTCTGATTTTGCTGTTCAACAAATCTCGGTGCTTGGACATAAGTAATGAAGAACTTTTGCAACTTAATGTAAAAAATTGGACCCATAAATAAGGTTCCTCAAAGCGCTTCCTACCCTCCTTATTTATCGTTGTGCAGCAAAATAAATTGTAGCTTTAGCGAACAAGGAATGTAGACCAGAGCTGCGCCCTCAAAAAAAAAAAAAAAAAAAAAAAAAAAAAAGCAGCACAGACACAATGACAGCTAGAGGGGTGGCCTTTGTAGAGGCCGTGGTAAATTATTCCGGGGTTACTACTGCAAGAACACAAGCAAGGTACCCGCTACGCTATATGCGTATTAACATAATTTTGCGAAGTACGGTTGTAGCTACTATGTCATTGTTCGTCATTCTGCGGAGAAGCCAGGTACTCACTACGTGTCTGTTGGGTATTATGTGCACTTTGTTGTTGATGGGGCTGATGACGAAGAGGAATTATAGCTAAGCCCTTTGTAATGGGTTGGAATCATTAATTAACCAACTCGTTAGGCAATGCGCTGTCTGTGACACCTGGTGTTTTTTACTTATCCACCGCGCTATATTACAACGCGATTCCTTCTCCGACATGGCGCCTGTATGGGGCCTTTTTACAGCAGAAGCTGTTAGAAATCCCAACAAGGACCAATTTTGGCGCCGTATTTCTCCGCCGCCGCCACCACCACCGGTGTCCGTAAACGCTATCGCGCGGTATAAGAAACAAACTAAATAAGTCAAACATACCGAAAACATAATGGGGCTCGAACCCTGGACCTCTGCGTGGTGTGCCGGTGTTTTTTTTTCATGGTTTGAAATTATTTGAAATTATCACAAACGCTATGACGTAGTGATGCATTCACTCTGCCACAATAATTGCAGAAGCAGTGCACAAGCGTAGAGTAGAGTAGAGTAGATCCTTGAATCTGTGGCGCACACCCACGCTGGGGGGATTGGCCAAGAACCGGATAGTTTTGTAAAATTATTTAATAAAAGTTTAAATTTGGTCTATTTAAAAGAAATAAGAATGCAACAGGAAGAAATTATTAATGGAGTGTAATAATGAACTGGAAGAAAAGCAATGAAGCGGTGAATTTACTTCAAATTAACAAAAAAAGAAAAGCACATTCATAGGCTTACATATATACTGTGCAAGTCCAGAGAAACAGGAAAAGTTCTTCAAAGCTGGTCCCACAGGTAGGCTGGTAAGAATGAGCCTCTCATCAAGATGGGGTGCCAGTCTCGTCTGATGTCAAGTTCTTCGTAAATGTACTTCAGATGGAGAGCCGTACGCATGAAATGTTTGAAGCTGTGTTGCGAACTTACATTATGCAGGCTTCATGTCGGGTTAGGAATCGCGTTAACATGTGTAATAAAGGGTTTTGGAACAGTAAAGTTACAACCAGGCGTCACACAATACCAATTGCGTAACGAGTGGGTCATTGAATCCTCCAAGCCAATACAAAAGCCTTAGCATAATTCTTCATCGTCGTCAGTCACAGCATCAACAAAGTGCACATAATGCCTCACACGTGTGTAGCGGATACCACGCTTCTCCGAAGAATGACGAATAATGGCATTGTGGACGCTTCACCGCTACACAAAAAATTATAATGAATTATGGCGTAGTGGGCACCACGCAAGTCTAATTGTAGTAGTTGCCCCAAGAGTGTTTAAAAAAGGATCTAGAAAATGTGCTCTTCCAGCTTTCACTGCGACTGTTCTGCGCGTTCCGCGCAGGCTTGGCGGTTTTTTGTGAATGAATTTCAAGTACCGGCGCGACTTTGTGGTAGAACACTCGACTGCAACGCAGCGGTGCCAAAGGTCAAGTCCTGCTCAAACGCCGGCTGTTTTTTCTCAGTGTGCGCGATAGCTGTTACGGACACTGGAGGTGGCGGCGACTGCAGCGTGCATAACGAAGCAACGAAATTTGCCGTTGTGACCTCATAATAGTTTAGTCTTTTAAAAGCGGTTACATGTTTGTATAGTCTTACGCAGTGAAGCGTCTGAACAAAAATTAGGAACAACGAAGCAAGGAACATTCCAGATAAGTGCAATAAAGAGGTATAGATTCCACGCATGTGTCCGTGAAAAAGTCAATTTCGTTCACATTTACCCGGCTTCAATTACCTATGTCCGTTAATGGAACGAAGGCGTGGTGTCTTGACTCCTCGTTTAATTCCCCGTTGCCGAAGACACATTTCTAACAGCGTGAAGTTGAAAAATACTCCTGTAGATATATGTAGGTGCGTTAATGAACGCAATGTGATGTAAATTACTCTGGTGTCCCCGCTATAGTATGCGTCATAATGGTATAGTCAGTTTTGTACGTAAAATTGAAGAACATCTGTTTAGATTCTTACATCGAGCACTGGGTATATGACACTACGGAACACTAACATTTATTTCTCATTTACAAATGCTGTGGGCCATCATCTTGGCTTAGGCAGGGCTGACTATTTAATACACTAGTGGAGGTTTGCGAAGCATACAAACAGAACAGTATGAAAATGTGCTATGCTAACAACACGGATCTGAATATCAAAGGTAACATACGATACATAGCAAACATGAAAATATGACACACTCAGTAAATAAATGGAAACAGTGACTCAAACAAGTATGCATTGCACAATACAAAATAGGGGTTTCTAATTCAGCATACAACATTCATGTATAATATACTGCCATTGGGAATGAATTTTCATGGGATATAGTAGCTGAAAAAAAAGCTCCACGCATCTCCAAGAAGTGAATCACGACAACTGGGCGAAGCTCTGGGTATTGTATGGGTGAGGGACCATGCGTTGCCCGAGCGTTGTCCCATATAATGTAAATTGAGTGACATAAAGGGACAAAGGGTCGACAACAAAGCTAGGTCCTCAGGTCCATAATGTCTACGTTGAACTCCCTGACTAGTATAAAGGATCTGTGCTTGCAGGTGTTTTATGTTGTTTCGTCACAATCATGATTGTTGTTCATCTATTGTAAACCATTTTTTATAATCATCGGTGGGTATGTGCCACAGGTGATTGACAGCTTGTCTACCCAGGAACGGTGAGAACAGAAACTGCTAATTTTAACGCGAGTGTTTATACTAGTCGCCGACTAGTATAAAGGGCTTGTGCGCTTCTAGGTGCTTTATGTTGTACTGTCGCAATTATGCTTGATATTAGTCTATCGTTAAACCTTTCTTGTGTCTCACATCCACGAATCTCCCCGTAACGGACACCGAGGACGGGCAAGGCTCAGCCCTGAGGTGCTGCGCCCCTAAAAAAACGCCAAGCCTGCGCTTAGAACGCTGCACAGTCACAGCGAAAGCTTGAAGACCGGCATAACTGGAGCCCATGCTTATCTCTGTTGGGGCTAGTAATACAAGTACCCTTGAAAGGTACCCACTATGCTATAAATTATAATTTTTGTCACGTTGGAAAGCAACCACTACGTTTTTATTCGTCATTCTGCAGAGAAGCGAGGTGCCCACTACTCATCTGCAAGGCATTATGCGCCTTTTGTTGATACGGTGACCGATGACGATGAAGAATTATGGCTGAACCCTTTATAATGGGATAGTGGATTTAAACGACCCACTACTAGTTACGTAATTCGCATTGTATGATGTGCGGCCGTTATTTTTCTCTCCTACCATGTTATATTGCACACGTTAACGCGAGAGATAGATAACTTCATTGAAGTTCCGGGGAAACGGATCATGGGGTCCTGACGGGTTTCCATGGCAACTATTACAAGTGCACTTGCGAGGTACCTAGTACCCTATATATCATCATAATTTTTGTGAAGTAGGGAAGCATGCAATACGCCATTATTCGTCAATCTACCCGAAGTGTAGCTCCTGCGACACACCTAATGGCATTATGTGCGCTTTGCTGATGCTGTGGCTGATAACGATGAATAATTATTGCTGAGCCCTTTTCAATGGCGTGGAAGGATTTAACGACGCACTAGTTACGCAATTAGTATTGTGGAACGCCTGTTTACACTATTCGCAATGTGTGCCATCTGGTTGTTATTTTACTCTTTCACCACGCTATATTACACATGTTAATGTCGTTCCTTTCCGACATGAAGCCTGTATAAGGATTCTTTGCGAAGAAGTTTAAGGCACTGTAATGGCTCTGTGGTAGAATACTCGGCTGCCACGAGAGCCCGGATTCGAGTCCCGTTTGATTCTGGATATTTTTATTTATTTCGTTTTCTTATTTCGCGTGATAGCGCTTACGGACACCGGCGGCGGCGGCCGACAACAACGGCTCCAAAAACGGCCGTTGCTGTGATCTCATAATAGCTTTCGCTGTAAAACTAATTTGCTAATAAACAGTGGGACGCGAATCATAGTACCAGCTTAGCGATCGCGATAAAGTAAACTTGCTGTACGTAAACATAATGCCAATAATAACATCTGCCCACTTCGTCAGCCAATAATAACGTTTGCCCACTTCGTCAGCACTTGCTGACTGTCAGAATAGACCTTTTTTCAAGCTATCCCAGAACGCCCCGCGGGCGCGCGGAGCACTATGGGAAATGTGTGTACGCCGAGCGAGTCGGCCGTTCGGTCGCCTGCTGCTCGTTGGCGCCGTGGGAGCATTTAACGAAAAGAACGCGTCGCCGCTTGTTGACTGTCATTAATTCATAAATACTACACATGTCCGAACGCACCTTCATGTATGCATGAAATGTAAAAGGAATTTATTTATTTTTTTTATTTATTTATAATACCTCAAAGGCCCCTAAAGGAAGGGGTTTTACATGAGGGGTGGGCATATCTACAAAATCCGTTCTTCTATGATGTGTTTGAAATGGCTAGGTCAGCTTGAAGTACTGCCTCGGTGGGAAGGTCATTCCAGTCCCTTGATGTCAGGTTGAAGAATGAGGAGGCATGCGAGACAGTGTGAGCTTGAGGAGGATATACAGCCTTCTCGTGGTTGGTCCGGCTTGAGTGGCGATGTGCGGGAACAATGAGATCTGCTTGGGGTGACTTGTGAAAGAACTTGTGAAAGAGAGAAAGGTGGGCGACTCGACGGCGTGATACAAGGCTGGGAAGGTTGGTTTGGGATTTGAGTTTCGATGAGCTAGAGTTGTAGGAATAGTCCGAAAAAATGAAACGAACGGCGCGGCTTTGCACTGATTCAAGCATAGTAATGTGGTTATGTTGGTGTGGGTCCCACAGGGCACATGCATATTCGAGCTTCGGTCTCACTAAGGAGCAGTAGGTTAGAAGTTTGACTGAGGGGGTGCTAATCGGATATTACGTCGCAGAAAACCAAGAACGCGATTAGCAGAATTTGTTATGCTGATTATGTGGGTATGCCATGACAGGTCAGAAGTGAGATTAATTCCTAAATACTTGTAGGTGTTAACAGTCGATATTAAAGAGCCACATATTATATAATCGCGAGCAGGGTATGACTTCTTTCGATGAAAGGTGAGAAGGGACGTTTTTGATGCGTTTAGTCGCATGAGCCACTTGCGGCACCCATCTTCAATTTGACTGAGGTCAGATTGTAGGGATAAAACATCGTTGTTACTGTTAATAGGGCCGTATAGTACGCAATCGTCTGCAAACAGTCGAATCACGGAAGAAATGTTAGTTGGAAGATCATTATTGTATACAAGAAAGAGAAGGGGTCCGAGGACTGTGCCCTGAGGAACCCCGGATGTAACGGGTGCAAGGGAAGACGAGTGTTCGTTGACGTAGACAAATTGCTGACGATTACACAAGAAATCACGTATCCAGTTGAAAACAAGATAATGAAGGTTTCGGCGAGACAGTTTTAAGAATACGCGGTCATGGGGTACCTTATCGAAAGCTTTTTCAAAGTCTAAAAATAGCGCGTCAACGGGGGGTGTTAGTATCAAGGCTACAACTGATGTCGTTAATGAAGAGAGCCAGTTGAGTGTCACAGGAAAGGCCCTTCTGGAAGCCATGCTGACTTGGATGAAAGAAATTAACAGAGCTAAGAAACTTCGCAATATGTGAATGAAGAATGTGTTCCATTAACTTCGAACAAACTCTCGCTAGTGAGATGGGACGATAGTTTCTCGGTGACACTGGGTTACCTTTTTTGGGCACTGGGATGACCTTTGTCACCTTCCACTCCTGTGGTAGGGTACTAGTGGAAAGTGATTGCTGAAATATGCAAGAGAGAAAGACACTGGTGATTTGCTTTGTGCTTTTTAGTATTTTGGTGTTGATCCCGTCTATGCCAGCTGATGATGTCATCTTTAGGCTGTCGATTAAGGCAGCGATACCAGCAGCCTCAAAGGTGATTTCCTGCATTACCGGATATTCAATCGGGGATAAGTAGGGCAATTCGCTCTCAGGCTCTTCGGTAAAGACCGAGCAAAAAATGGTGTTCAACACACGTGCAGTGTCATGTAGTGGAATGGGTTGATTATTTTCGTCACACAGTGATAAAGTTTTACGTGCGCTTGGGTTGATAAATTTCCAGAACTGCTTGGGGTTAGTGTTTAGCATGTTCGGTAACGTTGAAGCAAAGAAGTTGCGTTTGCATTTAGCGGCAAGTGAATCGAACAGTTTTTCGGTGGTGTGGTACTTTTCCCACGCATGCACTGTGTTTAATAACTTAGCCGACCGGTAATGCCGCTTCTTTTTGTTTTTTAGCCGCTTTAGTGCCACACTAAACCATGGTGTCTGTGGTCGCTCTGTTACCGTTAGAGTGGGGATGTAAGTACGAATGAGATCATGTACTTTGTTTTTGAAGAGACCCCAGTTTGTTTCGACTGGGCGTTGTGAAAAGTCTTCAGAGAACCAGCTATAGAAGGCTGCAAGTTCCTCGTTAATGGCCACGTAGTTGCCCTTATCGTAAAGCGTTAGTTTTTTCTTTACGCTTTTTGATCTTGGTGAGTGAAACTGTAGTGTGGCATTTAATATTGCGTGGTCACTTAGTCCAGCCAAATACGAGACAGATAAAACAGTTTCTGGGTGCGATGATAGCAAAAGGTCGAGGATACTAGATGAGTGATCAGTTTCTCTCGTAGGGGTGCAAATGAGTTGTGAAAGTCCGAATGTTAGGCAGGAATTAACGAAATCACTTTCCGCGCTACATTTGGACAAAGTTAACGACAAATCAGACCAGGTTATTCCGGGAAAGTTGAAGTCTCCAAGGAGCATAATTGGAACATTGGGATAAGAGCCACAAAGGGAATTCAAAACGTCATGATATTCAGCAACAAACGACCGGTCTGCGTCAGGTGGGCGGTAGCACACCGAGATTGGCGGGGGGAATAAAGTGCTTTGCAGGATACAAACAGAACTTCTAAACTACTGAAAATTTCTACAACGTTGCATAACAACCTGCTGTGAGCGGCTATGAGCACACCGCCGCCCCGCTTACCGATACGGTCGCAACGAAAGACATGAAAACCAGGGAAATAGAGTGCTAACTCAGTATCAGAGATTGACTCATTCAACCAAGTTTCGGTTAGTACGACGAAATCACATTCGGTAGTTTCTATTAGGTGTAGTATTTGGTCTCGTTTAGGTATGAGACTTCTTGTATTGGTGTAAATGAGTTGAACGGGAAAAGTGTTAGCAGGAGAACGTAAGGGAGCGAACGGCGCCCGTGATTCCGAAATGTGCTCGGAACACCGCAGATCGTGACATGAACTCGGGGTTAGCTACGATGGCCGTGGGATGACGCTTTCCGAGATTTCGTCGTACACATACGTGACACCATCGATGACTAGCTTGTTGTAACGAAGTTTTATCGGCTTATTTTTTGCTTTGGCAAACTCGGCCAATTTTTTTCGTGCGAGGCGTGTGCTCGGCAAGAAATCTTCGCTGATGCTGTACTGTGACCCTCTAAGGTTCTTGGCGCATGACAGTACACGATCTTTGTCTTTCCAATTTGCAAAGCGCACGATTACGGGTCTGGCCTTGGCAGGGTTGAAACGACCTATTCTGTGAGCCCTTTCAATGCCGTTTGGTGTTATCGGAACGCCGAGGTTTTCACTGCATACGTGAATTGCTAATTGTTCTGACTGGGCCCATGTTTCATTAGCGCTGTCCTTCAGACCAAAGAATACAAGATTGGATCTGCGGGCGCGATCTTCAGAATCGTCTACTCTAGCGGTAAGAGTGGCAATTTCACGCGAGTTCTGTGTCGCAATTGCCTGTACTTCTTTAATATCGCTTTTAAGGGAAAGAAGGGACGCGCAGTCTGTCTCAATTTTTCCTAGTCTTTCAGTTATAGTTACGAGCGTTTTGTCATTTTGTGCCAATTTGGTACGGAGAGACTTTATCTCGGTTAAAAGCGCAGCTTGACCTGATTGGAGATCTTGCAAAGCTTGCAAAATATCGGAGGTTGCTTCCGAAGCACACGAACGGGTAGGGGGGACCAGGATTTTCCTCAATGTCGCCACATAAAACCAATAATTCTAAGACAACCGACACACAGTCATAGGCAATTTTTGCACAATAAGTGGGGCTTGGCAGCACAATCAATGCCATATAACGAGTACGCTATGCATACAAAGAATAGCGATTGTTTACCTGCACAAGAAACAGGCGGGGCGGGTAAGCGTTGGCCATCGAAGCGTTGCTGCCAAGCCCACTGGTGCGCGCGGTCAATGCAAGACTTTTTAGCTCTGGTCGGTGACGTCAGGATCAGCTGGGTGCCACGGGCTGGTGGACGGTGCGCAAAAAGTTGGTAAGGCGGCTCGATTGCGCTCGACGCGTTGTCGTGATGCCTCTTGAAGGGTGCGGAATCCGGGAACTGTGAAGTCACCTGGTCCGTGGCGGGACTGTCGACGCTGCGTGGCATTTCCAAAGACGGCAGCACCACACTTTCGCCGGCAGTACACGGTTGACCAGCAAAACAGGCCAGGAGATAGGCCATGTTGAGCATTTGCACAAGAAACAGGCGGGGCGGGTAAGCGTTGGCCATCGAAGCGTTGCTGTCAAGCCCACTCATAAGGCCGTATTACCTAGCGGAGTATTACCGAGCGGAATAAGGCAGTATTACCGAGCGGATGTATATCGAGTGTAGCAGTGAAGCGGCATGCGAGTTATCGGGTGCCGAAAGATGGTGTTAAAACGTACTGTCGTGAGCGATGTGAGCTGGAACACCGAATTTATATTTATACAACGATTACTTGTTCACAAACCGCTAATTGGCTTGTGATCGAGCTGTTAATTTCAAACTGCAGAGAGCGGTTACAGTATTCCGCTGCGTGTACAGATGGTTATTTGATTTTAATTGACAAGTGACGGGCTGTACAAAGAAGTGAACAGAAAGGACGGCACATAGAATCCACTTGCGAGGTGCCTTGCTCTGATAAAGTTTGCAGTTTCTTGGTACATGCTTACCACGGAGCATATTTGCTGGCAGCTACTTACGTGGCCCGTCTTCAGCGAAAGCGGGGTTCAATTTCGCGTCGGCCCATTGAAATATTATTAAACAAGGAATTGTGTGTTTGCTTACGCACGGCATTGGAAAAAAAGCGCACATAAGCTGAGCAGTAGTTTCCAACTGCTAATAGATCGCCCCAAGGAGGCGGGATATCTTGCGCATCGTTGCATCGGTTGCCGAAAAGCTAATTCGCATTGCAAAGAAAGAAAAATACGGACGTCCTCCACCCGTGAATAATATAGAAACTGGAAATATTGCTGGGAATATTCCATATATGCATAGTAAGACACATGGCCTGACAAATGTAGCGAAGCAATATGGCATGAGGGTTGTGTTCTCCGCACCAAATAAGCTTAGTCGCATTTGTTCCGTAGTGCACAAGATTTCGCAGGGTCTGTAGTGGGCAATAAAAAAAAAGCGGTCAGAAGCGTGCCAAATGTTTTGTCAGTTGTTGTGTGAGAGTTGTTAACTGAATTCATCCTTATTGCGTTCACATATGCACCGGCCTGACTGGTCGATGCATTAATGCGCGCCTCGGAGAGCATTGAAATTCATCGAGCCGTCTCATCTCGTCTCGCATGCAATGTCACTCATGTAAATATAATATTGAAAAGCACATCTGCGCTGTAAAGCACAGCAATTTTGTACCGTCACCCTAATCAGACCACACGAGAAATCTCGGGGGCATATCATGCCATAAAGAACGCAGCACTTTGTGTAAGTCTCTGTTACAAGATAAGGAATTCAACGTTATGAATCGACTGTAAACACGCCCCTTGGTTGTTTGCATTTTTGTGCCTCTCGAAACATGCGCGATGCACCCTCATTTTATTAGTATGTATGTTTTTCACACGTGCAATACAGTTTCACTTGTGAGTGAGCGCTTGTTGCGTGTGTAGTATTTCTATTCCAACCTGTAAGTAGGCCAGCGAAGGTTGGTATGCACTTATCGATTGTTACCTATAACGCGAGCGACGCGCACGCTGTCTAGTTTGTTATTTTACCCAATGCCGACTATACTTCTCGATAATGTCAATGGACGTACATTCCAAATGCATCCGCGAATTATAGACCACTCCTGCATTTCATAAGCAATCTAGTTCTATCTTTATTTGTGCCATTTATGCCGTAAGATGTACTAGCGCAAATAATAATAGTAAGTGAAGCTGCTGGACCGCTCAACCGGTTCAACAGTGGGTCAGATGGAAATCGCAGAGAGGCCGTCGCAGCTGAACACTGAAGTTCACGATTGAATTACGCAGTAATATGTTGCACCTTGCCGAATTCACTTTATCTGAGAAGTGCTGGCCCGGCGCAGGCAGAAAGCAAAAGCGTGAGGCCCGCGCGCTCGTCGCGGCTGCTGCTGCGGCGTACACACTTTTCCCATGAGCGCTTGCGCGCCCGTTGGCGGCGCTCGTGTGCTTGAAAAAAGGTCTATTCAGTATGACTGCTCACCACTTTAATTAACAGTGAAGCCTTACATGCAACACGTCAGAAGAATTGACATTTGGGCAAGTTGTAATCGGTTATGCGTCTTTAAGGAGGAGGAGGAAGAGGAGAAAAGCAAGGACAGGGAGGTTAGCCAGTTCTCAGACTGGCTGGCTACCCATGGGCATCGCGGAAACGAGGACAGGTGATCTTGTTCAAATCCTGTTCAAATCTTGTTGTCATAAACCCGCCCAAAGCTGTGTGAGACAAATCAGGCTTTCCAGAAAGTACAATCAGGGTGAACGTGCAGAGGCTCCAAAACGTATACAAGGAGGAACGCCTACCATGGGGAATTTAAAGTATGCAGAAAAAGGAACATTCGTTGTAATTCCGTATGCACATGTTGTCGCAGACGCTCAAAAATATAGCTGGTCGATATAAAATAAATGTTGTTTTTTTCTGCCCCTAAAATATGAACACCATTTGTGCTATATTTGAAATAAAGCAGGCTGAACAGTGTTCAGGTGAGACGAGACAAAACTTGTTGTGCTGTAAAGCACACGTCACCGTTTGTTCCTTGCACATTGAGAATGGTATGCCAGCTTCCTTTTTTCTGCGGTCATGTCTACATTGGACAAACTGGTCCTTGCCTGCATGTGAGGTTGTCGGACAGAAGCGCTCATTGGAAGGCAACACGTACTCGCACGTTGCAAGACACTCTGCACAACACGGATCCACCCCCTCAATTTTGTGATAGCATAACAACACAGCATGACTCAACAACACAGCATGACTGTGAACTTTTTTCCATCAATCGCTTCATTACAGTAAAAAATGGAACATGCGATTACCGTTTTGGTAACCGTTTCTAATCTTTGCAGGAGCACATGTTTTTTCCTTTTTTGGGGGGTTGGGGGGGGGGGGACTACCAATGATGCAATAGACCGTGGTGCGTGGTCACTGTTCAAATAGCGAGTGTTCTTTCTAATAAAGTTAGTTGTGAGAAGGCAAGTTGTGATGTGTTGTACTTCATGTCGTGTCCTCATTTTCGCGCTGCTCATTTCAAAGATTAATGCAACTCACTGTATTGTTATTACCTATGATATCATCCCTGACGTGTGCCCGCTGCCTTCAGATATATAAGATGACTGATATTGTTTCTCTTTATTTGTTGCAGCAAACAGAACTTATTGGAGCGAGTTAGGAAAGTCTCAAATATTGAAGACTCTGGCGCAAGAACAAAACAAAAATCGTGCGAAGTACGTGATTCTTTTTCTCGGAGATGGCATGGGCGTGACCACAGTGACCGCGGCTAGGATTTTCAAGGGCCAGTTCACAAAGAATCGGAGTGGCGAGGAGACTGTGCTTTCATGGGAAGAGTTTCCATACGTCTCACTGTCAAAGACCTATGGTCTGGATGCGCAGACGTCTGACTCAGCAAACTCAGCTACAGCCTATCTATGCGGAGTTAAGGCCAACATTGGTACTGTTGGAGTGGACTCCACGGTCAAGGTAAGTAGTAAGTGTTTCTGGGCGAGCTTTATTTAAACACGAATGGCAGTTGTCATTTCGCTACTTATTTACGGAGGAGGAAGTCGCAATAATTTTGGGAAATGTAGTAGGCACATACTGCAATTTGGTGTCCTTCGCTAGGTCACTTTCACAAATGCATCTGCCGTGGCAGGTTATCCTGTAACTTGTCGCGTTGCTCAGCTAGAGTGTGTCGGTTCGGTTCTCGATCACAGAGGCCGCACTTCAATGGAGGTGTAAGAACACCTCTGTACTTAAATTTAAATTCACGTTAAAGAACCTCAGGTTGAGTATATTAATCAGGCGCCCCAAATTATGGCATTCATCATAATCCCATCGTGAATTACGGCAAGTCGCCTGAAATACACAACTTCACCGCTTATTATTTTCTTTGAAGTGTACTGCTTATCTGTTTCTTTCTTAAATCCTGAAAAGCATAGACAACTTTTATGTCTGCATGCGAAAAGAAGCACCGCAGTGGCTGCCCCTTAGCTTTACGCTGAACCGCGAAAAAGAAAGAGGAAACTGCAGTCGTAGAATGGAAAGTTGGGCAAGTTGGAAAGCTTTCATGATATGTGCGAGACAGCGCTCGTCCTGTGCACTATTGTTCCTTCGTCTTCGTTTTTAGCGCTGCATATATCATGAACTGCAGTCGTCTTGGGTACAGCGAGAAACCATACGATAGGCACGGATTCTCGCACGAAAATCAAAAGCCAGGTACTTTCGCAATGCAGACGACTTGCCATTTTAACAGGGAAGCTCTTTAAGACCGTCGTAGAGCATTGGGTGAGTACAAAAATAATAATAATCATATCTGGGGTTTTATGTCTCAAAACCACGATATGATTGTGAGAGACGCCGTAGTGGAGGGCTCCGGAAAATTTTGACCATGATGCCATGATGCGACCATGATTTTGATGAACCAAATTTGACCATGATGCGAAGCATAAGATGCTTCGTATCTAAAATTTTTTTAAAACCGTCGGGATTAACCCAGTGATAAACATCGTAGCCGCTCGTTTCAGCTTCACTGAAGAATCTGTATGGAGTTCTTGAGCTGTTCGTACAACGAGGGAAAACTGGATGGAACGGGAAAGGCAATGGTGGCTACGAGAACACCCAGAAGCGAAAGAAGCCCTGCGCGAACGACGACGTGCCCGTAAATCTATGCGAGGTCATGGGCGTCTGGGGGGGTGCAAGGGGGCGGCGGCCCCCCTTGGAATTTCGAATAATATTATTTTATGCAGTATCAATAAGCTATACAGCTCAATAAGGACACTCAAGTTCCGCATATATCTGCGTGAAACAGCCTTAAGGATTACCAGCCTTAAGGATTACCAGACGTAGCTCACAAGCCAGCCACCACCATCGGCCGCTTCATTCCTCGTCCCAAAGACCGCGCACCGGCTGAAAAAGCGCAGGGCGTTGTTTACAAGATCGCGTGCCTGACTGCCCCGCCGCGTACGTTGGGGAAACAAAGAACTTCCGAGAGAGAATGCGGCAACACAAGAACGACCTCCGTCAACTAAACAGCGAACGGAGTGCGTTAGCGGAACACTGCGAGAGGTTCGATCACCTGATTAGTCCAGACGACGCAGTCATCCTCGAAGAAGAAAGAAACCTTCGCCGGCGGCTCCTCCTCGAGTCGTGGCATATACAGCAAACAGCCGAAAACATCAATCGCACCACGGGAACACTGCCCTCTCTCCACTGCCAGGGCTTGCGCAAAGTTTCGGCAAGAAGAAGGCGTATATAAGCGCCGTGGGTCTCGGGCCATCTCACCCCTGAAGAAGAAGCCGGTCAGGCTTCGAAACGTCGGGTTCTTAAAATAAAACTCTTGGTTGGCGTTTTTGCCTTTTCTCTATAATCTATTTCCCAACCAGGCAGACTTCTGCCGAATGTTTACGTTTGAGTAACTACCATAGCAACAAGTATCTGTGGGAAGTCTGTACATTGTTGTTTTTTGCTCACTGTGTTGTGTTACTTTTTTGTTTGTGCTTTCTCCATTCTCCTTTGTAATGCTCTTGCCCTTGCGGTACATTAATAAATAAATGTCATTTTTGTAACTCACCTGTAGCTTTAAAAATAAGCTAGAAGGAAAAATTATGCTCTTGTTTCTATGTTTTTGCATATCGAAAATCATATTAGTCTATAAGAATAAAAATTCTAGTCATAATACCACTTTTGTTCTATTTGGCTACAAATCTGGCGATAAAGTTAAATGGAATGGCTACTTCGGCTACTTTTAGCTTGAAATTTGGCTCTTTTTAAGTCTACCCAACGGCAACCCTGATCATAAGATTAGCTTGATATGTAGTATTTTGTTGGTTATTTAGCAATTTTATCACATGGGAACTTGTAAAATTACTTTAAAAGCGTTGTCAAGACATCATTTTTAATGATAAAGTCCTGAACTTCGCACCAGGTGAACGCGTAACGTAGTACATGTGCTGTTCCCCCTCAAGGGCACGTATGTGAGCCTGTAAACCATCAAATTTGCTTTGTTTGACGCTGTGTGTCATTTCAATAATGGCAACAGAAGCACATTGGATATTTTTAAGCGAATTCGGATTGAGCCTGGCCTTTACACTGCAAAACCTTGCCTCACAAATAATCAGCACCGCACCGCGAAGGCGTCACGTCATGGCACTGATGCTGCAATACAAGGTAGAAAAAAAATTGACAGTTGTCTCTCGAGAAGAGGCACACAGTAGTTAGGTCTACGATGGAACTGGCTACAAATATTAAGAATTTTAGCCTTCATCATCTCCTTTTGTAAGCGCTCCACCTGTTTCAAATCTTTTTTCTTGATTTTCTCAGAATTTACAATTTCTGGTATTTTTCCGAACGCGAACAGTCATGACTTTTTCCTAATAAACATTTTTCATTAAAACTGGGCACACTTCCTTGTCACACTAGTAGACATGCAATGAACCCCAGTAAGCAAAATCGTGCCAAAGATTTAATATGGCTGCCTGTTATACGAAGGTGCCCCTCGTGCTAGTGCATACTTTTTTGGTTACTGAATCATTATGTTTTTAAAGGGACCCTGAAACGGTTTTGACAATTTTGTACGAACACACTGGGCCGGTAGACCAAGTCTTAACGGGTCCTAAGGGACCGATTTAAGCTCTCTGCGTAAACTGCGCAATTTATTACAACGATTTAAAGCTGCGAATCCCTACAGATCACTGCGGCTCAGCCAAACGCGTTTTCAACCACCCATTCGCAGTACGACATGCACTGGAAGCACGTCGTCACCCAGGCTGCTGATCTGATTGGCTGTGGAATGCGCGTAAGAAAGATTGGCTGGTAGGGTGGCGCCACCTGTCGGAGCAGATATCAACCACTCCGCGATACTCGTCTCTCTTGCCAGACGGCATGCGTGCTGCCGGGCGCACTGGGACTCGGCTATGGTCTCCGACATTGCGCGCAACCTGTCGGCGTGCAATCTTGGAGGTCATGACTGGACGAAGCTGAAATCGTCGAGTGTGCTCATGAGAGCTCTGCAATCGCCAGCGATGCCAGCGTGTCTCATGAGTTGAGGAGGCAAGGCAGGGGTGAGGAGGAGGGTTTGATATATTTGTCTGTAGCGGCCTTGGTAAACGGCGTGTCGCTAAATGGGTGGTGCGAATGGTTTCATGATGTCCTATCCTAAACGCTGACAAAACTTCAAAAAACCGTTTCAGGGTTCCATTAATATTCATCAGACCTCATTTGTTCTGGTTCATTGTACAGCCCAAAGCTATTTAATGTCCCTACAAAAAATAAAATTTTTTATTGAGGGAAACTTCAATTAGGATGTTTGGCGTAAGGCCCAGTTTTAATGACATTTTTAATTATGAAAAATAACAATAAGTACACCTTGCTTTAGAATGCTCACATGTGCCTAAAATGATGTGTTTTACATTGTAGGCTAATAATCTTTAGTGGTGTTGTAGCCCGGGCGAGTTGGTCATCCATGAACTTAAATTGTATTAGCGCGGTACATATAGGAAAGAAACACGACACAGACATAAAGAAAAGCGCCCACATTTCTCTTTACGTCTGTGTCGTGTTTCTTTCGTATATGTACCGCGCTAATACAAGTTAAGTTCATAAACCTTTAGTGATTATCGCTTTAAAAAAACTCCCCATTTCCCGCTAAAGGGAACCATGTGTGGATGCGAAGCAGCGGGGAGATAATTAGCTTGAGAGGGAGGAACGTCGCCGCTCTCATTTCACGGCAGCGGTCCGGGCGCTCATCGCGGCACTGCACAGGAGAGAGAATGTGGCGCGCGCGATCCGTCATTTTCATGCCGCGGAACACCGTGGCGCCCCCCATCGGAGTATGCAGCTGTCACACCACCTGTCGTGCGCGCCGCTCCGTAGAGGATTCCTAGAGGAAAGGACGGGGGGGGACCGTAGGATAGGAGAGAGGGGGGGGAGGGGACGTGCATGCGCTGGGGGGGGGGGTATGGGTCGCGGGAGCCGCTCCGTAGAGTAGAGGATTCCTAGAGGAGAGAGGGGGAAGAGGACGCGCATGCGCTGTGGGGATGTGGGACGCCGGAGCCGCTCCGTAGAGTAGAGGATTCCTAGAGGGGAGACGGGGAGAGGACGCGCATGCGCTGTGGGGATGTGGGACGCGGGCGCCGCTCCGTAGAGTAGATGATTCCTAGAGTAGAGGAAGGGGGTGAGCGTAGGAGAGGATAAGGGAGGGGGACGCGCATGCGCTGTGGGGGGTGTGGGACGCGGGGGGCCGCTCCGTAGAGTAGAGGATTCCTAGAGGAGAGAAAGGGGGTGAGCATAAGAAAGAGAGGGGGGAGGGGACGCGCATGCGCTGTGGTGGTGTGGGACGCGGAAAGGAGGGATGGACTAAGCCCCCCTCCATACACATGCAAGCAAGATTAAGGAATGGGGTCAACCTGGGCGACAGACACCACCTGCCTAGCCATTGCTAAGCAGCCTCTCGGCCATGACTCAAGGAATGGAGTCAACCTGGGCGACAGACACCACCTGCCTAGCCATTGCTAAGCAGCCTCTCTGTGCTCTCGGCCATGACTCTGATGACTGTGTTAGGGTTGACGGCCTTCATATTACTGCAGTGTTCTGGTTCGCATAATGGGTGCTTCCCTACTTCATGAAAGTGGCCGGACGCGGGACGGGGGACGGCGGACGGGGGACGGGGGACGGGGGACGGCGGACGGGGGGACGCGGGACGCGGGACGCGGGACGGACACGGGAGCCCCGAGCATAAGATGCTTCGCATCTAAAAAAATTCCGACACTTGGCCTCCTCCCTTAAACAAAATGATAATTCTCGTATGTATCGTCTTTTCATGTCTGATCATGTTAATGGAATGAATGAATAATTGGTTTGGCTTTTCATAAAGCACCACAGTAAAAGCAAATCTGCTTTTAAGAATTTATTACAGTTCACATTTGATCTTTCATTTGGCATGACATCTATCGCATTGCTTTACTGTATCACTATTTTTTGCGAATGCTCCCGACGTGTAGTGTGAACATGCATATATGCTTGATGAAACTGCCGTGTGACTCCCTACAACACCATCCCATCAGCCTGATGGTCTTCAAGGGTACAAAAAAGTAAACAAATAAATAACTCACCCACAGTAGGCGATCATTTCCACGGTTTGTGTACATCTGTGCGTGGTGCCATATCTCAGCGGCTGCAACGGTGTCCTACCATAAATGAATGGGAAGTAGGCGGGAAAAATATGCAGGGTGTCCCAGCTATCTTTAGCCAAGGGTTAAAAAATACAATATTTGAGGAAGGCGATTGAAATCAGTTCAATATTGCTTACAGCTATCCTGCGCACTACAGGCATTTTTTTTCTTTTGTAATTAACGAATTTTGGTAATCAGGATTGGTTTACTAGATTGATAAATATTGAGATTACGCAAGAAATGAGAGTTGCAAAGTTCGAGGGCGTCTTCAGAAACCCCAAGTGCATCATTTGCGATAAAGAAAGTTTTACGCGTACCACTTTTTCCATGCTGCAAAGAAAGCCCGCAAAATACAAAAAATACCACGTGACTATCGCATTCGTGCGCCTGCGACCATGCTGCTCTCAGCCGTGGTTTGAGTGAACAAAATCAGCTGCGACCACGACCTGCCGGCTGCGTTGCAGCGGTAGGCGACATAAGTTGGCAGTGGTTTCTTGGCCCGTAGCCAGCCGGCTGGCGCGCGTGACTGTGCAAGTTGTAGCGAGCGAGGGCGAAGAAACCGTAACTAATAACTGTCATAGTTGTTTCGTCTTTTTTATTTGAGCAACGCGCTGAAAGTGCCCACAATGCCGAAGCCGACGCTGTTTCATATTTCTTTTTATTTCAAAATGCGGCACGTGGAATGACGCCTCTGCGTCTCCTGCGACATGGTGGCGTCTGATGCGAAGTGTGCCCGGTAGGCCCGTAGCCAGGAATTTTTTTCGGGAGGGGGGGCTAGGGCACCCCCCACGCCATGAGCCTGGTGCCCTGTGTTCATTTTTTTAGGAGCGAAGCTCCCTTAGGCCAGCCCCCGCCGGCGCCGTCACAGCCGTCGAAGCTCCTCGCCGCATCAGCGTTCGCACCTCTCTCTTACCTGTCTCTCTCTTTCTTCGTCTCTGCCCTCTCCCTTCAAAACGGCGAACGCGCGTTCCCGCCACCGAGCGCAGGAGACACTCTCCGCGCGCGCGGCGCAAAGGCGCGCAGCGCAAAAAAGCACTTCGCGTTAATAAACGATAGTCGAATTCCCACTTGAGATTGGTTAGGGCGGCTCACAGAACATGAATAGTCAATGAAACGCCGCGCGCGGCGTTCCGTCGCCGCCGGCGTAGCTCACCCTTTCGCATCACCACTCGCACCCCTGTTCCACCTGTCTCCTTCTCCCTGCGCTGCGCGCGCCTTACACTCACTGACTCACGTCATTCCCGCCACCGAGTGCAGCAGACTCTCTCCGCCCCCCCCCCCCCCCGCTCCCTACCCTACCGCCTTCATGAAAGCCAGCAGCGAGATCAGGCACATAGTCATTTGCGTCCCATTTCTAAGCAGCTTCGCCCAATCGGTTGTATTCGCACACGGAACAACTGCTAGTTCTTCCTTCTACATCATGAGTGGGTTCAAAAGGAGGCCACTTTTTTCGTGCGCGTCTCAAGGAGACTTTTTCAATTTGAAAGAAAATGTGGGAGCGTTGCATGATAGAAAACACGCTCGAGCTCCTCCGAGATCTGCGTACCACGAGCGGTAAAGGGTGCATATGAATAGCTTCGCCCTTGCGGCGAAACTGTGACTTTTTGGTAACTTGCTTAATTAGTCAGATATAATTTTGTTTGACCTGTCTCTCATTCAGTTACAGCAGGCCACCGCTGGCGCCGAAGAGAGATGGCGCTACGTGCATGTGTCCCCAAATCCTGGTCATGCAATCGGTGGGGAATTCAATTTGAAGACGATTCTGAACTATCAGCGAGAATTCACAGCGAATTTAGCTGAAGTATGCGCGCGATTTCAAAGCAGCATTCCTTATGCCATCATTGCTTCTTGAGCTGTTAGGGGAGTTCCCCTCTGATAACAAAATTTCATCGATGCCGTACGGATAGTTTTTTTCCTCTGTGGCTTCGAAAGTAACGCTTTAGTTGCAACCTGTATAGACGGGCGACTTCGCTCAAGACGCAGGATTCAAAGCCACGGCAGTAAACTACACACAAATTAACGTTTATAGCATCAGCGCCCCTATATATTGCATGACACATTTCCTTATTCACACGCCTACTGGCTGTTGCAACGGTAGCCAGAAGACAACCCTTTACGTAGCGAGGGTTCACGCGATGCTGTCTTCCAGTACACAGCAAAAAACACTGTCTGGATAATGAAATTAGACGCTCAACTCCCACAGCGGCTTAAAAGCTTGAGGGATTTTATTAGACAGGATATATTTACTTCACAGTGCCGAGGAAAGAGGACAAAGAAAACTCCACAGCTCGTATTTTCTCCTATTTTCCTGTGCCCTCGTGCTTCGGCGCTAAAAAGTGTTTAGGTAATAAAACGGTGTATTACTAGCTGAATCATTCAATACTTTTAATGGTCATGAAGCTTCTGCGAATGTTTGATATAGGGATAACAGCAGCCGCTAGGGTCGCCCTCACGCATGTGTGGGCATCGGAGCGGCACCGGCGCTGCAGTTCTATGACACGCGTCGGTAGTGCAAAACGTGATTAAATGTACCCGTGAACGTTGATTTTACATTGAGAGAGATATTGTCTTCAAGGAAATTTGTGGATGGTCCAATACAGTGCAATTTAGTGTCGACTGAGGGCTTGGAGGTAGAAAACTTGATGGTAACAACTGCATGCGGCTTCCGCTGTGCAATATACTATTGCTATGAAAACATGTTTCATCTGTTTCCCTGAACATCTAGTCGCAATGTATGGGTGATCCAGTGTCTTTCAAGGACTGGTGGAACTTAATGCGTCACGGAAGTGTAGTGGCTGCAACTATAGACGACACATCTATTCTTTCAGGCTCTACATCTGGTGTTTGATTACGAAGATATCTTAAAATAGCCTCGTATTTATCAAACCAAAAGAAAGCTTGAATGAATCATTGCTTTGAAATAAGCAATTGACGAGGATTAAAGGATACTTCATAGGGCTTTTTCCTGGTTTAGGTGTTCTATTTTGCGATTATTTATGACTACGGTGCCCTGCCCTGTTTAAAGCTTGGTTGCGCATGCAGTACTGCGCACTTTTGAGGAATATTCTGTACTCTTTTTATGGCAAAAGCCTTCAATACCTCATCGTAGGCGAAAATTGTCCATCGACGGCGTCAACACGAGTGAAGCAAAAAACTATCGCGTGATTCCGTCACCACATGACGCCATCACGACATCACAGATTGTGAAAGTTTGTGACACGAGGGGGGCCAACACATAACATCGTAATTTTGCACTTGCCTCCCTGATCATTGGACCGATCACGGAGGCAGTGCAAAAACATTCGAGGTGCAGAAAGGTTGGAATGCTCCCTATGCTAGACGCAGTGCGGAACCACCTTGGGTGCAGACAGCTTTCGGAGGGGGAAGGAGGAACATCAATACATCGACTGAAGAACTGATAAGACGATCGAGAGCAGTGACTGCTTCGAACCGAAAACGGTTTATTAGAAGAAGTGAAGATAGCACGCGCTCGCGCCAGGGAGAAGTCTTCTTTCTTCTTCTGGAATTTTTATGATGATATTAAAGACGATAGTCTTTCTTGGGATACCTAAACGGATAAATTTTAGTCTGTCTGTCTGTATGTCTGTCTGTCTGTTTCTCTGTTTGTCGGCACGTCGCACGATTCAGCTAGCTGGCCAAAGTTTAACCCCCTGCCTTACGACCTCCAATCTTGACCGAGAAGGATGTGTTCATACGGGTGAGCGTGGGCAATTAAAAATCAAATATTACGCATACCTGAGGCACAACATCAATACCTTAGTACTATTCACAGTGTTCCTTTAAAACAAAATCTATAGATATGTAATTATAAAGATCCTGGTGTTTATTACGCGGCGCTGAGAATGCGCCGCTGAGTACAAAACAAGTCTCCGCCCAGTGATTTAACGACGCTGTGGTGCTGCCACCTGGCAGCAGCATAGTTCAACACAAGCCGATGTTCCCCGGTAGCGCTGTAGATGGCGTCCTCTTCTGTTTTATCAATGCCAGCCAGATGCGGCTGATTGACGACCAAATTGCAGCGGATAAACGCCGGCGTCCGTCTAAGCGTGCCCGGAAAACGTCCGAAAAAACGAGCCCAGCGGCTAGCCCAGCTATTAAATTGTGGTACTCATGCCGCTCATGCAGTGCAGTCGGCACAAGACTATCGTCTTTCGACGACATTTGCAGCGAAGCACGCAGATACGCGGCCAATTTTTTTTATAAGAACGTGCCTTTCAAAGAACGTGCCTTTCGCCCTTCGAGTTTTCTTAGGCGAATGCATAAGGGACCCTGCGTGTTTAGTCAACTCTTCACCTACGAATTTTTCTAAACCATTTTTTTTGTTATTTTCGGCTTTCGTAATCACCTAGGTCTTCATCAGGTGTCGTCATCTAGAGTTAGCATCTCCGCACCAGGCTTGTTTCGCAGGATGGTTAGGGATTGATTATTGCCCCGTGCACCTAAATTCAAGCCCTGTAAGTCCAGTACTTGCAAACAAATGTTTTTATTTAGTTCAGGTCTTTTCTCTAATGCACATGCACAGCACATACCTTGTGTGTTTATTTTACGTTTTTTTTTTTTCGTGTAGGCGGGCGAGCTCTGGACTTTTTTGCGCTAGAGAAGTACGCTGGGAGGCCGTCTAAAACCCTCGGCGCAGCGTCCGGCAAAAGTTTCGGAACATCCCGCTGCGATGTCACCGCAACACCTCCGACTGGTCCACTTGTCCACGCGAACACTGTCACTCTCATCGAAGTGCTTTTCACCGACACGCCCGTGCGGGGAGTCTAAATGTGAAACCACCCCTTTCAAGCCGAGGTAGGCCAGCTTCCACTTTTCCCGCCGTTCGTTGGCTCTATGCAACCAGGACATCGACAATTTTCTCCATTTCCCTTGCATCCTGATCGACACCCAGGTAGGCAGCAGGTACGCGGCATCCTTTTCGACCTTCAGGTATAACACACTATAGGTACAACACAGGACATAAGCCGAAAACTGCGCGCTGACTCGACGCAATATTTTTGGCACTGACAGCCGTAGCCGCCTTCACTACCATTTGCCCGATGCCAAAGGACAGGACGCTGCGCTGCCGCGCGGCCTCCGCTTGCAGTGCACAAAGCTCTCCCTATTGAAGGGCTGTGCTACCAGCATGCACTACAGCACCAGTGATTATGTTGGTGTATACACTGATTGCTGTATAAACAGATGGCGCCTTTAATCCATAAATAACATTTGCGAAAACAACGATAGTGCTTACTGTTAGCACTTTTCCTTTATGTGCTGTTTTCTGTTTGCTTATAAAGACTCATTCATAAAGTTGCATATTTTGAGGTGTCTTTCGCGCGCTCAACCACATCAAGTGACGATGGTACGTGTACTAATATGACCAAATCTTTCTCGGCGACCACGATCCCTTTCCCGTTGCGCTTGCGAAAAACAGAGTGATAGAGGACGTAGACTCATCTTACCAATTACTTCCTTCTCATTTTTATGAATCTCCAAAACTTAGATAACGTTGTATACAAAACCAGCTGGCCAGGATGATGCCTACGCATGAAATTGCGAGCAGTGTTGGCCCACACAGCTTTTCCATCTACTGCATATTACCGCGAGCTGCATATCTGTTCGATCGCGAGACAAAACACTTAGCTCAGCGGCCGCAGCACGGCTGTAGTAAAAGGGCAGTGCTCACTTGCAATATCCTCCTGCTCTTACTAACGGTAAGACGGCAAACCACGCCCCACTGGCATGCTTTTCGTCGCCCACAAAGCCCTCGGGCCACACTTGGATTTTATCGCACTTCAACCAATGGATCTGCACGGCAACCACCATGAGTCGACTTCGAATGTAGTGCCGCTGTAAAAGACGTCGTAATAAAATTGACGCTGCCATGGGATTTCCGGTTCCAGCGATGTCGTAGACGCGAACGCTGAGATACACGCTACATCATTGTTCTCTTGAGGTGGTCGGTAAAATTTCTGCATGATTTTGCGACTAACATAATGTGTGAATACTTTTCACTATATCTTCTCTCTTCGTAGCAACTTTTTGTTGGTTTTATGAAGTATTTTATCTGTTGCCTTTGCAGAACATGACATTTTCTGCCGAAGCTACCACACTGTGTAAGTGTCAAAATTACTCTTCTGTCGATGTAGGGTGGGCAATGCCACAACGACAGCGCAGCATACGTGGACAGCATTATGCAGTGGGCTCAAGATTCTGGCATGTGGACGGGCATCGTAACTACGTCGACAGTGACCGACGCCTCTCCGGCTGCGGCCTACGCGCACTCAGGCTTCCGTGAGTGGCAGCATAATGTTCCGAACGGCTGCAATGCATCGGATATAGCAAAACAACTTATATATGACTCACCTGGCAGAGATATGAGGGTAATTATTTCAACGTTCTCTGAAATACATCAGTTAGTGAACAAAGGAAATAAATTTCGAGGGACCCGTTCCTTCGTTCAACGCAACCTCAACAAAAGCCTGCTGATAATGAAGCCAGGGAATGTATAAGGAACGCTAATTGTACTGTTTTATGTGTAGTAAGGCAGTTTTTGTATAGATGTGAAAAAGTAAAGTGGACGAAAAGAGAACTTACCGCCGGCAGGAAACGAACCTGCAACATGCAAGTGTACGGAGAGACAACTGTCCGGCGGCAAGTTCTCTTTTCATCCACTTTACTTTCTTCATATTGTAACGAAGCTTTGGAACTATACAGTGGGTCGTCCTCTCCAGCGCCTTCTAGTGGGTCGCCCTCTTCGAAGAGAAACGAGCAGCTCATGCTGAGAGTCGGTACCCCGCTTTGGTTGTCGCTGTCGTGCATCGTCGCCAAGTACCTGCCAATAAACGTCTTAACAATTTGGTGGAGAGTGTTGTGCCCTTAAAACAACTTCGGTCCGCATTCGATGCCCTTGGAGCTTCGATCCCATACCGTGACATCTACCATGCCCCAAGACGCCGCTCAGCAAGTGCTTCCTCCTGTGCCGACGCCATGTCCCGATGTCCCCCGCATCCGCGACCCTCCTGTCTTCACCGGCGCGGATGGCACCGACGTCGAGGACTGGCTCACCATTTACGAACGCGTGAGCGTCCCCAATAAATGGGACGAGGCAGGCAAACTCAGCAACCTGGTTTTCTGCCTCGCGGGTGTGGCCGGCATGTGGTACAACAACCACGCGTCCGATTTTCCGACTTGGTCCACTTTTAAGACCACCATCGTCGACGTGTTCGGCCGTCCTGCCGTTCGTAAGCTGCAAGCCGAACAGCGTTTGCGTGAACGAGCACAGCAGTCCGGCGAGTCCTTTACTAGCTACATCGAGGACATCCTTGACTTGTGCCAAAAAGTGGACGCGAGCATGTCGGAGTGTGACAGAATCACGCATGTTCTCGAGGGCACCGCCGACGATGCTTTCACCATGCTCCTGGCCAAGAACCCTCGCACGGTGGCCGAGGTCATTACGCTGTGCCAATGTTACGAGGAGCTGCGCCCGCAGCGCTTGATGACCCGTCGACCGCCGCCACGCGACGTTGATCTCGCGGGCTTGTCGGCCGTTTCTGACCACACCACCTTGCTCGCCATCTATACTAGCACTACTACATTACACTAAAGCAGTACAATGAACAATTATCTGCTGGTTTTCATTGAGGTTACTTCAGGTAGGGCTTTTATTTTGCGACATATTGTTGAAGATGGAAAATATTTATCCATAAAAGCCGTAAAAAGCTTTCATCAGACTAGGCTGTTTTTCAGGCTACCTGTGAAGCCTGGGCGATAATAGCGAAAAAGACGGGGTCTGTTAAAAAAAAAGCCACTGCTTATCCTTCGAGGCTCGGGTGGTTTAGCCAGCTGAAGCATTGTGTACGAATGTAGCAAACTATGTTACGCTAGAACCATCATGAAAAAAAACTTTCGGGCATTCGCGTTGCTGGGCGTACGATTAGCGCAACCGTCTAACCAATGAAAATGGTTGACCAACCAGACTAACAATGGCAACTAATAACAACTTACTAGCGCAAGCATTCGTGAATTTGTCCCAAGATAATAATGCATGCTAAGTATTGGACAGCTTCACAATGACGAACTAAACTTTCATAGGTTTACTGGTTTGGCATAGTCATAGAGATCTGTCGCACGCTTTAATTGCTTTTTTCACTTCTCTGGTCCCAACTAATGCACTGGAAGCCCAGCAGAAAGGGATGGCATGGGGGAGAGAAGATACGTGATGCGAACGTCATGACATTGAGCATTTTTTTCTCTTTTTTCTTTTAACGCGTGGTCAACATTGCCTGAGATCGCGAGTGCACGTGCGGGCCCGTGGCGGCTTCCCACGGCGGGCGCAGTAACTATGCAGCCCACGATACTTAAAGGGCCCCTCACCAGGTTTGACAATTTTGAGCTGACGAGCGCAATTCATACATTGACCGTTCACGATCACGTCTGCCAAATTTTGGAACGCTACGCGCCGCGGAAATGGGTCAAATTTCAAGCTGAACGCTGCTTGCCCTTACTTTCGCGTGCTCGCGCGTAGAGAATGAGGGGATGACGTACACGGCGGAATGGCCCTACGCAGATGGCAGTGCTTGACGTCGGTCGCCTACGTAGACGGCTGTGCACTGACGTCGACAGCAGTAGCACGTGACACTGCGAAAATTATTTGACACGACATGTGTAGTTTGTGGAATTTGTTGCTTGAATAGATGAATAAAACTTGAGAGAAATAATGAGACGCACAAAGGGAATGTGTGCGTCTTTTTCATTTTTGTTCAGTGAATCGCAGCGATATGCGGGGCTAATGTGCCTCCGTTTCGCGTGCGTTCGTGTCCCAGCGGTTAGCGCATTGAGGAGACGCCAGCCCTGGAAACGAAACTGATGTCCTGGCGCGTTCGAGCACTCATTTATTCTAGCGCGTCCAAGTAAACGTAAATGTGGCACTGGCTCATGATACCGCCACTCTCGTGGCCAGTGAAAAGTGAAACGAACGCGCACCGAGGCATCCATCCCGCAGAAACAGGCAGTAGACCACAAAATAACGCTGGTCAACGAAACAACGCCGCACGCGTGCTTGGGGGCTGGGCTTCCTCGGCCACGTCATGCATACGTGCCCTTGCGTGCCATGACGTGTTCCCTTCGCCCACATGCCGGAGAAGGTAGGGAAGAGATTTGGCTTGCGAAGGCTACGCGGGGCGAGCGGCAAGGGTTTCGAGCTCGCCTCCTCGCATCATGGTTTCGCGCCGCTTCAAAATATCGGTTTTCTCAGCGCCTAATGCACCGATTGAAAAAATTCTTGTGGCATAATGCTCCACATCGGACACACAACAACTGCCAGCGTCTAACTAAAATTTGCTTATGGGGCCTGGTGAGGGGCCCTTTAAATAAGCCAGTGACCATGAATTTAGCTACATGGCATTGTGATTTGTGTATGTGGCTTCATTTGTAAAGAGAAGAGGCGTCAATTTCTAGCTTAAATTGAGAATTTATAGGAAGTTATAGGCCGCGTGTCGCGCAGTAATATTTTATTCGCGTGTTCTCAGGAGGATCATTTTCTGACAATGCTGAAAAACTGTTTCCGGGCCTCTCTTACCATCCGGATAATGAAAGAAATAGGACTGCATTTTTTTTATGCGTTGACATTTGGCGTTCATTTTTAACTTTTACATGCAGGTAATCATGGGGGGGAGGAAGGAAAGAATTCTTCAGTAATAATACATGTGATGAATATGGTAACAGGGGTGCGAGAACTGATAATTTAGATCTAATTCACGCTTGGAAAGATATGAAAAATAAGTCAAATGCTTCTTACAAGTATGTTACGAACAAGGATCAACTTAAAGCTGTGAACACAAGCACAACAGATTATTTATTAGGTGAGTACTCTTGTCTTAAGGGACACTCAGTGAACTTTTTAAAGAACTGCGTGGCATTTCCACACACGCTTGTTTTCTTATTTTCATGTAATCGATCCTTTACACGAGTAACCACTGCCTTGCGCGCACCACGCCGTAATATCGAACATTCCCGATTATATTAGATGGTCCTTATACGCTGAAGTATGTAATGCGAAGAGTAGTGTTTATTCTGAAACTAACATTGCCACCATCAATATGGCTATAATTTTCGAACCACTTGTATAAACGTCGACGCTCCTTACCACTGTTCAGATTATTGACGGCCAAAGTATGTAAGTGAAACCTCGGTGTTACGAATCTCACACGACCACCAGAAATATTCATATCATCCGAAATTCGTATCACCAGAAAGTACGCAAAATTAGCATGTGACAAAAGAAAGCTGGCGTACATTCTCATTAATTGTTTTTCAGGGCCGTAGGAACGTCAGAAAGAACTCTGAATGATTGTTATTTAAGTTCTTAATTGTCGGAAATCATACAAGCACTCGTAAATACACGGCCCGTACGCGCGTTTAAGTAAATGAGCGTTCTGACCCGCGACAGCAGTAGCCCCTTCCAAATTTTAGTATCCTTTTGCGCATGACACCGGAGTACTGCCGCGAAAGTAACAGAAGAAGCACCTTGATGCGATAGATCAAGGCCAAGAAATTTCAGAACCATGGTTCTATATTATGATTTTGTTATCGCGAAGGTGTTGTTTTTTTTTTTTGCGGGGGGGGGGGGGGAGATTTACGATCGTGCCCGCACAAGTGTGACCTCAACAGTCGCGCACGTTGGCGTTGTGAGGCCTGACTCCTTCGCCAAGACCGTCCTTAGGTCCTTGTCCACCTCGGTAGAACAGTGGCTACGGTGCTCGGCTGCTGACCCGAAGGTCGCGGCTTCGATCCCGGCCGCGGAGGTCGCATTTCGATGGAGGCGAAATGGTCGAAGCCCGCGTACCGTGCGATGTCAGTGAACGTTAAAGAACACATGATGGTTAAAATTTCCGGAGCCCTTCCACTACGGTGTCTCCATAGGCGTGCGCACGAGGGGGGCCGCCCCCCCCCAAGTTACCTAAGTGGAGGGGGGGGGGGCGCAAAGCCGGCCCTATACATTGGCTTAATAGCGGAGGGGGGGCGCTGTAATGAACTTTCGCCCCCCCCCCCCCCCTGAAGGGGAACCCTGCGCACGCTTATGGGTGTCTCTCACATTCATATCGTGGTTTTGGGTCATGAAACCCCAGATATTATTATTATTCTTTCGTTCCTCGTCCAACTTTCATAGGATGTCTTATGCACGAGGCAGGCACGTGTAAACACAGTACAACGACAGCAGCCCGCGTCGACGCGTTAGAAAAATAAGCATGGCGCCAATGCCCTCTGTAATCTAAGCGCGAAGGTACGCAGGTACATTCGAGCTTCAAAGATTTGCGCACACAATCTCGGAAGCCGTGACGCGTCTCTGAAGGTTTATTCTGACCGAAAGAAAAAGTATTTCTCCTACACCATGATTATGACGATTTGGCGGTGCGGCGCGCATGCCCGCGCTTGCGTTCCCACGCTCGCACGTGCTTGACGCGTCCTCCGCGACAGCGCGGACAGCCTCTCTTCGTACCTGGGCGGTAGCGTACGTTCGTACCAAACGTCGCGGGGTGAAAATCGGTTCGCAACAACCATATTCCATTACAATGCAGGTCAATTGACCTTGGCCGGGACCAAAGAAAAATTCGTATAACGCCGAAATTCGAATGAGTAGTGATCGCATCACCGAGGTTTCACTGTATATGTGATTGCCGCTATTAGTGTACAGCGTGTATTGCTCATTCTTTAACTTTTCATTTCCTGAGCACAAGATCAACCAATAAATACTTTCGTCTTTAAAAGCCAGAGTTTTCCTTCCTCAATGTCACAACCACGTAACATATGGTGGCCTTGCTTCCCGGTCCATGTTCTGACCCCCCTATGCTCCCACAGCCCCCAAGGAGGCACTAAAATTTTCGCGTGTCATCTTTTGAGGACCCGGAAAGTTGGTGTGAAACATACATCCACGTCGCCATGTTCTACAACTAGTGTTCCGATGACAAGCTATGTGATGTCTATTCCTTCTTGGAAGACGCAGCGAGGACCTGGTTCGAGAATAATGAGTCCACACTTCGGACCTGGGATCAGTTTCGCAGCGCGTTCCTGGACGCGTTTGCGAGCGTCGTCCGCAAGGCAAATGCCGCTGCTTTGCTGAAGACATTGGTGCAGCTACTCAATGGAAACGCACCATACGTTCAGAAGAGGAATGACACTGCTTTGCCGCCTGGCCGACGCTGCAGTGCTTGAAGAGAAAAAGGATCACTTTCATATGCTGGTCGTGAAAAAAAAAAAACAAAAAAAAAATCTGAAGGGTTTGTACGCAAGCAGTCGAAGACAGCCACCGAATTGTGCATGGATGCTACGACAGCTGATAAGTCAGTTGAGATGAGGACAAATCCAGCGTATTAAAACCAATTCAGTTTCGCAGCTCCGCTCGCGAGCCGGCATACGTGGTCGATGCGTGAACTTACGGCGTTGCTGTTCCATCTTGCATCAGGCTTCGATGGCCTCCGTGATTTGCTCCAGCAACGCGCCGTGATCGAAGAAACAAGCGTCGGGACAGCAGCCGAGCACCGAGACCACTGTACCACCGTGATGACTAAACGGTTGGCGGCATGTGAATACTCGGACGAGTGGACAGCCAGATGTGTGAGAATGTGCTAGTATTATAGGTCAAGTATCACTATATTTTGCTGTTATGGAGCATGGTTTGTGAAATGTTTGCTGTTTGAAGCAGTCGAGGTTGTTCAGAAAGTTTTAATGCTGAATCTAGGCTGGTACGGCTGGCGAAAGCTGCGGCGGCAATAGGAGACATGGCTACTGTGGCAGGTGACGCTTGAGAGATGATTCAGTATTGAAGCCCCTGATCAAAATGGCACTGCAACGCCGCTAGGTCTTGCGTCGTCCGTTGCGTATATTTCTGAGAATAGCCTTATATGGAGAACCGCGAAAGTCAGTTGTTGCTAGAAACGTTGCACAAAGCACTCAACCTTGCCTACAAGCTACGCCGAAATACACTCACTTGGCACCGACGTCCTACTGGCGGCCATCATAGTGATCGCGCCCGGAGGAGCTGTGGAAGATCTCACCTTCGGCGGTGACTCAAGTGGATTCAATCTCAGACATTGCTCACGAGGAAGTCCACTAACCGCATGCAATTCCATAAGCGCCACACAATCAGCCCGAAGCGATGAGTAATACCCCTGCCGCACACCGCTCTGTCACCACTCCGCGCTGCGCGTCAGAACCCCACGTCACCACATTTCCGTCTGCAGCCCCCGACGCCACCTCACCCAAATGTCGCTCACTGCCACCCAGCGAGGAAGAAGTACGTTTGGCACGCCCCCAACCATTGTCCTCTCTGCTACTACTACTGCAGAGTAGGCGGCCAAACCCACTGTCGCTGCCCGTACCGTGAGGTGGAACTGCGTGGTTTCGCCGTGACCTCGCAACGTCCGCAGCCAAGTAACCGACCTCGCGGCTTCGCCGACCACATCGCCGGGCCGCAATTGCAATGACGACGAGCCTCAGGTTCACGGTCGCGTGACCACTACATCTAACCGCATCACCGACAGTACACCAGCCTAACCCGGGGACAATGTCTTACCCGAAAAACTTAGCGCAGCAACCGATGGAGTGGTGGTTGTTGATCGATGAAATGCCAAAGTTCGTCTGCAGCCAACAACAAAGATTCGGTAATCATCCAATATCAGCTCGCCGCCTACCAGACAGATCCTTAATGAGGGCACTTCGCCGCAGAAACAAAACGTGACGACACGACGTAACATCATTGGAGAAAATTCACGCAGCCAGGATCGGACGCCACAACCTAACAATAACGGAAGACGCGAACCATCGATCTCGATGCGCTTATCGATGGCCACAACGTAACCGCTCTGGTTGACACCGCAGAATACAAGTGGCTCATTTGCCGCTAAGGTAAAGTAAAGATGGCTTGAGAATGACCTGAAACCCGGATTGTTGGAGGCCGCTTAGTAAGGTCGACTGAGGTCTGCTCGGCGAGATTTATGATTCACGGCCAGACTTATTCGGCGAGCTGTGTTGTCTTATAGCCTTCTTCGAAGGACGTCATTCTGGCATGCATTGCCTAAATGAAACGGCAGTTATCGACTTCATATCTCAGTGAATAACACTTTCCATGGACAATGCCTTATCTCCGGATAGGAATATCGGTCATTATGCTTTGATAGACGTCACACTCTGAAGTTTCGAAGACGCGTAACGCTAACAATTGCAAAGTCCGACTCGCTTGCACAGTTTGCTGGAAACACGTGCGACTAGCAAGTGCGAAGTAATGATTTAGCTTAATATTGCATACTGGAATATATTTGAGCGCAGAAGGACGATGTACAAGAACAGAAGACGACTACACAAGCGCTCCCTAGCAACTGGTTTTATTCTAAAAAAAACATCAGAATATAAAGCTCGGTCCACCACAGGTGTGCCTGCGCACATATCCAGTGAGATGGATGATAAAGTCTTATCATATACTGCGCTCAATCAACTGAAACTCTCTGACCTGCAAACATAACGACGTTTTACGAACACAATCTGTGCCTTTATTTTTCATGTAAAAAGCCTCCAAAACCTCGCGTCCCACGGTGTCCCTGCTGCGGCCGAGTACCTACATTTCAGAAAACGGAGGCACACAGTCGCACTCCACGCAGTGCACCGGAAGATGCGCGTCGATCATTTGTGAGCTCGTATAGTCGTCTTCTCTTGTTGTGTCTGGTCCTTTTGCGCTCAAATCTATTCCACAGTGAACAAAAGCGCCCAACAAAGCATTTTATTAATATTGTAAGCACAATATTCCCAGCATTTGTCCTTCATCTTCGTCATCTGTATATAATCATCATCACTGTTAGCGTCTTCTTTCGAAGGGTTAGTCAGGCGACTCTGTCGAATAAACGTCGTCAAGACTACAACGGTGCTGCTGTCTTGCAGAGTGGTGGAGGTGGTGGGTACTGGATAGAGGAGGGCGTCGAATCCCTTTCGTAAACGTCGTAGCCGCGGCGTTCGTCCTGCTGGCGTTTGCGGAAAAATCGTGAAATATGGCCCCGAATGCCACAATAGTAACATAGAGGGCGAGACGAGCGCCAGGGGCCGTAAAACGCAGTAGGAGCTGGGACAGGCGAACGTGGCGCAAAGGCTGCTAAGGCGGGCTGAGCAGCAACAGAATGCGCGTGCTTAACCAAGGCAGGTGACATGGCAGCGATTTGCGCATACGTCGCGGGCGGCGTTGGTGGCGTCGGAGTGTTGGATGTGAGAGCGCAAGCCATGGGTGACAGCACCTCTAATGATATTGTCACGTGGTCGTGACGTCGACGAAGGCAACAGTCGGCGTTAAAAGAAAGGAACTCTTCATTAGGCCGAACTTGTGGCCAAGAAACTGAAAGTCAGGCTACAGCAATGCACCCTGGCACTGAAAGCGGCGAACAGAGCGTCGGCCGTCGATAATCTGAACATCGTTGGAGCGCGCCGGCTTTTATGCATCACGCGTCGAACATTCCAGCCTTATCACCGGTCATCGCGCACGCTCTGGAATAATCTCGAGTGGTCGCGTCTTGCGCGCAATCTTAACAAAACGATCTACAATAATCGCGAAGGTTGTAGAACAATAAGGCGCGGTTTGAGTTGAGCTTTGCTGACGGTCTTTGTGGGCGAAAACCGAATACAACAAAAGTGAAAATAAGAATAGCGCATGGCAATATCGCGCAGTCCAGCCGACGAGGACTGAGGCCGAGAGGGTGGGCGCACATGACAGCCCTTGCGCTTGAAGCTCCTCGCGAATCAGCTTGCGCAAATCCGCATCCGAGGAAGGCCGTACATAACAGGCGTCTAGGTGCAATCGGATGGCTTGTAGTGCATCAAGATGCTGGCAATTGGTGATGACTAGAGGCCGGATTTTTAGGCACTAAGAAACCGCGTTTTAGGCGCCAAAAATAGGCAGGTAAAACACTGTTTTAGGCCTCCCAAATCGTAAATATAGGCACAAAAAATTTTTACATAAATTCAAATGATTTCAAACAGAGACGTGCGCGACCTGTATCTACGACAGGAAGCAAGAAAATGTTATTGTTTATGACAGCACAAAGGCGCCAACGGTTGAACACAGCCATGCATTTCCCGCAGAGTTCGCAGATACGGTCTTTCCTTTTTTCATGGCAAGTCCACCGTCAAATGAACACACTCCTGGATATCTTTCTGTTTGGCACGGCTGAGAAGGGCAGTGCAGGAAGAGATAGCCAGACCGCGGAGGGATGCCTCGCATTAGCTGGGTCTAATCGCGTTGGGTCATTTTCTCTCCTGTCGGTGAACACCTTAAAGGGTCCCTCACCAGGTTTGAGCATTTCGAGGTGACAAGTGTAATTAATGCATGCACTGGGCGCTCACGATCACGTCTGCCAAGATTTGCAATGACACGCATCGCGGAAAGACGTGAAATTTCAAACTGAACGCCGCTTGCCCTTCTCGCGGGCGCACGCCCCAAGATGGAGGACATGATGTGCAACAAGTAATGGTCCTGCTCTCAAGCCGCTCTTTTACATAGACATTGGCGCTCTGACGTCGCTCACCGCACGTTACATTGCGAGAATTATTCGAGGTGACGTGTAATTTGTGTAACCTGTAGTTGAGCAGATGAATGAAAGCGGAAAGAAACAATAAAATACATAAACAGAATGTGAGCGCCTTTTTATTTTCTTTTTTATTTCGAATCACAGCGAGATGCTATACACTAATCGGCCTCCGTTTCACATGCGTTCGTCTTCTCCCCCGTTCTCGCGTCGTGCCGGCGCCAGCCCTGACAACTCTTGGCGTGTTTTTGGTGCATCGTCTCTGACAGCAGTTGCAGCGGTGCGACGCGGTGTATAGCGGTAAGGATACATGATCCGTGCCAGCCTCTCCAAACATATGCGCACTGAGGAATCTATCCCACAAAAACAGGCAATACACAACCGAGAATGCCGAAACGACACAACATTGATGACATACTACTCGGGCGCGTCATGCGCACGTGACCTTGCATGCACATGACGTGTTGATGCGGATGCATCATGCGATCTTCCGGGTCCGATACCGAAGAGGGCAGAAAAGGAATTAGGCTTGCGATGGCTACACAGGGCGATTGGCAAGGGTTTCAAGTTTGCCTCTTCGTATCATGGTCGTGGCTCGTAACCAACCAATTAGAAAAATTATCGTGGTACACTGCTCTTCATTGGGCACACAACAGCTTCTAGTGTCTTCTGTGACCTGGTGAGGAGCCCTTTAAAAGTAAATTAGAAACGAAACAAAAGCCGCGTGCTCAGCACATTTTTCTTTCTCTTGATCCACACTCTCCTTTATCCTGACGGCTCTTCACGGTTTTGCATTCATTCTGCACCATTCCGCGGCTACACAAAGGGACCTCCTGTTCCCTTCCCACCACCACAACACTCTGAGGCAAAAGGGTGTTAAAAGGGTGTGCTGTTCGTCCTCTTGGGGACTAATGGGGCTGCCACAACCCTTTAAGGACTAACGGCACCGGGTCTAACAGTTAGTCCTCAAGGGACTAACATTTGGTCCTCACATTTACACCTTCGCGGGCAACCGTTAGTCCCCACAGTTGCCCCTCAAGGAACTAACATTTAGTCCTCACATTTACCCCTTACCGGTCAACCGTTAGTCCCCACAGTTGCACCTCACCGGACGAATGGTTGGTCCACTCAAATGCTCCCCTGGGATGAACTTTTTATCCTCAGTTCAAATGATGCGTTAATACCCAGGGATGATTTTGCACAGTTACTCCCTGCAAGGCTTAATACTTTTCTCGCGTGTTTTTCTCCGCAGTGAGCAACAAATGGCGCGAAAAAAAACACGCGAAAAAAATATTTAGTCATGATTGTTTCACTGCTCTCGCAGTCAATGCAACAATGAAAGACAAAAGTGAGACAATGAAATGTTTTATTTTTCTACATACATATAAAGTTTCTGCATTCTTTCAGTGAATTCGCTGCCAGATGTCAAATTCAGGTCCAGCCACGTTGTCATATCCAGTCGTCTTTGTCAAGCTGCTCCAATGGAAGCGACAGATGACTGGAATTGCACGCACAAGCGCGCGCAGCCTTCTGCACGTAGTGGACAAGTCTGCACAAAAAGATTGCAAATAGTTAGTCACATGTGACAGTGAGGAAGATACACGCACATGGCAAATACGTGCGAGGTGAAATAAATACGCATGTCTAAAATATGGCATGCAAATATTTTCACCGCGATGTTATACCTAATCTAAAACGCAATTCGAGTCACATAGCGCAACAGCTCAAGTGCGGCAGCCGCAGCCATCATGCGCCGCGACCGCCGAGCCGCCAACGAGTCGGCGAGTTCTCTGCGAGAGGCGTCGTATACAGCTCGAGCAAGCGAACGCGGGGCCGAACGCGGCGCTTCTGCCGCCAGCGAATCTCGAACAGAGGAGCGAGCGAACGCGGAACCGCCGCCACGAACGGCACTGAGCTGCTTTCGAGCGAGCGCCGCGGAAGCCGACGGTAATGTCGACAAATGTTCACATAGTTCCTGGATCGAGCGGCAGAGTACAACGAGCGAACGCGGGGGCCGCCGCCACGAACGGCACTGAGCTACTTGCGACCGATTGACGGGGAAGCCAACGGTAATGGCGAAAACTGTCCACAGAGTTCCGAAGCACAGCTAAAGTCGGCTAGCTAAAGCACCCGGCAGCTGCGGGTGCACTTCAAGCGCGCGACATACAACCGAGCTGGTTGACGGCAACCGCAATGCGTTTTGGACGAGTCGCACCGCAGCGGCGCGGCCTTTGCCCAATATCGCGAGCCCGCAGCTCATCACCGCGGCTAGAGCGTCCAGGTGGCCGACGGCAATGGCGGCCAATTTTCAGACAGTCACAAAGCACAGGCGAGCGGACGCCGAAGCCGACCTTCGCTGTGCATTTCGTGCGCGTGATATATATAACACGATCGAGCCCGTTGCCAACTAGCACGATGCGCTTCGAGCAAGGGACAGGTACGGAAAAATAAAGTATCATCACTTGTGAAGTAATCCAGCGCCAACTTCTGCCCAGAGTCTGATTGAATTCATGGATCCGATAGGCCTATGTCTTCTTGGCCGCCATTCCCAGCCGGTGTCGACTCAGTGCCGTTGCAACGCCGGCGCACCGTGGCCGGAGAAATATAGCGCGGCGTCTCGGTGTGTCGACACCAGCTCCAAACTTCATGGGTGCTGCAAAACGTAAAAGCAGTAAAAGCGGTAAAAGCAGCACCGCACGCTCATCCACGCATACGCGGCATACGTGTTTATCCAAGGCACCGCGGCGTAGTTCCTATATCGTCGAACTCTCCGAGCGCGACACAACCGCCGACGCGCCTCCATGAAGACAAGTGAGAAGACTGACCAAGAGCGAGGAGGACGGTTAGTTTCCTTGACAACGGTTTGCACACGGAACGTATTTCCCGCGCGGTTCATCCCTTTGGTGCCTTTGGGGACTAACTTGTTTGCACACGGCACGCATCCCTCTGTGGTTACTCCTGAGCGGTCTATCCGTTCATCGCGCGCGCCTATTGGGCTCCGTTACTCCTCTTTCGGGTAATTTTGCCTTAGAGTGCACAACCAGGCTTTCAGGGCGGTTCTTCAATTCCTTCGGCACATCCTCGGCCATGGACGCCACTCTCCTCTCCTTCTCCTATATTTATTTCTCACTCCTCATTCCCCCGAAGACGCTGAGACGTGCTCCCATTAGGGCTGCAGACATGGCGTTGTTTCCTCTCCTCCAACCGCTCGCACCATGTCGACGCTGTCGCGTGTGGTGGCCGCCACATCCCATTTCACTGCTGCTATCGGTTGTTTTTCGGAAGTTGGTTTAACTAGAGAACTTGGTTGAACCTTGTAGAGTTCGGAAATGTCAATTTTGTCCTGTGACATGAGTCACAGGACAAAACGAAATTTGAGCTTAAATAGTGTTCATATAGGCGCCGATTTTTAAAATAGGCATTTATAGGCACTTATCGGCATTTAGGCATGAACGCCGAAAATAGGCATTTATAGGCACTATAAAAACACTATAAAAGCACTTCTTAACCTCTAATTCATGCTCAGATATCAAAGTGGCGCGATAGGAACGCAAGGAACAAAATAGGCATTTGCCTATAATGCGGTCTCTAGTGGTGACGTCCTCGACGGTGGTGGGGTTTTTGACAGCCAGAGCGTTGAACGCGACGTGACTTATCCCTTTAAGGATGTGTCGAACGCGATCAGCTTCTGCCATCGCCGAGTCCACGCGGCGGCAGAGGCGAGGACGTCTTCGATGTAGGAATTGTACGTCTCTCCCCTGGGTGTTGGGTCGCCCGTCCAGCTTTCGTTTCGACACTTCAGAAAGGATGTTCGGCGTCCCGAAAATTCTCCGGATTTGGTGAGCGAAGGTAGGCGAATCCGCAAAGCTTCTCTCGTGGTTAAAAAACCACGTTTTCGCGACGTCCGACAGATAGAAGGCGACGTGACGAAGTTATTGAGGTTCGTGCCATTGCTTATACACACTTGTCATGTCGTACACCTTCAGCCATACTTCAACGTCGTCGCGTAGAAGACCGGTGAAGATGGGTGGGTCCCGCTGGCGGGCAGTGCCGGTCCACGCGGAGGTGAGTGGTTGGGCCGTGATGCCGGATGGTCCGGGCAGCTTTTCTTGGGCCATGACAGCGGATAGGCGCTGCAAGCGACGACCCGAACGAAGCTCCAGGGGAACTCGACGTCGTAGAGGACCTGGAAATCGAAAGCAACCTCCACCACTCTGAAAGACAGCAGCTCTGTTGTAGTCTCGACGACGTTTATTTGACAGACAGACAGACACAGAACATTATTATTTGACAGAGTAGCCTGACTAACTCTTCGAACGAAGACGCTAACAGTGATGATGATTATATACAGGTGACGAAGATGAAGGACAAATGCTGGAAATATTGTGCTTACAATATTAATAAAATGCTTTGTTGGGCGCTATTGTTCACTGTGGAATAGATTTGAGCGCAAAAGGACCAGACACAACAAGATAAGACGACTATACGAGCTCACAAATGATCGACGCGCATCTTCCGGTGCACTGCGTGGAGTGCGACTGTGTGCCTCCGTTTTCTGAAATGTAGGTACTCGGCCGCAGCAGGGACACCGTGGGACGCGAGGTTTTGTCGACACTTGCAGCGCGTTGCTGAAACGCGAAGGCACTGCTTCGCCCTTGCAGCGAAGCAGTGACTTTTTTTTCGCGTCGCCGCCTGGACAGAGTGTGAGGTCTATTGTGATAGAACAGCAGGTCACCATTTCGCCTGTCTCCAGCGTCGTCATTCTCGTCGGCGCTGAAGAACCCACAGAATCAGAAGGCGCCATCGAGGGCGACAAGCACCTGCTCTTGAACCGTCACGTGTCTCTCGAAACAAGTATAGTTGAGCGGCGCCATGGGAAAGCGATCGTAATGCTGAAAAACTTCAGCTACGAATACAGGCACCTCAACATTGATACGATGGTCGCCTATAAAGTTGAATTCGTGGAGGCTCGGAATAGTTTCACCCTCTTCGATTCTACCGAACCTGCTTCGATGAACCAAGGACTCCAGCCAACTTTCAACGTTTGTCCGAGCGTTTCGAAGCATTAGCGAAACAACTCAAAGCCTGGCTACTGCAAGACAAACACCGCTTCTCTTTGTCGGCCATAATTCGACGCACCCTACTGTCAAAACGTCGAATCGTAACAAGAAAGGGCTCCACCGATCAGTCGTAGCCTGCACCCGCTTTAGACGCGCAAACGCGGGACCATTAAAACGCTGCAGATCCACGAAGTGAATGCTGATGATGGAGAGAAGCTCCATTGACGAAATTATAAACGATATAAATAATGTTTATGAAATCCATCTGTCCATCCATCCATCCGTCCGTCCATGAATGGACGTACTCATGCACGCACGGACGGAAGGACGGACGGATGCATGGACGGACGGACGGTTGGTCGGACGGAGAGATGCACGGACGGGCGAACGGACAGATGTACGGACGGACGGATGGACGGAAAGATGCATGGAGGAAGAGACGGAAGGACGGACGGACGGACAGACAGATGCACGGACAGAGTACGGTCAATTTTAAACCTACGGTCAATTTTAAGCTTCCCGTCGGACCAAAACACCTGTATTTTGGTCCGATGGAAACCTACGACAACGACGGCGTCAACGGACATCATGAGAGCCTAAGGAGCTTCGCTTTAAAGCAAGTTGACGGAATTATACGTGACGACATCATCTAGCCGTCCAAGGACCAGTGGGCGTCTCCCGTTGTGTTAGTGAACAAGAAGGATGGAACCGCCCCATTTCTGCGGGCGTTACCGTCGCCTGAGCGAAATATCAAAGAAAGACGTGTGTCCTCTCCCGCGGATACACGATGCCCTGAATCGATTCAACAACGAGAAGTACTTTTCGTTGATGGACCTCAAGAGCGCCTACTGGTAAATCGAAGTCGACGGGAAAAACCGAGAATATATGTCTTTCTAACAACAGATGGCATGTTCTAATTCGAGGTCTTCACACCTACGACTTCCGAACGTGTTATGGATAGGGTTCTGGCTTGCTGGCTTCGAGTACTTGGCTAACATCGCCACGTTTGCCTCATACTTCGACGAACACCCCTAGTACATCTGGTTGCTTGAAACTGTACTGCAAACAATCAATACATCTGGACTCATGGCGAAGGCAGATAAGGACCGCGTCGCGTACGAGTAGCTCGTTTTTAGGGCATGTCATCAGCAAGTCTCAAGTTCGCCGAGACGCTCGAAAAGCAGCTGTCATTGTTGCTTTCCCGCCATCCACCTGCAAGAAGGCTGTGCGCCGACTTTCCGGCTTGTGAACGTATTACAGACGCCTCACCGAAGAATTTTCACTGATCGCCGAGCCACTACCGCAACTCACGATGACCTACGTTGAATTGAAGTGAAAAGAGCGCAAATTGAAGCATTTCAAGACGTGGAAAGATAGCTGCAGGCAACTCCAGTACTCGAGCATTTCGACGGATACGACAGCAAGGAAATCCACACCGACACAAACAGCGTAAGACTCGGCGCCATCCATGTGCAAAATACTCACGGACTAGAAAGGGATATCAGTTATACTAGAGTGTCTTCAACTAAACCAGAACCCAACAATTCCACAACGGAAAAGGTGTGGCTTGTCATCATCTCGGCTGCATTGAACTTTCTATCCTACCTCTACGGTTGGCCCTTCGAATAGTTGTCAGCGACAACTGCTCCTTATGTTGGCTAGCTAAGCTGAAGGACCCGACCCGGGAGGTCACCTCCAACTTTGGACTCTGAGATTTTATGAATTCTTTATTATTGTCATTTACAAGTTCGTACGAATGCACTCTGACACCGACTGCCTCGCTTGCGACCCCATCGACCCGCCGGAGCTGGACGACCAGGACGATTACTGCTTATTCGGAACTGGAAGTGCCGACGAGTTTGCTGAACAATGGCGGGGCAACCTAAATTACAGTGATCTTGTGGAATACCTAGAGGACAAGACCATGATTGTTCCGAAGGATAAATCTCGCGAGAATACAAGAAAAGTACTATGGCCCCGACTCACTGCCAATTTCACCTATTAGGCTACGTAAGGACTGGCCTAGTCTGTCAGCGACGGAAGACATCACCTACTACGTCACTCGGACTTCTGCAGCCAATTGAACCACTTCGCCGATCATTCCAGCAAATCGGGCTGGAATAACTTGGGCCGTTCCCAACGTTGCCTTCGGGAAATGAATGGATCATCGTAGCTACCGACAACCTCACCCAATACGCCGATATGAGGACCCTTAGGACATCTTTAATTGCTGTGCTTGCCTCATCTTTAATTGATGTGCGAAACTGTACAGACAAAATGAAAAAGAACATAGTGGCAAAGCGCTGTCTGTCGTCTGTATCGTCCTCTGTAACTTCAAGGATGGATAATCAATAAAATGATGAGCTGCGTGAGTTGGTTCATTGCCATGAAAGAGAAGCAGAGAGAAAGAAAACACCGGAGCAAAGACACACGAGGGCATGGACGCTCGTCCCGCCACGTCTTCTTATCTCTCTTTTAATTTACGAATAATCAAAACGACCACCGTACAGCTCTTTAGCTTGCCGAGGCCCGCCATGTGATGTCATGCGGCACACTCCCTGCTACCTCTTCTTCCCGATATCCATTAATTAGGTCCAGTGGCCTTTCAAGGTCACTTTATCGCAATCAATTGATGGACATTTAGAGACCCTGAAGCATATTTCATAGTTGTTAGAAAACTATTATTATTATTATTATTATTATTATTATTATTATTATTATTATTATTATTATTATTATTATTATTATTAAATAGTACTTGGTAAGCCCGTGGGGCACTGGCAAGGGTGGCGTCAAAGTCACAATGATGTATATGCAGTCAAAGTATGCAAAAGGAAAGGATATACATCCATATAAATTTGAATGCATAATCAATAGCGCAACGTATAGTGCACAAAACTGCATACATAGCATGTAAAGTGCTCACGGATTGAAACGGGATAATTTAGGCACAAGTAACACACATTCTTTCGTTTCCACCGCTGCTTCAGTTCGGGTTATATCGGCGTAATTTCGACTCGAACGCGTAGGTCAGGGCCAACATTATCTTCAAAGACCAGATTCGCCGCGGGAGGACGTGGTGATCTCGAGCAGTTGAGCATACTAGTCTTTATAGAAAAAAAAAGCCCCACCAACGTGAAACCTGTAGAGGGGCAAAGCATGCAGTGGTGGACTGTTGTTCCCTGCTGAAACATGTCAATCGCTGCTAATGGTCAATGAGAGACAGAATACTCCGATTGGACACAGAGACAGCTTTTATTTATCCCTTTCGGCCCTGGCGGTGTCAATTCACGCCGCCACACTCTATTTCCCCTAGCACCTCGGAAATAGAACCAACACTGCTAATTCTAGGAAGAATACTTTTTCAATGATTGCCACTGCGATTGACATCAAGATTGTGGCATGTTTGCGGAGCTGGGGGCCACAAAGGAGAAGTTCGTTCGAAGTCTTCGGTGCAGCCGAGGCGCGTAAGCTGGGGCGGGTAAGCGCCGACGCGACGTACCGAAGTTGTTTCAATGAGCATCACACTGATAAATAAGGACATTGGTACACATTTTGTGTACTCTAGTGAGCAGCAAGAATAAAGAAGCCATTTTTCTCATTTCACAACCACTGAGCCATGATGACCTAATTTGACGCCATGTTCATTATTCTATAAATACTTGCACCACTAGCAAAATTTTTCGTTTGTGGTCTTCTGAGCTCCTAACTATTAGGAAAACATGCACAAGAAAAGTATCAGACCAAAATAAAAATCCAGGGTTGCAAGGGAGTTAACGCGCACGCTGCGAATCTATACTGTTCAACAACGCACAAGATAAATATCCCACCGGCACTATACTCTGTCTCAGAAGTTCCCTTCAGCACTGTGGAGGCCGCAGGGCCCCTTAGCCAATAGGAAGGGCGATTAGCCCCTCCATATTTATTCATCCGCGCCGCGTCGTCTTCTAGCATCCCCCTGGCGTCTGCGCGCACACGTTCAGCGAGCAGACGGCAGCGCCGAAAAAAATAGAACATGGCTGCACTCATCGAGGCTGCGGCTCTCCGCCTCGAGCTTATCACGTCGTCGTCGTGCGCTATGTGGCCCGTAAGTTAAAAAATTGGCCGCGTATCTGCGTGCTTCGCTGCAAATGTCGTAGAAAGACGACAGTCTTGTGCCGACTGCACTGCATGAGCGGCATGAGTACCACAATTTAATAGCTGGGCTAGCCGCTGGGCTCGTTTTTCGGACGTTTTCCGGGCGCGCTTAGACGGACGCCGGCGTTTCTCCGCTGAAATTTGGTCGTCGGTCTCTTCTCTGCATTCTCTGATCATGTCTTGTAGAGTGGGTCGTATTTCATCAAGCGGCCATATATGTTTTGCCTTGCCTGAGACAGCGCTCTTCTACGATGAATCAGCCGCATCTGGCTGGCATTGATAAAACAGAAGAGGACGCCATCTACAGCGCTACCGGGGAACATCGGATTGTGTTGATGTTCCCCGGTAGCGCTGTAGATGGCGCTACCGTGTAGACCACAGCCAGCCACAGCGTCGAAGTTAAATCACTGGGCGGAGACTTGTTTTGTACACAGCAGCGCCGCGTAATAAACACTAGGATCTTTATAATTACGTATCTATAGATTTTGTTTTAAAGGAACACTGTGAATAGTACTAAGGTATTGGTGTAGTGCCTCAGGTATGCCTAATATTTGATTTTTAATTGCCCACGCTCACCCGTATGAACACATGCTTCTTGGTCAAGATTGGAGGTCGTAAGGCAGGTGGTTAAAGTTTGGCCAGCTAGCTGAATCGTGTGACGTGCCGACACACAGACAAACAGACAGATAGACGGACGGACAGACAGACAGACAGACCAAAATTTTTCCGTTTAGGTATCCCAAGAAAGACTATCGTCTTTAAAACAGACGCTTGTATTTGCTTTAGATTTATGTCTGGGAGCTTCGGCAGCTATGTGTTCGTGACTACATTGCGCTATTTCCATGGACCGCTATCAAATTCTCGGCGCGTTAGGCTTAGCAGGCGTGATTAAAGCAATAGCTTATCTCGCCAATAACGACAGAGCGTACCTGATGCTTTGTCCTGATCGTGAGATGGCGCAAAGCGATAGCTCATTACAACATACATTTGTTGCTGTGAGCGCTTTGGGCAAGCGTCAAGGGCAAGTTCGGATCGAAGCGGGGGCTCCCATCTGCATGGGCGCTACCATGTTGATTTTTAACCACAGTTACCGATGGTTACTGATACAACAATGAAAGAAATATGACGTAAATGAAATGAACAATAAACAAATTACTTATTGAAGTGCAGAAGCAGATGCTAAACAAGGGCAAATGTCTCACCCTTGCCAATTGTAAGGCAATTATATCTGGAACTATGTTTTCCTGCGCAAGCGTGTGGCTTGTTTACACCCCGTAGCTTTGGCAGTGTTGGACGGTAGTGGTGAAATAGAGTATACATCGCAGATCAAGATCCAGTGCCTATATATACGAGGTGGCCGGTGAAAGGAAGTGCAGCGCGAGCAGTCAGTTTTTTTTAAATCAAGAAACTCGCTAGCACACGCTGCCTGCGTCGTCGTTGTCTCTTGCGGGTAAGGGTGCGTTCTCGTTCCTTGCGAGCTGTTAGCTCAGCGTTCATCGCAGAAAGAGCGTTTCCATAGTCAACGCGCGCCGTTCGCTCTCTCTCTAGCCACATGGCGAGCGCTGAGGCGGTGGCGCCCTCTCTTGCGCACAAGCAAATGGACCGTCACGACAGCAGCAGACGACGATGCGCGCCGCCACGCCGAGACCCTAAGGTGTTTCGCCCCTAAAAATTGATGTCGCGTTGAAATACATAAGTACTGCACACCCGCCAGTAAAAGCAAATACACCCGTAAGAGGCTGAGTCCTGAGAGCAGTTAAATGATTAAAGACATCGTTTCTGCGTTGCTACGTCAGCTCTTTTCGTGTTCATTAATAAGCACCTCTGTCCAGGGAGCAAAGTGCTTCTGAGAAAAGCGCTAAATATAAAGGGGTAAGCATCAGTGAAATTCACTTTTGCATCTGGTGCGAATATCCTGATGCGAGAAGCAGACAATTCGCATGTATTCATCTGACTTGCGTTGAAGACCTTGCTCATATACAGTAATCATGCGAAAAAAAGGGAACCAGGGATATCCCTGATATTGAAGCAACACGGAAAGAGCATTCTTTCTTACCACAATGATCCACTTTAACCAGTGAAGTATAACAAAAGTTTTGACCTGTTCGTCAGCTACATGTCTCAACAAACCTTTTCTTATAACATCACCGCGATAGCAGAAACATGTCTTGGAAATGGCTAAAAGGTAAAAGCATCAGGACATACCGTGATTTCACAATCCAGACAAAGTACGGCACGTGGTGGTGGTGTCGCGAGTTTTATACGGGATGAGGCTGGCTTCCGATTCCCTCCCGAGGTCTTTGAAAGGCTACTCTCGCGTGTGACGTCAGCAGGAGAACTCGGGTGCCGCTTTTCGCGTGTCGCAAAGTTAAGAAGACGTGATTTATGAATAATAGCACTATCTCCCGTTTATTGCCCTAAGAGTGTTCTATTTAGTGAACTTCGTATTCAGTGATTTACGGCGCTAGAAAATTATGAGGACACCTGCTTAGTTTACGCAATATAGCACGCAAACCTCCCACTACTTACACTATATCCAGCTTCTGGCGTGGAAACACTGGGCAAGCAAGTCACCTGCAGTTAACTCTTCCTCGCTATAACAATGTTTACCGCGAACTATTAGAATTCTTCGGAGCTGTAACCTGGAACACTATGCCTCTAGAAGTAAAAACTACGCGTAATTTTAACCTTGCTTGTAAACGCTTTTTCTTTTCTTGTGAATCGAAAAACGTTTTCCTTCGTAGAATTATACATTATTAAACCTTGCATATGTATACAACCTATCATTGCACGACCATTCATGGGCGCCACAAACCTTTATGTACTTTCTATGATGGACCACCAGCTAAACACTTTATCGGGCACCGCTTAAAGTGCTGGATATAGCCAGGAAACCGGACATTTTTTGTCTGGTTTTCGTATTATAGCCAGCATTTAACCAGGACCTGATTAACAGCGTGGTCACGTAGACCATTAGAGTAGGTATTTTGTGCGTATTCTTTGTAATTAAGTTGCATTCAAACGCATTTTGATTTGATTATACAGACGACGGGAGCGCGCGCCCGAATTCCGTCTGTGCCGCCTAGGGGCGAGTCATCTGCTGTCATCTGAGTCATCTGAGCATTTCTCTGGTTAATGCGCGCTTTCAGCAATGTCGATTTCCCGCCCACTTCACTGGGTATTTGAAGACCTGTGATCCCTGTTAGTTAGCGCCACTTGTAGCTTAGATGGCTAGTGTGCAACAATCCTTTTGCCAGAGGGCGTCGTATGGCATGCGATCTTCTCACGAGGCCGTAGCTGATCAATAAGCCCTTGCATGATAACCTAACACGTTCACTTTGCCGAGGCGAGGCCCTCTGAATGCATTAACAAAAGAATGACAATTTTGCCGATGACCCCGCTTCTTTGTTAGGTTGGGATCCGACTGACAAAAATGTGGCTTGTTGTGCACTTTAAGCCATTCCAATTTCCAACATCATGACTACGGCACACTTAAAGACAAAATCAGTGTCCCTCTTTTTCTATTTCCTTGGCATAGTCGTCTGTTAAATTCATTTGGTTGTACCCACCGAAAACACCAGGTCCTCGAAAAAAATTCTGCTTTTTTCATTGTGAGTGAAGTATGTAAACTACTTTAGGTTTTCAAAAAGCGCATCCCTACAGATCGTAGTATGCCCAGACACCTAGTTTTCAGTTGCGTTGTTTTAAGAACCCGGGATTCTGTTACTAAGCTCACTGGCGTTTTCAGCAACGGCAAGAAAGGATCGAGTGACCAAGCGGCCGCGTGTTTCGCGTTCAGGGTGCAGGCAAGGGCCACACGACCTAAAAAAAAAAAAATGTGTGGCGTTTAAAGTGGCAGAAGCTGCCTAGTTGAGCATATTGCCGCTGTTGCTCCCCTAGACGGGTCAAGCCAAGGTTTTTTTTTTTTTTAACACGAGTGTTCTTGCGTTGCGGGTTTTCTCCAAAAGCCTCCAGTTCGGAAAATTTTATTGGAAATCAGGTCAACAACACTCCTCACTGAATTATTTTCTTCGACAGTGAACATCGCTTGATTTCGTTAGTTAATACGCGGCGGCTGCCTCCGCATGCTCATTAGATGCGGAATACAGCATCGGGCGCACGCCACAATCCGCGTTTTTTTGTCTCTTTTTTGTTGCAAATGCGCGTATGTCTAGGCCTTCTAGCACCAACGCGGACGAGACTGTCAGCATAACGTTCCCTCTTGTGCCCATGTGTTTCAAAGCAACGCAACAACTTCCTCTTTTTACTTTTATCTTTTTTAACCACATTGTGTGCAATAGTCCCAAGTGCGGATAGGTGATAACAAGATGCATGGCGCTCGCCATCCACGGATGACCTGGTGGTGGAATATCTCGTTAGGCATGTCCGTAGACTACGCTAACCCAAACCGCTAGGCAAAGAAGGTGAAAGTTTTGTTTTAGCCTTAACAAAAAAATGGCACACAGCGTGGCTCTTTGGTCTTCTTTGTCCGAGAGAAGTATTATTTAATATCCCGTAGCTTCTTTGAGCCAAGGTGTGCTGCTTCAGTGGCCATACGATTGATTTACTCTGCTTTTAGGCTAACACATATTTCAAAATAGATTTTACGAATCATTTAACTAGGTGTCATCTTTCTGAGTCCGCCTTCCATGGCGGAGAGCATGCGGAGGCCGTCATTGTCGGCAACAACATGTTAGTTGTACATCACATTCGAATATTCGAATCTCTGCAAATATGCTCACTTTTTATTAGTTTTTGTCAATTTTCTGCACCCGGTGAATGTGAGATCTAAAGCGCGGCTTCGTAAAACGACCATTTGGCTCGTTGTGATCAGAGTGACTTTGAACAATACTTAGCTTCCTTTCGTACGTGGGTAATCTTAGGCTCGCAATCGAATTTCATTTGAAGTACACAATATGTATCATTCCATAGTTGCTGTACTGAAGATCCAAATTATGTGCAAATTTTTTCAGGCCTCTTCGCTATTGATTACATGCCGTTCTGGTTAGAGCGTCAAATATACAATCGAACTACACCAGGCCTGGGCGACATGGTATCTGTAGCAGTGAAGATCCTTTCAAAAAATCCCAATGGCTTTGTTCTTCCTCGCTGAAGGTACGTATAGCTGATTCCACAGTGTATATCTGACAGTATGATTAACTAAGACTGCTTCTGAAGATATATTTGTTAAATACTTTTGGTACGCATAATATGGTTTTTAGAATGGGTTCTGCTGATCAGCAAGGTAAACATAGAAAATTATTAGTCTGCACATTTTTCATTGGAACAAGATTTCAAGGATGCTAATCCTTCAATAAATGACTATTTACATTTCACCAATCGTTCTTAGCATCGCAGTAATCATCTACGTTAAGTCCGAGATGACCACTTCAAGATCCTCCGTGATGCGCTCTTGTACGTGGACATATGAAAAAGATTAAACAATATTTAGTAATCTACCTCGTAACTTACTCTAATTAATGAAGCATCCTCGTATACTTGCCATGTTCTATATGTTTATTTACCATTGTTTTCCAGGCGGCCGTATTGACCACGCTCATCACGTGAACCTTGCGCAGCTCGCTCTCCAGGAGACAATGGAGTTTGAAGGAGTTGTTAAAGAGGTAGCGGCAAAGCTTCCTCAAAATGAGACGCTTCTCGTCGTTACGGCAGATCATTCGCACACTTTAAACATTGCCGGTCACCCACCTCGAGGAACAAATATTTTGGGTAGGTCTCTGCAGCAACTCTTTAAAGCATTTTCTTGTGTAGCGGCTAATCCATAATCTTCGTGTGAGTCCTGATAGAAAAGAACTATCACGAAGATCTCCCATTGCCGCTCTCTTTCGTCTAGCGACTTCGCTGACTGCCTCTTTGTCAATTCCCTCACACAACCTCGTAAGTTGCCGTTGGTAACAGAATAAAACGTTTTCGTATGTCCTTTACACCGCTATACGCAAAATGTATTGCGTATAGGAAGCGCTTGATACGCCTAAAACACCCGAAAAACATAGCCGCATCTCCGAAAGCAGTAGTCATTCCCCTCTAGTCCATCAAGTGGCCGTCATACGTTATATGACTCGTTATGTCCGAACAGATATTCTTATTTGCTTTAGATTAATAGACTCTTTTAACAAGTTTGGGAAATACGGTTTCGAATTAAGGTACGGTCTTACCGTACCACACCTTCTTTCCCGCTCGTTGTGATTAAGCCACTTTCAGTTCCAGTGACGGTGGGTCCCCGAACCACAGTTTCCACGTTAATAGTGCGTTGGCTGAGAAGCAATAATCAGGCGTGACAACTCCATAGTAATTTTTGGAAAAACGCATTTATGATGTACGGGTGCGGTCGCTCGAATTAGGGGTGGCAAAAGCACAACGAGCGGGAAAGGAGGAACGGTACGGTAAGACTTTGCCGTAATTCCGTGCCATATTTCCGTAACATGATAAAAGACTAATATCCTTAATTAAGCTTTCACGGAAAAGTATCCATGTGAATTCGGCACCGCTTTCGAGAGCCATATACTCAAATAATCGATTATGTACGCTTAACTAGTGGGTATGGGCGCTTCTGAAATCTCGGAGGACGTACATTACGCTTCTCCTACTTTTTTATCCTCCATAGCTGGCGCCACCTGACGTGGTGCCAGCTTTGGCACGCCCTCTCTGATACTGTACTACACCTTTGCGAATAGCGGAAGACCGTACAGACCAAAATGTTTTAATGTCTCTGTAGTCGCCCATTCTCTCGCTTCTATGCGAACTCAATGATTACTGACTGTTACAGTAAACAAACAACTTAGAGTGTTTCTCGCCTCTTGATCTCTGTCACCAAATGCCCTTTGCATGAAGAATGAGGAGTCTCCGCCAATAATTAGTTTGTTCGTAAGCCCTGCTCTACTGACTAAAGTGTTCAATTATCAACATGTCGCAAAAGCTGAATGGCTTAAAATGAAGAAGGAAGTCTACATAATTATTTTAGCGTAAACACGCTGATACAAATGGAAAATGAGCTGACTTTTCATATCGCGAAACTGACATATAGCACAGAGTATAGACAAAGTGGGTGTTCATTATTCTGGTATGGTTTGTCAGAAAGAGAGGAAATGTAGAAGTTGGCTTATGAGTCTTATTTAGGATGCACTGAGAACCTTTAAGAATAGGTCTGCAATTGAAATGAAACAATGAAACTCACTGAGACTTGCTAAAAAGTACGTTTTTCTTTTACTTCGGGCCAAGTCACACTCAGATACCCGTAAATTCTGCTCAACCACGCTCCCTGTACCTCGAACTTACCAAAATTTGGCTGAATCGGGCTCGCTCAAACACAAACTCGCCTAGATTTCACTTTGTCGTGCTCAACAAGGCTCACATGTATTGGTGGGCCTGAATATAAGTCAGTTGAATTAGGACAGACATTTTCGGTCTGTGCTCGGGAAAAAAACATATAAGTGAACTGCAGTGTAAACCCGAGTGGCCAAGCAGATCGACAGGAATAAAATAGGTAGGTACTATGCGTGACACTACGTATTAGATACGTGCCGTTACTCAGATGCGATACTTCTATTCCATTTCATGCATTTATTTCTCGTCTACTTCTAGCAACCACTTTGGACACAGGATCCCCTTTTCCCCCGGAAGAACACACATATATTCTTTTAGACCTTTTTAGTTTACTTTGCACTGGATTTGACCATTATTAGCTTTGTTTTAGGCTTGTATTAGACATTACGCAACCATGAGATACGCTACAGTGGTTGGACGACAAGGCGGGCTAGTAAAGCGCGACGCACTTAAAAGCCTCTGCGCCTTTGGCAGTTGTCAACATATGATCATCTTAGAACATATCGAAACGGCCTGCAAGTGCCATATATTTTTATTGACCTTTAAATCGATATATTGTTTCTGTTTAAAAGGTTTCGCCGGTAAAACAGAGAACGAGAATCCTGTCGAATACACGATACTTTCCTACGGAGTTGGACCAGGAGGATACAGACCGCTTATGAATGTCACAATGAAAAACACAAGTAAGTAGACAAAATTGTGGCCTAGGCTGCACTTCACTAGAATCACACTGGAACAAGCATTCAACTGTTTATAATGGCGAGTATGTACAGCTGTAATCATTGAACTTTATAACTCAGAAAGTCGCACATATTTTATGAATACGTTTCACTCCTAAAACCCCACAAAGTATCACGATTTACTTTGATGCGTTTATGATCTATGTTCTAAATAAAGAACTGCCACATTTGCGCTGGTAAAGGCAACGCAGTACGAAGAAATGCCGAGGACAGCTCCACTGTCATCATATGCTGGAAACTTTGGAGCGAAATTAAGCTATTTTTTTCTATGTAAACAGCTTTCTTTCACTCGTTAGGGCAGGGTCTCAAATACGCGGCCCGCGGCCTGCAGAAGACTGTCTTCGCCTCGCATTTCTTTAAATTTCTTGTAAGTATGTTCGTGAGCTACACACGTGTGCCTGGTCTAAAGCACTGTTTCTGTGAGGCACTCCATGTGGTCACCATGTATGGACACATACCCGCGAAACAAAACCTATATTCGAGAATCGGCGTCCAGATTTTAGTCATTTTTGGAGATCGGTATCATCATGCTGTTGGAATCATTGCGCCAAATCTCCTTCAGAAGCGACCCGTACATGAGATATGAGAAAGGTTTTCATTCAAATGGCAGTGTTTGCTCACAATTTGTACTAACAACCTCCCCCCCCCCCCCCCGCTCCTCCGCCACGTCCCCGTTTTTACCTTCGTCACTGTCCCGGCCCTTGTACTGAATTGCGTGACTGCGGCCCGCTGGCTGAGGTGAGTTTGAGATGCCTGGCTTAGAGTAACGAACATGACAACCGCTCTCATTTAAAGCGCCTAAACTGTTACAGCTTTTGTTACGCATCACTCTTTGCCGTGTCTTTTAAGTTTCTTATGTCGTTGCGATATTACTAATTTACAGTCTGCACTGCTTCTTTGCAGCGTACATTCGATTCATGCAGCAAGCGGCGTTTCCGACGAAGTTCGCTCCTCATGGAGGTGAAGACGTGGCCGTGTATGCTACAGGACCTTGGGCCCACCTCTTCACTGGTGTCCAGGACCAGACATTTATTCCATACGCCATGGCCTACGCAGCCTGCATAGGACAGTTCAATGGTAGCGAGTGTCATCTGTGCAAGAAGCCAAGATCGTAGTGCTGTTAAAAATGATATTTGGCGTTAGGATGCACGTATCTACAAAACTCGCTAGTTATACACAAGCAATTGGTGCCCACCGGTCACTTGCACGAAGGGCAAGCGGCCCTGCATGCCACAGCATGTACATAAGTTTCGCCATTTTCGGTTCATACGAACACTGTTAAAGCAAACTAACTGCTTCAATATGATTGACATATGTAGAAAACGAAACGTCCATTGACTTTGCGCTGATGTTTGCAATGACTACACTTGCTATGTGCCAACACTCGCTAGGACGAAAATGTCAAGGGCAGGTTCAATACTTCACGATGAACTTACACCAAAATTTCGTTGTAGAATAAACGTCTTGTTTCTTGTGTAATGAGACAAATATACCCAACGCCTGATCGTTGGCTGGCTGTTCTATTATGTGCCTTCGTCCTCCTCCTCTTCCCAGTCGCTTAGCGCGTGCCCGCGCCGCTTCGGCCGTTGTCATCCTTACACTTGTTACAAACCAAGTGCCAAATAATCGATGTAGTGAGAACGTTCGCGGTCAAGTACACAAGCTTCGATTTCACGATCAGATGGTCTTTTGTGTAAAAAACATGAGCTTGGGCATGTTGGTATTCCATCTTAACAGCTATATGGCACAGAAAGGACAGGAACACAGAGGTATGACGTGGAGGCAGCGCTAACTTCCAAAAAAAGATTTATTTTCGAAGCAGTACAAGTAAAAATAAATAGGAACAAGGAATCAACTCACGTACGCGCATAAGTACGAGATTAGATTTTTAATCTTTTCTTTGATTGCACGCATTCGCTTAGCTACGTCACATTTTCAACAGCATAAATTCTTCTGCTGTTAATGTTATCAATATTTATTGCAAAGTCAGGAGAATGCATCTTCGCACAGTTACCTCGATACACAGCGGCAACTACTTTCGTAAATGTCGTATTAACGAAAAGCTGGTATACATATAATAATCACATTTCGCACTTGTGGTAACCTCGATACTCCCCGTGGTCGAGACCACCACGGGTTCAGGCTTAGCGAGCCACCGTGCCGCGTATACCGTCTTCTGCTCACGTATAGCGCCCCACTCCCCGCGCGCTCAGCCAGCGAAGCCTTTAGCGCCACGCAGTACAACACACACAACACTTGATTGTTGTGTGTGTGGATCTAACAACGCACACAAACACTTTATTCCTTTTGGCGGCACCCAAAACACAGTACAACGTCTGCTCCCGGGACGCGAGGAGCAAAGGGCTCCCGAACGCGGACGGTACACCCATAGGCGTGCGCAGGGTTCCCCTTCAGGGGGGGGGGCGAAAGTTCATCGCAGCGCCCCCCCTCCATATTATGCCAATGTATGGGGCTGACTTTGCGCTGCCACCCCTCGAGTCGCAGCGCCCCCCACCTCCCTCTTATGTTAATGTATATAGCTGACTTTTGCGCCCCCCCTCTTAGCTGACTAGCTGGGGGGGGAGCGGCGCCCCCCTGTCCCCCATCGTGCACACGCCTATGGGTACACCAAAAGGGGGAACCGCGAGCACGTCGCAGCTGGCAACGCCGCTCGGGAAAAGGTCCCTCGCGGTTATGCTGCGCATTCTCGCGATGACCACTGGGCCTGGTCGCGAGAGTTAGGGCAAATCTCGTACGCGTGGGCCTCCGGCAAGTGCGGCTCAGCGTACTACGACCACGCAAGAGCACTAGGCACCGCTCTTTGGCTTATCGTATGGAACCGGAGCTAGCACAAAGGTAAACAGGCGCGCCGGGGATGCCGAGGCACCCAGGCAGGCTACAGTCCGGTGATTCCCAAAGGGGACGTCATACGCGAACAAAAACACGTGCTTACCGCGTGCTGCTCAAGGAGAGAGAGAGAGTCCCCGGCGCGCACGTTACTCGGTCTCGCCGACTCTCGCGGCCCGAGACTACGCGCAGCACCATCTTGAGAACCGGCGCGTGGCGCCATCTTTCGCCACTTGCCGTCACAAGAGCATGGGAGAGGGAGGGCATAGAGTTTTCTAAAACTAGAGGGGCCTCTGGCGCTGCGATAGTTCAGCCACCATGGGAGAATGATGGGTAGTACACAAATTTGCCTAGTCTTCATGCTTCCGGCTTCGAACGCACTTGTGGCTCTGTTTATTGTTGCGTTTTGGTTCTGTTTCGGATAAAAGAATGGACCGCTATGCACTTCGTGAGCCGATTTGAATTCGTGAGCCTAAAAAGGTCAAGGTGGTGAAGCGTAACTGCTAAACCTTTGCTGAACTTCGTATTCCGGCAAAGCGGATTCAGGCCACACGCAGCCAAAAGGACGAAGACTAGGCAAGACTAGGCAAATTTGTGTACTACCCATCATTATCATGCTGGCTGAAGCGCCGTGTGTTGCAGCTCCCATAGACGCCTGCGCCAGAGTTCCCTCTTGTGTATTTATAGGAAACTCTATGAGGGGAGGGGACCGGCCGAACGGCGAAATGCCCACGCAGTGGCATCGGGCGCGCCTCAGATCCCCACACACTTTAATTCATTATTTGCCAACATTGCGACAAGCACCATCCATACGCTGTAGGTGGGTGGTTATAGCATAGAATTTGCGCAGCATTTCTACAGTTAAAATCCTCGAATACTGGCACCACATTATGGCAGTATTCTGCCGATAACAACACAGCGAAATGAAATCCTATTTCCGTATCACTTATGGTGAATTCCATAGGCAGATTCGGAGTGGCTGACCAACTCTGCGCCGGAGCACTCCACTCCGGCGGAGGGCAAGTCAAGGGAACCTACCTCTGGAACACAAGTGATCTCCCGCTGGAGCAAATGGCAGGGGGCGTTGGCGCACATCCGCTTCTGGTAAAAGTGCAAGTTGACGCTGCGACCCGCCAGACATTTTTTCTTCCGAGACGTGACTCGCCTTCACGGGGCTATGGTGGCTAGAGAGGGAGGTGTCAGCATCGGCGACACGATGCATCCGCGTGTCTGAATCGCGCAGCTGCGCGTTCATCGTGCGTGTGCAGAAACGCGTTCGCCGGCCGTATGTGCAAACGTGTGTCTCTTAGCCGTTGAGTTGGCCGTGTTTTGCGCTGAACAATGCGGGGGGCTTGCGACTTCTGGTCGAATCCGCCGCTTTTCGCTGAGTTGAAAAAGTTGCTCCGTGGAGCGGATCTCGCGATGAAGCTGCTCCGGATCTGCCAGTCAAACATACAGGGAGCACTCTCAATCTGCCAACGGAACACACTTGCTCTGCATGGAGCAGCAAAAGTGCTACCGGAAGTGCTCCGAATCAACCAATGGATGACACCATCAGTGTCAAGCTTGAGGGCGTTCGTGCAAAAATGGAGTGAATACAGTGCCAAGGACGACGGGGACAAGGTAAGGCGACACGCACAGAGCGCTGGCTTACAATATTTTTTTACAACACAAGTTATGTAAGTCAGCGCTGTGCGTGCGTCGCCCTTTCATGTCCCCGTCTTCTTTTGCGCTGTGTTCCCTCCAATGTTCCGCATGATTTTTTTTCGTCAGTGCATCATGCCAGCTTAGTGCAGCATGCTTGCGAACGGCGAAAGGATGTTGCAAATATCTCTCGATTTTTAAATATCCTCCCAAAACCCATTGTATAACTGTGATGAATATGTGGGCTCAGGTCCCATGCACACAAGGAATGCTTCACGGAAACAAGGAGGCTTTAATGCGGACGCGGGATGGGACTGACGGGCACGGTTGCACAAATACAAACACACAGAACACACTCCTATTTAGCGTCTAGTTTGTAGCGTCTGTCGTCGCGGAGACGGTACACTAACGGCACGTTGGTCCGCACGACGACGTTGTTGTGGTAGAGCCGAGTAGTAGCCGCGACGGAAGCCCAGTACTGTAGATTCTGGGGCTTCGCCCAGCACTGGCCAGACCGAGGGCGCGGCTCGGCTGCACCGGGACACATAGACCCCGGGCGAATACTTGTGCCAGGAACACGGGCCTTGGGTGACGGCAAAGCTGGCTTTTTCGGGAACGCGGGTCCCACCCAGCAGCTCAGGCTGGCGCCGTGACCGACCGTCTAGCGCAAGCCCCGCTCATCGACGTCTTCCTCGTTGTGCCACGAAAATTTACACGCACAATCGGCCGCGTACTTCAAAAAGGATCGTTAGTGTCGTGCCGACTACTGGTACGATCTCACCACTCTGTAGTGTGACACATCCATCTCCTGCTTTAGAGTTTCCTGCTTGCGATGGGGCCAGCATACATGAAGCTTGTGCTTGCCCCTTTCCTTGTCTCGGAGAGCCTCCTGCTTGTCCATTTCTGCGGAACCATCCTTGTTCAGCAGGATTTTCTTGCGCTCGGGACCAGCACTCTGCAGCGTGATGGCCAGCCTTGTCCCAGGGGAAGCAACGGTCAGTTGGCCTAGATGCCTTCTTCGGTAAGGCTGTCTGCCCGGAAGATTTCGTCGTGACCTCCCTAGGGGACTTCTCCTTGCCCATATTGGTGAGGTACTGCACCTCTATGAAGCAACTGGCATTCTTCGCCAGCGCGTCGAGGGTCCTGAGGTTCCTTTCTTTCAGGAAGACTAGAAGAAACGCCGAACAGCCCCTCAAGAACTGCTCACCAATCATGGCGTCCCGGAGAGAGTCGAAACTCTTGTCTAGTTGTTGCATTTCAATCCAGCAGTCAAAGTAGCCTGATATCCTTCCTGCGTATTGCATGGTGGTCTCGTTGTCTTCGGGCTTTGCGTTCCGGAACTTTTCCCGGTACCCGTCAGCGGTCTATCGGAAGCGCTGAAGCAGGGTAGCCTTCAGTTGGTCGCAGTCCATGGCTCTACTTTAGTCGAGTCGACCTATGACCGTCAAGGCCTCTCCTGTACGACCCAGGCTAGGGAGAGTGCCCATTCGAGCGGGGCCATTCTTGGCTTCTCACCACTCGCTCAAAGCGCTTCAAGTAGGCGTCTAGATCGTCCTGTTCCTCGTTAAATGGCGGGATCAATTTGGGGGGGGGGGGCTGAACACGTGAGCAGCCGCTTTATAAGTACCTGTCCCGCATTTGGATCAGTCGACGCGCCCTGCGTACTGCCTGTTTTGCTGGAACTCGATCTTGAGCTTGAGTACGCGTTCTTCGGCCTCCAACCTCAGACGGTCTCGCTCTGCTTTCTCTTTCGCGTCCTCGCGATTTTGGGCACGCTGGTCCAGTTCCCCCCGCAATTTCCGCGTCAGCCCAGCGCTTGAGGTCTGCTCCCGTCATTCCAAGGTCCTTGCCTAGAGCGTAAAGCCTCTCGAACTCCATGGTTTCCTTTTGTATGCTTGACGATCCTGGCAGGCTCGCCTACATTGTGATGAATATGTGGGCTCAGGTCCCAGGCACACAAGCAATGCTTCACGGAAACAATGGCTAACCTCCCTGTCCTTCCTTTTCTCCTCTTCCTTCCTCCTCTTCACGGAAACAAAGAGGATTTAATGCGGACGCTGGACGGGACTAACAGGCAAGTTACACAAACACACAGAACACACTCTTGTTTAGCGTCTAGTCTGTACCATCTGTCGTCGCGGCAACGGTACACTCAGGGCACGTTGGGCCGCACGACGACGTTGTCGTGGTAGAGCCGGGTAGTAGCCGGCACGGCAGAATAGTTCTGTAGAGTGTGGGGCGTCGCCCAGCACTGGCCAGACCGAGGGCACGGCTCGGCCGCAGCAGGACACACCGACGCCGGGGAATACTTTTCCCACGAACACGGGCCTGGGGTGACGGCACAGCTGGCTTTTTCGGGAACGCGGGTCCCGCCCAGGCAGCTCAGGCTAGCGTCATGGCCGACCGTTTAGCACGAGCTCCGCTCATCGGCGTCTTCCTCGTTGTCCTACGAAAATTTAGATGCGCAATCGGGCGCGCACTTCAAAAATGTTAAATTCCTACCACAAGAACGTCCAAACTTATGCAACATTGAGAGAGATAAGTAGCAAATTGAAACTACGCGGATGGCCAAACACCACGCCAACATAGCCGCGGGGCCTTAGTTTTTCGAGCGCAGCTCTAAGGCGCCCATTCCTGGGTCGATCGGCGTCGCCGTTGCCGACGCCGTCGCTGTCGGTGGCGTAAACGATAGACATGGAAAGCATAAGATGAGAAAACAATAACCAGGATCCATTGGGATTCAAAGCCAGGCCATCTGCGTGACAGTCGAGTATTCTACTACAGAGCCACGCTGGTGCTCGAAACGCACTTGCAAAAAGATCCTATACAGGCGTCATACCCGGCAAGGAATCTCGTTAACCTATGTAATAAAGCGTTGCAGAAAAGTAAAATATAACCAGTTATCACACAAAGCTAATTGCGCATTGAGTGCGTGATTTAATGCTTCCCACCCACTGCAAAGTTCACAGACATAATTTTTTATTGTCATCAGCCACATCCAGCATCAAGAAAGTGCACATAGTACCTTACAGATATGTAGCGGGTACCTCGCTCATCCGCAAAAAGACGAATAGTGGCGTAGTGGGTGCTTCAATACATCACACAAATAATGATTTATGGCGTGGTGGATACCTTGCGCAAAGCCAAAACTTCAAACATTGTTGACCTTGCCCCAACACGAAGGTGCGCTCAGAATTCGCATTAGGCAGTATCTTAATCGTCGGTAAATTTCTTCTTCTCGGCCTGTTTGACCGCTTTTTCAATTCCCACATGTTCAGCAGTTTTTCCAATCTCACAGTTATAAAGTTTCTAACTTTTCACTTTTTTTAAGTCAAGTTCTTCACAGTAGCTCTATAATCTGGTAAGTAATTTGCTTTCACATTTCTGATAAAACATTTCCTCTGTGCTAAAAGGGAATATCTTATATTAATATTAATTTTTAACATGCAAAAGCCATCCTTAACCCACAACTAAGGAATATTACCCCTGCTTGCTGAAATCATCATTTTTGCACAACATTCAGAAAAATAAAAGTCCGGCAGCTACACAATAGGTGCGAGGACAGAAATCAGCGGAGCGGATAGATTTGCCCTTCTCCTTTCCCTCCTCCTTACCTTCACTTCTCTAGTCCTCCCCCCTTGTTATAATATAGTGTACGAGACCATGCTCTGCTTTTCCTTCTTCACTCCTTGTTTCTCTCCTCCTCACCATAACTTCCCTTTTGCAGCCCTTTGCTAAAGTGTGCTGTACATGTCTACGCGATGCTTTCCTTTTTCTCCCTGCTCTTTCTCTATCTTTCTAACTCTTTCCGTTTATTTCACTCTACTTTTCTCTGTCTCTCTCGCTCTGTTTTTCTTCCTTTCTGTCTGCCTCGTTTCTCCCTTTCTTTTCTCTATGTTTTCTCGTTCTCTCGTTCATAGCAATGTACTCATATTGCTCCCATAAGTGCATGTCTTGCTACCGTGCCTGGATAGGCCGAGTGGTTGCAACGCTCCACTTCACACCGTGGATACCCGGCTGTGAATCCCGTCTCGCCAAAAAATTTTATTTCATTTTAATAATTTCTTCTCCTCTCCACTTCTCATCTCCTCCTCCTTTCCTTGATACTCCACTTCACTGAGGAGAGTGCGCTCAGCGGTCGCCTCCCTCCACCTTCCCGGCTCCACCATCAGAAATCATCTCTCTTTCACCTCGTTTCCATCTACTTTCCATCATTATCCTACGCTCGTTCTCTCACTCTAAAGTCTCAGCTTTCCGTCGAACCACTGTGCTCGCTAACGAGGCTTGCCCAATTGCTGTGGCGCATACTCGCTTTAGTTTTTGGCGAACGCCTTGACGGGGATTGGCAAGCATGAACAGTGACACTGTTAATCAAAGTTGCAGTGCTCTCCCTGGGTGAACTCATTACGCATTTACGAAGCTCACAAGCCGCGACTTCAGACTCTAGGTGACAGCATCATCACCACGCTAAGTCGCGTTCACTCCAGCACGAGACAGAAAGCAAAGCGGCGAAGTAGGCGATATTTCTGTTAATGCCTGTGAGCGATGCCATAGTGTTGAGGTGGCAATAGTGATGCTACATCAAGCGTTGCCGCTTTTGCCTCCTTATGTCTCCGCCGCCTACGTGGATTCGAGATGCGTGCTGACTCATATGTGCCGCAACGCCCTGCGAAAGCACAGGTCATTTATGAGTAGGTCGTTTTAGTGCGCCACTAAACGCCCGTTATAGTGCAAATATTGTGTCAGGGACATGAGATGAAAAACACTTGGCCTGCATAAACAACAACTGAGATCGATTTAACAATAATCGGGAAACATTTAATCGCATGGCACTCAGAAGCGAGCTCAGGTAATCGAGAATATTCAAGAACACCTAAGTCAGTCCAATCTATGGCGTCTTTCTTCGGTGTTTCGCAGGCTCCTCTTCCCATAACACGCATGCAGATGGGCCCTCCTAGACTCTAAACTCACCGTGAATTCCATAATATGTCCCTTATCGGTGTCACTGTCCGGGAGAATTTGATCACTTCTTTACAGCACTGCTTCACTTACCGTACTGCGTCATCTCACAACACTTCTTGGGTAGATAGACTGACGACACTGAACATAACATAACACTTCTTCACCGATGTACTTCACAACATAATTATGCAAAATTTCTTCCTTCACCGACAAACTTCGTACCTGTCTCAACGTTCTGATGTTTGGTTGCGCCGGAGTTCAGATTACTCGACATGATTCAAGCACTCCGTCCTGTGTCCTTCTGAATCTTCGTGCATATTGCGCTTGTTTCATCATGAACCTATACCAACACGCCCAACTGGCAGTCATCCTAAATGATTCATCTGTTCATTGCACAGCGAATTAAGGCCTCGGAAGGAGCGAGTTCTTTCTCGCACGTTGGTCTGAGGGCAGCGCACGCGTTGGCGGTAGCGGCCTCGCGCGGCATTGCATCATTACATAATTCCTCGACCGTTCGAGCACTGTGCGATTGACTCCGCCAAAGCGCCGTTGCTACGGTCCGTCTCATTCTGCGCTCTTCTAAGAGCAAAAGTGCAATGTTGTCAATGCCAAAGCCATGACAAGCCACGGGGTGGCGACCTTAGTGGAGCGCTTGTAGTGTGCCTCAATTCCAACCTTCTTTCGTACGGCTGGTGACAGAGTCCGCTGTTTGAACCAATATGGCAACATTACAGAACGCGATAGCTCTACTGTTTGACCCAATATGCCGGCGGCGCAAACACTTGTCACCATCCTGTACGAAGCAACGCTGACATCGAGGCGCCCCACGGCTCGCGCATAGCGTTCATCCATCGTAAGAAAAGCTCAGCGACGCTCACCTATACTCCATATGACAAATACCTTGCAGCACTGCCGAAGCTACGAGGAGTACACGGGCAGTATGCTTGCGCAGTACATAATATAGTTCCGGGTGTAACTGTATCACTATCAACGAGATACGAGAACTTTAGCTGTGCTTCTTGCATGAAGCGTTACAGCGATATTTGGTAGGTTAGGCCCTTCGCGCGTGCACTTCGCATTTTCTGAATTAATGTAGCGATTACCGATTGGTAACCGTAATAGCCACCCTTACCGTGATGACGTAAAGCAACATGGCAGCTGCCCATAGAGGCAGCACCATCCACTTCCATCCGAATTAATGCTTTTTACTGGCTCTCTGCCCGGAAAGCAAGTAATAAGGTGTGTAAACTACTGTCGCTTAGTCTCATCTAACGCTGAAGAAGCATTAGGTATCTTCTTCGCTATTATTTAGATCGCCCTCTTGTTTCGATGCTGTTATGACTACCGAGGCAGTGCCGAGCCGTAAAAGTGATTTGACGTCCAACGGAGCAGACGGCGCCACAACATTAGTGCCGGTGATGCCTTCACGATGCACAACACCCTTAATGTCTACATTGTTTTCTGTGCCAATAATTTGCTGTTCCGCTCAAGAGCGCTATGTGCTGGCAGTTTAAAGGGCATCGACTAAATCCCCGGAGCTCTACAAGTCAAATATCCAGTATTTTCCGTAAGAAGCAAGGTTAGTAACGGTAACCGCGTTTGAGGCTGTTAAAAAAATTTGGCAGATCCCAAGTACCATGGGAATCGCTGTTATGCGAAGCATGCGGAGGCAAGGATATTGGGTTGTAATTTTCTTATTCAGCGAAACGTTGCGAAATGACCTTGAAGATATGTCGAAATGTTTTACGCCCAGACATATGTTGAATAGTGTCGTACATTTCATATAACCAGGTGTTTACAGTTGTGTAACGATGCCAACAGAAACATGGGTATTACCTACACCAGAAGTGCTAATGTGACATGTAGCACTTGTGCTTGCGAGGATGATAGCCCTGCATAGAGCTTCATGGACCAACTACAGTGGATGGCGCTTAAGTATACAATTGACTTTAACCCGACATGACGCCTGCCTCATAGGAGTACATATGTAATGTTTATAAAATTAGATAGCCAGCACTAGAACTACAATTGACGTTTCACCAACATTACGGCTGCGCAGGGTCTTTTTCCAAAGAAGTTCCGAGACCTGACGTGGCTCTGTGGTACAATACTCGATTGCCGCGCAGATTGTTTGTGTTCGATGCATGCTGGGACCCTGATATTTATTATTTGCATTCGTCGGGTCAACGCTGCCGACGTCAGTTTCTCTTAACGCTCTCCCTTTTAAATTACTAGTGTCTGTCCTCGCCGTTCCTGGGTACACATAAATTGTCAAACACCTGTGGCGCATACCACGGCCCGTGCTATACGGGTATGTGTCACACGTGTCTGCAGGAAAGAGTTTCACGACGTATACGACAGGAATTTGACGTTATTCAAGCCATGAAGAGCCAGACATATTTGTCAATACATTTTGCCCTCCCATAGAAATTTTGGTATTCCCCAAGTTAAGGAGGCGATCACGAGAGCACCCAGACGTAGGCGGCTAGATAGATAGATAGATAGATAGATAGATAGATAGATAGATAGATAGATAGATAGATAGATAGATAGATAGATAGATAGATAGATAGATAGATAGATAGATAGATAGATAGATAGATAGATAGATAGGTAGATAGATAGATAGATAGATAGATAGATAGATAGATAGATAGATAGATAGATAGATAGATAGATAGATAGATAGATAGATAGATAGATAGATAGATAGAAACGCAAAAGTGCTTACAGTACGCAATGAAATGCTTCGCATTTAATAATCGGTGAAAGCACCGGTATGAATGCTGTTATAAAAACAACCGCGTTCCTCACAAATGCCAGTAAAGGCGCCCTGTACGAGTGGGTGTCGGAACGTCAAAGATTCGGCGAGGTGGCGTACTGGGGGGATGTTTTTGCGTGTTATATTAGGTACCGACAAAGTAGGCGAGCGTACACCAAGGAGACGAAGAGCAAACGACGCGATGCGGATGAAGGCATCTTGAGCGGATTTCGCCTTTCCTATTGGCTAACAAGCCCCGCAGCTTCTACAGTGTTGCAAGGTACTTCTGAGATGGAGGTGTTAAAAGCCAGATCGTCCTGTTTCCGTGAGCGCTAACCGTTCCCTTCCTTTTAGCACACTCTCCACGTCTCTATCAGTTCACTTACTTCATTGTGCATGCTCAGCTCCTAGTGGCCTTTGGTGGATGTTACCGGCAGACGTCCCAACACCCTTCTAGAGGCTCAAGTATAAGTGTGTCCGTCTTTCGTACGTCGCTGCTTATGTGGGCAAGATAAGGGGTGCTGTAGGTGAACCTATTCACGATCAGCGAAGAAGCGGATATAAATGCAATATTTGGTGCGGCCTAGTTCGTCTATGCGCGTGCATGCACCTCACACGGACTTGCTGCACATACGGGGTCAAAAACAAATGAAGCGCACTATCGCATTCATTTAAACATATGCATAATTAGGGCTTGTTGATGAATTAGGGTTTGATCATGATGGATGGGGTTCTGCTACGCAGACGGGACAGAAAGATAGAAAATCATCAAAATTATTTTTGGGGCATTGACAAACATTCTAACGTCTGCCTCCCAAATACGGTCCTAGTAGTTCAAGATACTTAAGCAAAAAACCAGTCAAGAAGACTGTGGACAAGGGATAGAAGTGACACACACAACGACCAGTCGTTGTGTGTGTCCCTTCTGTCCATTGTCCACCGTCTGCTTGACTGGTTTTTTGCCTAAGCGTCATGTGCCAACTGAGCCAGACTTCGACTTTATTGCTTAGTTCAAGATAGTTTGAAGTAATAGCAAAATCATTTTTGTTTTCTTCACTATAGCGATATCCTGCTCACAAGCCAGTGCTCATGTGGTTAGAAGTACACCATGCGTAGAAGATGGTGCTTAAAGAAAAGATATTTAGGAGAAAAGCAATAACTACGTGAAAAATGCATGTCGTTGGTGACTAGGTATTTGTTGTAGCCTGTATAGAGGATAGCGATTGTTCAACTCATGAACCGTTGTGAAACCATGCATGAAAAGCAGCATCAGAAATCATTGAAGTTCAATATATTTGAGGTTAGTTCCTGGGTGCACAAGCACCACATCTCCTTACCTTTACGATAAGCCAGTTCTGCCTAACGTAGGAGAATATAGGCTGGGTAAATAAACAGCTGTTCTTTATTTAGTTTTTTGTGCCGTGCACCTCTTTTTGCAATCATTCACCTTTGTTTGGTCGTAACCGCAGTTAACTTGCCTGTGTAACAAGGGTATTACACCACTCCCCGACCAGAGGTAAATGCACCGCGCGTCGTGTCTTCTCCGTTGGCCTGCTGTGATTTTTCGCGGCGCGAGCTAGGAACGCGGAGTTACGGCCACGCGAAGCCCTCGAGCGTCACACAGCTATTTTTGGTATGGACGGATGCTATGAGCAAGGACGACGCTAGGGGTAAGGTGGATTGCACAGGTATGGAACTGGCGCTATTTTATTATCATCCTGACATATCTTTCACGCATAATTGAGCGTTTTCAGTTATACTTATGTGTTCTAGGGAAACTGAGGCATACGTTCTCTAGGATTTCCGACGTTTTAAAAAAATTTACAATTGTTGTATACAAGAGCGTAGCATGATGTTTTTCGGGGGGATGGGAGGGTTCAACTATACCTTATGTATCCATATTCAAACTTTTTTTAGCGGGCATAAAAGACGAGGACAAGAAAGAAGACACACGAGCGCTAACTCTCAACTATTTAATTTTGAAAGGAACTATACATATATGTACCCAGGAACCAGCATAGAGCATGTGCGGCGCAAATCATGTGATACACTCTCAGAAGGGCTAAACAGAGCCACCGAAGGTTGACTAATGCATTCTTTTGCACACCTATTTATATAAAAAGCTTCCGTAACTTCACGTGTTAGTTTATCTTTATCTGCAAACAAAACATCAGTATCATGAAAGACAGGGTCACAATGACATGATTTACAATGATCAGACAAGTGTGAAAGTGTTTCTTTCCCCAGTGAATTAGCAAGCTGTTTTAGTCGTGTGTTGATACAGTCTTCAGTCTTACTGTAATACCTTATGTATGTTAATGCATGCGTTTGTGTCTGTGCGCGGATATCTACACCTGCGAGACTGAAAAGTTTGAGGGTGGTTTGTTTGAACCCTCGGACCTCGCTTTAACCCAGTAACGCCTGTATGCGCATACTGTACAATGAAATATAATGAACGTCCATGGGTGATTTTCCAAGGCACGCTTGTCGACGGCCTACCTAATGGTTACAAAAGCCACACGAAGCAAATCATAGACTATTTGCTCTAGATTCGCATCCCTTTGTACCCGTATTTTTACGCTGTTTGTACCCGTGTTTTTTGCGCTGTTCACTATGAACCCCAACCAACTAGCCCAACTCTCCCTTTTGCTGCTGTACCCGTATATGTTAGCTCTTGAACAAGCGCATCAGTAGAAGAATACATTACTAAGCCGTACCACAGATCACACATCAGACATCATGCATTAGAAGTTTATTAACGACGTAAATAGACTGCTGTGCATATGTAAGTGTTCATGATGACATCATAAAGGCTTCCTAAGAATACCAACGACAATGCAGACCATTCCGTTGGCGGCCCATGCAGACACTTAGATATTCCGTCAACTTTGACAAACAAGTAACTTATCAGGTTTGAAGCACAAATAGACCAAATTGTTGCAATAACAGACTTGATTTTCTAAAAGTGATCGAATGAAACAGGTCGATGGTGCCAACAATTAGCCAAGACTAATCGTTCTCGCGGAAACTGCTTTAAGTAGCGGCAGCTTTTCTAAAAGGGATTACTCTAGTTAAAATGTGGGCTCCAGCTGCAGTCCTTGCTGTGACACTCGTGTGCAGTTTATTACGAGGCAGTGCATCGTAGGCTCTGATGCATTATTTACATTGCTACGTACCTGTTAGCCTTAGCTACTTTCTCCGCACTTTCATCTTACGATTAAGGGCGATGTTTTAGCGAGTTCTATATCATCAGACACGTTTGTGAATCTTGTGGGCAACACTACAATATCTTCATAATTATTGCGTCTGTTCTCGGATGCCTTATAGCGTAAGATGACGAAGAGAACAAAGTATACCGGATATATTCTTCAAGGCGAAACTTCGGTGAAGATACTCTATAGAGAGGACAACGAAGCAGACAGCACAAAATGCACAGTAAGCCTGAAACAACACCATCACACGCACAGGTATGTCTTCACTCGACGCGCTGCGAGCAATTCCAAGCGGTGAACCTACTGTATCGGATATCCCAGCCCGTCTC
>JALIZH010032782.1:0-43300 GCA_030522465.1 Rhipicephalus appendiculatus | reverse complement strand
CGCAGTCGAGGCATTGATGAACAAGCCACTATGGTGGACCGGTCCTTCGTGGTTGTCGCAGCATCAATTTCAATGGCCTTCGAAGATTTCGTCCACACCCTCAACAGAGGCTATTCATAGAGAGACCAGTGAAGTGACATCAGCGTGCCCCGCCGCAGTGGTGATACCCCCTGCACCCCCCATGCGAGCCTCTGCTTGAAGTTTCAAACTACGAACGTCTTTCCCGGTTACTACGAGTTACTGCTTGGATCCAGGAGGTTCCACCGGAACGCCTCGTCAAAGGAGCCACCTTCAACAGGACCACTGACGGCTTCGGAGTTGAACGAGGCAGAGATGTATTGGTTGAAGTTGGTCCAACACACCGCATTCGCAAGCGAAATTATGGCCCTGGAAAAAGGACTGAGAGTTCCCAGGTCATCCAGTGTGCTCAGTTTACAACCGTTTCTCGACCGTGACCTACTGCTTCGTGTAGGAGGCAGGCTTCAGCAGCTTGACGACACAGAGAATCTGAAGCATCCGATCTTGCTTCCTGCTGATCACCGATTCACCCATCTCTTGGTTGACGCAGCGCACAAACGACTGCTGCATGCTGGAATTCAGCTCACCCTCCTAGATCTTCGTGAGCGCTTTTGGATAATCAAAGGCCGCCGTACTGTGAAGAGCGTTATAAAAGCGTGCTTACCATGCCGGCGACGCTGCCTACATCCCGAAACAGCCCCCGGTAGCACCCCTGCCAAAGGAAAGAATTAGTGAGGCAACACCGTTTGAGGTGGTGGGAATTGATTTCTGTGGACCACTCTATTGCCGTGATGAATTAGCCTCGACAAAGAAAGTGTACATCGTTGTTTTTTTCTTGTGCTGTGACCAGGGCAGTACACCTGGAAATGACAACATATTTGACAGCGCGAGCATTTTTACTCGCTTTCAAACGCTTCGCAGCACGACGTGGAATACCTGCGATTGTGTACTCTGACAATGCGAAAGTCTTTCATTGTAGTGCCAAGCATCTGTGCTCCCTCTTCGAAGACGACGTTCAGAACTACGCCAGTGCTCACAGAATCCAGTGGCGCTTCATAGTTGAATGTGCGCCGTGGTGGGGGAGGCTTTTGGGAACGCGTCATTCGCACTATTAAGGAGGCACTCAAGCGTTGCCTCGGACGCAGCAGCTTGCGTTACAACGAGCTGCTCACCGTGCTAGCGGAAGTCGAAGCGGCAGTTAATTGTCGTCCGCTCACATACTTAGAGGATGATGTCTCATCAACAGACGCTCTGACACCATCCCACTTTTAGATGTGAAGCATCTTATGGCGAAGCTTAATCCGGTGGTGGTGGTGGTGGTGGTGGTGGTGGTGGTGGTGTGCCGCGTGCCCACCCTTACTGCGCATGCGCAAACAGTTAAAGAAAAAATAAAAATAAAAAACCTCCTCTCCCCCTCTCTCTCCTCTAGGCATCCCTCCCCACGGCAACCACACCCCTCACTGCGCATGCGCCTCCCTTCCTCTCTCCCCCTCTTACACTCCCCCCTCTCTCCATCCCTGCCCGCGGCGTCTAACTCCCCCTGCGCATGCGCGTCCCCCCTCTCTCTCCTCTCCTACGCTCCCCCCCCTCTCTCCTCTACGCATCCCTGCCCACGGCGTTCACACTCCCACTGCGCATGCGTGTCACCCCCTCTCTCTCCTCTCCTACGCTCCTCCCTCTCTCGGCTTGCGACGCCGACGCAGGCAGCGTCTGCTAGCGAGTTTCTTGGTTGAAAAAACCGACTGCTCGCGCTGCACAACCGTTCACTGGCCATCCCGTATATATAGCAATGGATCTTGACCTCCAAGGTGGTGCCGGTGGGAGATTTCTCCTGTGCGTTGTTGAACAATAAAAATTCGCAGCGTGCGCGTTAACTAAAAGCGGAGTGCGGGTCTCTGTGTCCAGTCGGAGTCTTCTGTCTCTCATTGCCCATTAGCAGCGATTGGCATGTTCCAGTAGGAAACACTGCTCCATCACTGCCTGCTTTGCGCCTCCCCAGTTTTCTGTCCTGCGCAACGCTGCGATGAGCGCCAGCGTCAACGCCGCCGCCATTGTAAGCGTTAGCGCCCGCTGCTTCACATCTACACATGGTTCCCTTTAGCGGGAGATGGTGTAATTTTTAGTCGGCAAGCGTCTCGTCACTTTGCCCACGGAACGAAAAAACCTTGCCCTCAATGCCGCTGAGTCCGACCTTCGAAGACGAGCGCGGCATCAGGATCATCTACTGCGGAACCTGTGGAAGCGTTGGAAGAAGGAATATCTTCTGTTTCTGCGCGCTGCTCACCACAGCAAGCCTACGCCGTCATCCAACGTAAAAACCGACGATCTTGTCCTGGTGGAAGATTTCAATACGCCGCCTCTCAGGTGGAAGACGGGTCGTGTCGTTAAGGCGTTTCCGGGAAAAGATGGTATTGCGCGCTCTTTTCAGATACGGCTGCCAAACGGTCAGCAAGTCCGACGTCCTGTGCAGCGACTATACCTCCTGGAGGCGCACTCATGCAACGCGGCCGCGGGAGTGTGATGAAAACTAAAGAGGACGATGCGGCGCAGAGCGCGTGCAGCGCGGGTGTGGGACAGCGCCGCTAGAAGAAGAAGAAAAAAGAATCAGTTCCATCAATAAACAGTAACCGAAGGCACGTCAGTCTCTCTGTCTTCTACAACCAGTTCACGTACGTGCCAAGTTGTGCACCAGAAAAAGAAGAAAAGTCCGCCGCAGTGCTATGAAATCAACAAGGTCATGGATATAGGAGAGGTGAGACAAAGTGGCAAGATTTGCGACCTGCTATCGTCTGCATCTTTGCCACACCTGTTGCTGTGCCGGGAGCTGAATTGCGAGGCGGAAGACCACGCCATGGAAGTCTGCAAAATTTCTTACGATTGCTTCTTGCCAATTGGGCAGGATATGTCAATATGTCAGTTGAGAATATCGTACGTGTGGTGCAAGAGCCTCCAACAAGGACAGTGTTGCAGCTGTGATTCCAAGAACTTGGTAATTTCTTTTTCGCCACACGCGCAAGAAATCATTTATGACTCCCGTGATGCTCACGATGCTTTTTTTTTTCTAGGGTGTGAGCAACACAATCAGTTCGTAAATACTACCGCACTTGTCAATGTGCGCCTCTTCTGTTGCAAATAATAATAATAATAATAATAATAATAATAATAATAATAATAATAATAATAATAATAATAATAATAATAATAATAATAACCTGTAGCGCAGACGAAGATATTCGAGGGTGAACAGAGCAAACGGCACCAAAAGAAAGAAAACAAGAGACGAAAAATCGCAACTAGCCGGAGCAACCCCTTCAGATAATTCTAACACTTGCTATGTTGAGGTTCAAGCCACGCCGACGCACATTCGTTAGGGGCGATTACATATATGATTAATGCTGTAAAAAGTTTATTTTAACTTTCTAAAAACTAACAAGGGCATAGCAGCAGGGCTATCAAGCCGCGATCCACCGCAATATTTCCGGCGCTCGCGCTTTCAGTCTCCCGGCACCGCGGCGGCCGCCCGGAGCACTATAGTCGGTGACAACCTAAGAATAAATATAAGCTCCGCCCTCGAGGCCGCATTACTCATATTTTGCATGCCTCCGCGCTACAAATGAAGTAGTTCCCAAACAATGGCATTAAGTTTCATACATATAAACCTTATTTTCCAATACTGCACTGATATTGAAATAAAGAAAGCAAAGCTAGATAAAAGAAATTGTGAATGCACGGCGTTCGGCGTCAGCTTAACAATATATCTGTTGTTTAAATCGCACCCTCCGCCGCGGTCATCTCAGAGTCTACGAAAAAGTAATGTGTGTCTCAAAGACGACGTTTCTGCGCAGCGCCTATTATGGTATTAAAACAAAGAATGCCACATTTAGCGTACAAATTAATATAAAGGGTCCATTTCTTTACGGTTTCTCAAAACGAAGCAGGGACATTAATTAATTTTAATATGGTCGTTCGCAAGTTTTTTTTCTTTTTTACGAAAATTTCGCCGCCAGTTTTCTTCATTGTCTGCAGTAACTATGGCAACAACAACTCAAAGCGAAGAATAGCGAAGTGTTCTGAGATTGCCTTCGCGAATTTCGATTCTTGTGTTGCCGTGATTACCATATTTGCGTCTGGAGTTGCCATGGTTGTCTTCGTGTTTGAGGTGAACGACAAGGCTTCTTTGACGTCGCTTGAACGAAATAAAAGCGCGTCGCGCTCATGGTTCTTAACTGTGCGGGTCATTGGATACGTTGCCGTTAAGTTCACGCCAAGGTTATGTACACGGCTGAAGTGGCAGTGAGTAAACGCTTTACGTGAGATTGTTTCTGGCTTCGACAACTTGTACTGGCGCTGCCACGACTCCTTCAGCTCTTGGACGTTCAACCTTTTCATTTATTTATTATTTATTTATTACATACCTGCATCACCCCAGTGGGCATTACAGCAGGGGGCCCAGTTTCACCTTCTATGTATATGTGTCTCTGCACAAAGGTGTGTGTGTCTCTGCTTGTGTGTATGTGTGCGTGTGTGTGTTGCGAAGAGGCTGTCTTCGACTGCCGTGAGACAAACGGGAAAAGGAGATCCGCTTCTAAAACATACCGTTTTTTATTTGCCAACGTGTCAATCGGAGACCGATCTTTATCAAGGCAAAATGGCAAAATTTACGACGCTTCGATGCCCTTTTATAGCATGGTTCTCCAAGCAGGGAGAGAGAGAAAAAAGGAGAACACAGAAAATAAAAATAGAAAATGTAAAAATGAAAAATTGAGTAGCCAAAAGACGATACAAAAAAAGACGTGCATAAAAAAGAAGGGCAAGCATTTAAAAGAAAGTATGGTCTATAAGCTTCACGAGAGTCCACTGCAGTTTAAGATAAATTGTCACTGATTAATATGTGCACACAATACACACAAAATACAGAAAACGCAAGTTAGACAAAAGCAGAATTCTAATTTGATATCGTGAAGTATGATTCAACGCCATCATAAATAAAAGCTGTTTTTTTTTACTCAATGATAGTTTTAGCGGAGTTACTTCAGTTGCGATCGCGATCTATGCAATCGAAAGTTTCTGCTTCACAGCGACATTATGTAACGCGCATCATTTCGCTCTTCGTAGAGAACGATTACCTCGCACGGCGTTTTTTCATGCAAGGCGTTCGTGCATCGAGCGTGAGAAGACTTACGCGACGGGCACTTCAACCTATACTCCGTTTCACAAGCTGTTGGCAGTACTGTGGAAGGTACGTGCGCCCTCAGCCAATCACGACAGAGCGCACTACATAATTGTGTTCCTACGCGAATGCCGCTTCCATGAATCTGACAAGTGACCCCGCCTGTGTGGAAAAATGTGTACTGTACTAATTAATTTCTTAATTTTGTAGCAAGTGGCACTTGGCACCATCTTGATCTGTTCTGTTTCTTTTTTGGACGGGCCGACTTCCGTTCCAAAGGAATTGGCCTGGCTTTGTCTATTAATATGTAGTGTCACTTGTCCCTAGGAATTTTCGTCACATCAGAGCTTTTTTTGAATTGTTTACGCCACGGGTATAGAAAAAATATTTACTTTATTCATTCATTCAATCAATCAATTTAAGTGAATCATTGAGTCACATAACGAGCGAATCATTGAATAAATCAATCCGACGCTTTATTTTCCGACATAACAAAACATTTTTTTTATGTTTGCTACTCTCATTGCAACAGTGCTGAATGATCCCGTCCTGTACGCACCACGTATATGATTGCCATGAGGCCGTGAGAAGGGTTCACATCTCATCGCCCTCATCAAAACTTGTATTTGGCGTCGCAGATCGGCAGAAACTGGCGGCGACGTTGCACAATTAGCCTCACTTCTATGAGAAATGCGTTCCGAGAGCGTTCCTTGTACTTGAAGCCACGCTGCTTCAGCATCCTCTGCATCGTCGTTGTGGACACGGTCGGTAGCGTCTCGTCGTCTTCCAAACGCTGAACCACCTTGCCGATAGTTGGAATTGGACCTCTCTCAAGAAAGATGTACACCACCCATCGAAAGACGCTCAGGTCAAAATCGTTTAGCTTGTTCACCCGATCACGGCCTTTCCAATAAGAACGCTTCTTCGGTGGTAGGACTCTGCCCGCGTTCCCCGGCAGCGCTCACCGATAGGTTTTTCCGTCATCTTAGTGAGTGAATCCACGCTTGCACTTTCCCCGCACTCGACACGAAGCGCTAACGTTTAAAGCTATCTGCTTCACCAGCTTGGAAAATCGCGCACACTCGATGGATGGCTCACCGGCGACAGTTTGTGAGACGCGTTGAAGACACACGACCAACTCGGGCGACGCCATGTTGCCGAAAAGCGGCGCATCACCACCTCACAACAAGCCTCCGCTCAGCCGCGTCCATGCGAGCTCCCTCTATTAATTTCACGAATTATTAAAACACTTTGAACGCTTTAAAACATCAATCCGTACCATACTGTCACTTTATGCGTTTGTAGTGTGCAAAATAGTTCTGCATAGTTAAAATAGTTGAGGGACTATTTGCTGTGCTCACACAGCCCTGATTGGACGAGAGAGCTCTACCTTTGGCTGCACTGCCAACAGCTTGTGAAACGGAGTATAGCACATCAATCTGGGCTGGGAGCACACGTCACGTAATCACACATGCACTGGATGACCACAATTATCTCCTTATAATGCACACACCACAGCATGTTCTCCACACCACACTTTCGCACTGCGTTGCGCGAACGGGTTATGATGGTCGCTCTTTCTCTTTCGCTTCGTCCGCACATACTCCATGAATAGAGACGCACAGCACCGCGTATTGCGCAATAGATCACCAAGATTCCCACGTTGCGAACTCGAAGTAACACACGCACGCACATGTGACAACGCTAATGCTATGGCTTTCGCAGACGGTAATCGAGCACAGACGCGCACATTCCGACTCACAGCACACGAGTCAACGCGACAATCGCCATTATGGTGACACTCAGGCGATATGTTGGTGCATCCGAGCGATGGAAGGAACACACGCCGCGATGCAACTTGACGCTGCCGAAACGACGGAACGATAGAGCGATAGAGCGTCCGAGGTGCTAGCTGCCGCTTCGGTGCACTTCAAACGCGGCACAGTCAGACGCTTCTACTGCATCGAATGACGATCGGCGACGATGATGCTGCGTACAAGCGGATAACACTAGGAAAGAGCTCCTTCTGGAAGAAAAACACCACAGAAAATTTCAATCAACGGCTCTCGGTCTCGGTGCTGCGGTACCTCGCCTCTCGTCGCGGACGGCGCCATGTTGCGCTTTTCATTGGTTCGTCTTAACCGTTACGTCATGATAAAGAGCGGCCGTAGTTGGACGCGGATGATACAAATGGACAGCGGTACAGTTTACTTTTTATTCTTAGCTTGTCACCGACTTTAGGCACGGTAAGCGGTATCCGCTCCATGCGGCAGGCCGCACCCTGTGTTTTCATCCAGCGGCCCTGACAGGACATTCATGGAGGATTTTTAGGAAGAAATTTCCAGCAATGGCATTGCCCTGTCACAGAACCTGCTTGTCACGCAAAAGGCTTGTGTTTGATACTCACTCGAACCGATGATTTTCGTTATTTTATTGGCATCTTTCTCGATTTCTCGGTCACGGAAAACGTTGATTTTTCGCTCACGACCAAGAACAACGACACCGACACCGGAATTTCTGCGAAACAAGATCTATGATGCTATCGCGTTAAAACTTGTCTGCGCATGCCCATGCAGTAGGCCGACCTATCAATATGGCTTGCGTTGTGGTCTACGGGAAAGGTAACTTCTAAGGCATTTGATTTCTGTTTTATGCGAGTTATTGTAAGGTCAACGCCTCCTCTATTTTATTCAATGCCAGTGCAAACGCTCGTCCCTCAATGGGAGCCGCCGGTCCGCCTTAGTTCAGGGAGTGGTCGTGACGCTACGCCACATGTATGGTAGGGCTGCTTGCGTCACACGTGCGTCCGAGCGCTTTCGCGCGGAGATGCGATAGACGCGTTTTTCCCTCTCCAATATCATGCGTCTGTCCAATTTGTTCTTTTGTGCTCCTTTTTTGTAGCTCCAAGCAATGCCGCCGCCGCCTCACAGCGCTCGTGAGGCACCTCTTATAAGTTTTATCTAGGGACCTTAACCTCTTAAAGACAGTGCATGCACTGCAGCGTCGCAGAGACGCGTCCCCATTGGTTGCCCGCATAGCGCCACGAACGGAGACGCGCTATCTCAAAACACCGCGCCTCTTACAGAGCCAGCGTGACCGCCAACATAGTGAACACGAGGGATGCAAGACGCCGCCCCACGGATCTGCACACAACTGAACGAAAAATTACTTCATATTATTTCCGTCGTGAGGCACTACATCACGGGTGCTCTCCCCCATGAACGCAAAGCACACGAGAAGGCTAGGCGATGGGTGAGAGTAGGAAAGGGCTAGAGGAGAGGGCGGTGAATGGCTGGAACGGGCCGCATTTGGCTGGCATTGATAAAATAGAGGAGGCGTTGGTAAGGTTGACTCACGAATGCGCCACCACTATTATCGATATGCCATGCTTCAATCATTAAAAGCGTTTATTCATTCTAGTGTCTGTACAAAGCTGTGCATTCATCGAACTTTTCGTATACTTAAACTTTCGACAATGTAAAGATAGGTTAGAGGGTGAACCACCGGTTAGCGGTCTTTTATACTCCAATAATCTCGCGACCCATCTGTCCTACGTAGAAGCGATCGCAGATAAAAAGAACCTTATACGCCACACCAGTAAGGCAGTTGGCTAATTTACTGGTGTGTTTTACGAAGCAAATCTCTGTGCACTTCTTCCCTAGTAATCGCACATTCTTCTTCTGCACAGGGGCAAAAATCTTACCTAGCTTATTGGCAACCGTAAAAGAATTAACCGACGATTACGATACTGCGTAATGCGAATTCTGAGCGCAGCTTCGTGTTGCAGCAAGGCCAACTGTGTTTGAAGTTACCGCTGGCAGCACGCAGACCTCGGAGGAGCTTGAGCGTGTTTTGCATCACGCAACGCTCCTACATTTTATTTCAATTTGAAAACTGCCCTTGAGATGCGCACGAAAACGGGCCCCCCTTTCTCTACCCACTCAAGATGTGGAGCGAAAAAAGAAAAAAAGAACACCGCGCACACGCACACCTTGCGTCAGACGCCACCGCCTGGTAGGAGACAAGGAGGGGTCATTCCGCGTGGCGCACTTTAAAAGAAGAACTATCTAAGAGCGTCGGCTTCTGCGTTGTCGATACTTGCCAGGCGTTGCTCTAACACAAAGGCGTAACAACTTTGATAGTTGTTAGTACACTCTTGTGTATACCCTCGTGTTCTTCTCGCGAGTCCTTATTTGTGCTTCAGCGGCAAGCTGCAAGTATCGCGCTTGTCCTTCTTCGTGTGACATTCGAATTTCTAGCTATCGCATTCACTGCTTCGCCCTTGCGGCGAAACTGACTTTTTTGGGAAGTTCGACGGCACCACTACGCCCTTATTCGTCTTTCTGCGGATAAGCGAGGTACCCGCTACCCATCTGTAAGGTATTATGTACACTTTGTTGATGCTGCATGTGGCTGATCACAACGAAGAATTGTGGCTGAGAACTAAGCAGGCGGTGGGAAGCATTGAACCACGCACTCGTTGCGCAATTAGCATTCTGTAGCGAGTGGTTGTAATCTACTCTTCTGCCACGTTATATTGCATAGGTTAACGCTTTTCCTTGCCCGACATGGTGCTTGGATAGGGTCTTTTTGCAAACAAGTTTCAATCACCAGCGTGCCTCTGTGGTAGAATACTCGACTGCCACGCAGAGGGCTCGGGTTCAAATACATGCGATCCGAGGTTTCTCTTTCTTCATTTTATTTTTCATGTCTATCGGTACGCCAAAGAGGCTGACGCCACTCAACGCAGGAACGGGTGCCTAAGAGATACGCTCAAAAACAGCATTAAGGTTGATATACTTCCCACTTTATTTAGCCTGTGAGATACGCATTGAATGTAAGGAATACCTACGACACGTTTCTTCATATTGTTTTCTGCAACCACGCTCAGACTTGACAAAACATACTTCTTCAAATGTTCAGCGACAGTGGTCACTGTGACGCAAGGATAGCCTACACCTAAACCAGGCTTAACCTGCGCGTTAAAGATGGCACTCTTTTTGTGCTCACACGACTTGGTGAGGAGAACTTAAGACATAACATGGTTATACCGTTTTTTACCACCTTAGAATGCTTCGAACAGAAGTTTACCAGTGGGTTTGACAATCTAGGAAAATGGTGCAAGCATATGTGGTTCTTCTGGAACTTTAAGGAGATGTCTAGAAATTGTATTTCATTATTCTGAGGTAATTATTTAGTAACATTCCGCCCTCCTCCAGCTAATTCAAATGTTTCGCTCACAGAGGTAACCACACGTTCAAGTTCCTCACGACCTCAAAAGTCAAGTAATCGTCCACATAACGAAAACCCTTAATAATACTGTCACCTGGTCGTGACGTCGACGAAGGCAACAGTCGGGGAGTCAAAGAAGAAACTGTTTAATTTGGCCGAGCTTGTGGCCGGGAAACTGAAGGTCTCACTGCAGCAATACACGTTGGCACTGAGAGCACTGGTCGATAATCTGATCATCGCTGGAACGTACCAGCTTTTATACATCACGCGTCGAACATTCTAGCCTTATCACTGGTCGTCGCGTAAGCTCTGGAATAAGCTATAGTATTCGCGTCTTGCGCGCAATCTTAACACAACGATCTACAATAATCGTGAAGCTTCTGGAACCATCAGCCGCGGTTTGCGCTGAGCATGCGGACAGTCTTTGTGGGCGAAAACCGAGTACAACAAAAATGAAAGTAAGAAACGCGCGTGGCAATGGCCCGGGGGGGAAATACATGCAAAGGGCACGGGGGGAAATACATGCAACAAGAAATCACAACAATAAAGAAAGAAAGTACAATAATAAAGCAATAAGTCCAGTCGTCAGGTTCGCCAACGCGCGCAATACGGCTTGAGGCGTACGACATGCACGGCTTCAGGACGCGCACGGCGATGTTGAGAGTTCGTAATGCCGTCCGGGACAACCTCGTGGTCCAGAGTACCGAGAGGTCGAAGCACCTTCTATGGCCCGAAGTAACGCCGAAGAAGTTTTTCACTGAGTCCACGTCGGCGTATCGGCGTCCACATCGGCGTATCGGCGTCGTGGCTGGTATTCCACGAAGTGTCGTCGAAGATTCTAGCGGCGGCTGTCCGTCGTCTGCTGATTCTTGATGCGCAGCCGGGCGTGCTGTCGGGCTTCTTAAGCGCGCTGAATGTAGCCGGCGACGTCGAGGTTTCCTTCGTCAGCGACGTTGGGCAGCATGGCGTCGAGCGTCGTTGCCGGGTTCCTTCCGTAGACCAACTTGTATGGCGTCACCTGGGTCGTCTCCTGCACGGCCGTGTTGTTGGCGAAGGTCATGTACGGGAGGATTGCATCCCACGTCTTATGCTCGACGTCGACGTACATGGCCAGCATGTCCGCGATGGTCTTGTTTAGACGCTCGGTAAGACCATTGGTCTGTGGGTGGTTGGCGGTGGTCCGGCGGTGGCTTGTGTGGCTGTACCTCAAGATCGCCTCAGTTAACTCCGCTGTAAATACCGTACCTTTGTCAGTAATGAGGACCTGTGCGGCGCCATGACGCAGGACTATGCTCTCGACGAAGAACTTTGCTACCTCAGCGGCGCTGCCTTTGTGCAGGGCCCTTGTCTCGGCGTAGCGGGTGAGGTAGTCGGTAGCCACGACGATCCACTTGTTTCCGCCAGCCGACGTCGGGAACGGCCCCGGTAAATCCATGCCGATTTGCTGGAACGGCCGGCGAGGTGGCTCGATGGGCTGTAGAAGTCCCGCTGGCCTTGTCGGCGCTGTCTTACGTCGCTGGCAGTCCCGGCATGTCCTGACGTAACGAGCGACGTCGGCGGTAAGGCGCGGCCAGTAGTACTTTTCTTGTGTTCTTGCAAGCGTACGCGAAAACCCGAGGTGGCCAGCCGTTGGGTCGTCGTGCAGGGCCTGCATAATTTCTGGTCGCAGATCCGAAGGTACAACGATGAGGTAGTTGGCTCGGGCTGGGGAGAAGTTCTTCTTTACGAGGACGTTGTTTTTCAAAGAAAATGACGTCAATCCTCGCCTGAATACTTTTGGGACGACGGTGGTTCTGCCCTCTAGGTATTCCATTAGGCCCCTCAGTTTCGGGTCTTCTCGCTGTCGATCGGCGAAGTCGTCGGCATTTATGGTTCCCAAAAAAAACCACAGCATATCCACGGAGTGAATGATGATGAGTGGGCGAAGCTGCGGAGGCTCATCGGTAAACCGTGAATCTTCCGTGAGTTCTGCCCGGTACATCATCACCGACGGGAGATCGGGCGCGTTTATACTAAAGGGTCGATGAGAGTTATGGTGACTGAAGCAATCATGGTTACACCGTAAAATCTTCAGTGGTTTCGCCCAGCAGTAATCAAAGCGATAGTGTGTGTGAAATTTTATTCAAACTTCAACGACCGGTCGTCGTCCATGGTCCGCCAAGCAGCACGATCCGGCAAGCGCACTCGTACGGCGGTCCGCGCAATCGGAGAGCAGCTGCACCGCCAACGCCATCTAGCGTACCTTCACCCAACCGCCATATTGTACGCATGTCTATAGAACAGCGCCCTCTCGGAAACGAGACGAGAACTGGAGATGACGACACCATATCCACGAAGTGAATGATAATGAGTGGGCGAAGCTTCGGAGGTGCGTCAGTAAACCGGTAATCTTCCGCGAATTCTGCGCAGTACATCATCAACGACGTAAGATCGGGCGCATTTATACTAAAGGGTCGATGAGAGTCATGGCGACTCGCAGCTCACTTTAATTTTACATGTACGTTGTGAATTTTTTTATTGTTTAATCACGCACAGGAGACATCTCACACCGGCACTACCTTGGAGGTCGAAATCCAGTGCCTACTGGCTATTCAGAATGCATGGACAACCGAGGACCGCCGAGGTGATGCCATAAGGAGCTTCGCCCCTAAATATTACCGCCATCTAGCGGACATTCAAAGAACTAAACGAGAGGTGGCTACCTACAACTACATACATCGAGGACGCACGACCCACGGCTTAAGGAGCTTCGCCCCTAAAAGCAAATACTACGCATTCCTGAGGCACAACATTAATATGTAAGTGTCAGGACGTGTGTTCTTTATTAGAAAATACATAGGTACGCAATTTTAAAGACCCTAGTGTTTTTTAGGCTGTCTCAGGCCAGGCAAAACATAGTAGTACGGCCGGCACACGCTGTTTTACAAAGAGCTGTGCTGTGAGCACGGACAACGCCGCACGCCGACAAGGCTCTTAAGGTCTTAAGGTGCTTCGCCCCTAAAAGTAGTCATCATGCTGGTCGTCCTGCGGCGGTGGTTCGACGGGGGCACGAGACAGGTAGTCGGCGTCGGAGTGTTTCCTTCCGGACTTGTACACGACGGAAAATATATAATTCTTGAAGTCTCAGGCTCCACCGTAGGAGACGACCTGAAGGGTCCTTCAAGTTAGCTAGCCAACACAGGGCGTGGTGGTCGCTCACAACTTTGAAAGGTCTGCCGTAGAGATAAGGGCGGCGAAATTTTGACGCAGCCCAGACGATGGCAAGACACTCCTTTTCTGTTGTGGAATAGTCGGCTTCTGCCTTAGATAGAGACCGGCTAGCATAACTGATAACCCTTTCAAGTCCGTCAGTCCTCTGCACTAGGACGGCTCCGAGCCCCACACTGCTTGCGTCGGTGTGGATTTCCGTATCGGCGTATTCGTCAAAGTGCGCAAGTATCGGCGGCGTCTGCAGGCGTCGTTTGAGTTCTTCAAATGCTTCTACTTGTGCCGTTTCCCACTTAAAGTCCACGTCGGTTTTAGTGAGATGAGTTAGGGGCTCGGCGATACGTGAAAAGTCCTTGACGAAGCGTCTGTAGTAGGCACACAAGTCGGGCGCACGGCTTTCTTGTCGGTGGGTGGCGGGAAAGTGGCGATGGCAGGTGTTTCATGCGGGTCTGGGCGCACTCCAGTCTTGCTGATCAAGTGATTCAAAAACAGAAGCTCCTCGTACGTTAAGCGGCACTTTTCTGGCTTCAGGGTGGGCCCTGAGTTCTTGTTTGCTTGATGTACGGATTGGAAGCGCTGGAGGTGTTCGTCGAGGTTCGAGGAAAACACAACGGCGTCGTCCAAGTAAACAAGGCAAGTTTGCCACTTCAAGCCAGTCAATACTGTATCCATGACACGTTGGAAAGTTGCAGGTGCCGAGCAAAGGCCAAAGGGCATGATCTTGAACTCGAAGAGGCCGTCTGGTGTTATAAAGGCAGTTTTCTCTCGGTCTCTCTCGTCGACTTCGATTTGCCAATAGCCGGTTTTGAGGTCCATCGACGAAAAATACTTCGCGTTGTGGAGTCTGTCCAGCACTTCGTCTATCCGTGGGAGAGGATACACGTCCTTCTTCATGATTTTGCTTAGGCGGTGATAGTCGACGCAGAAGCGTAGGGTTCTGTCCTTCTTCTTCACTAAAACCACGGGTGACGCCCACGGACTCTTGGACGGCTGAATGACGTCGTCGCGTAGCATTTCGTCGACTTGTTTTTCACGGCGTCACGTTCGCGCGTTGAAACTCGGCACGGGCTCTGTCGAACTGGTTGGGCACTTTCTTCTGTGATGATGCGACGTTTCGCAATTCGGCTCTGTCGAATTCTTGACGACGCCGACAAGCACTCCTTGAATTGCATGAGTAGGGCTATGAGCTGGTCTTGCTTGGCCTTCGGAAGGCTCGGGTTGACGTAGAAATCGGGTTGGGGACCTCGATTCGTCGAAGCGGTTCGACAGCATCGAAGAGGGCGAAAGCATTGCTGGCGGCCACGCATTCGTCGATGTAGGCGACCGTCGTACCAATGTTGAGGTGCCTGTATTCGTGGCTGAAGTTTGTCAGCACTACCTTTGCTTTACCGTCACGCAGCTCGGCTATACCTCTTGCGACGCAAATTTGACGGTTCAGGAGTAGGTGCTCATCGCCCTCGATGACGCCATCAACGTTCGCGGGTTTTTCGGTGCCGAAGGCAATAATGACGCTGGATAGCGGCGATACGGTCACTTGCTCTTCTATCACATTCAATGCACGGTTCCCCGGCGTCGCGTGGGGCAGGATCGCTTTTTCTGAGCTTAGTGTTATCGACTCATACCTCAGGTCGATGACGGCGCCGTGGTCGCTCAGGAAGTCAATTCCAAGTATCACATCCCTGGAGTTGTGTTGTGGGATTACAAAGCTCGCTGGATAAGTCCGGTTATTGATGGTGACTCTCGCCGTGCAGACTCCAATCGGCGTTATCAAGTGGCCTCCAGCTGTCCGGATTTCGGGTCCACTCCAATGGGTCTTTACTTTCTTCAGCTTGGCGGCGAATGGCCCACTGACGACGGGATAGTCGTACCCAGTGTCGACGAGAGCGGTGACGCTGTGGCCGTCGATGAGAATGTCGAGGTCGCTAGTCCGTCGCCTTGCGTTGCGGTTAAGTCGCGGCGTCGGATCACTGCAACGTCGAATTGTTGCGCTGCTTCCATGCTGCGTCGTCAGGTTTTCCTCAGTCCGCGAGCTTCCGTCGGAAGGGCTCTGTCTGCTTCGCGTCGTGTTCAGCAGGTTTCGTCGCGTCGTCGTCGTCGTCGGCGGAGGGTCTTCGTTAGTTCGTCGTACAGCAACCGCACCTCCTACGGTTGCTGCCCCTAGGTTTCCGGATACGGGCTAGGCGACCGGCCCCGGGTTGGGCCAGTGTACTGCCGGCGGTACGGCGACATGTAGTGGCCGGGCGATGGTGAACGGGATGGTCGCCGTTGTTGCCACTGTGTTCCGGTAATGTAGTCGGCAATGTCGCGAGGTCGTTCACCCCGCTGCGGACACGGCGCGTTGATGGCGAAACTGCGCAGCCCCATCTGTCAGTACTGGCAGCGGCGGTAGGTGCGGCCGGTCTCTCCGCAATGGTAGCAGAGCGGGCGGTTGTCAGCAGCGCTCCTGACATCGGTTTTCCTTGGCGCGTAGCGCTGGCCGACAGTAGGACGGTAGGGCGTTGGTGGTGGTGGTGGCGGCAGCGGCGGCGCCTGGCGATGGAACTGCGGCGACGCGGTGACTTGATGTTGTCGCGGAGCGGGAACAGGACGGCGGACTGCAGCAGCGTAGGTCATAGCCTCCGGATGTGGCTGCGGTGGTTCGGGAACTCCCAACGTTTGCTGGTCTTCATCCCGAACGATGTCGGTGATCGAGTCCACTTGAGGTTGTGGCGAGGGTAACAGTTTCCGCTGTTCCTCCCCCACGATCGCTCGGATCGTTTCGCGCTGGTCGGCGGAGCAGAGCCCTTGGTTGTCGGTGAAATGGGGAGTCGAACGGCGATTTTACTGCCGGTTGCGCATATCCAGGGTCTTCTCGATAGTCGTCGCTTCCGAGACGAAATCCTCGACACTCGTCGGTGGGTTCCCCATCAGTCCCGCGAAGAGCTCCTGCTTAACTCCGCGCATCAGGAGGCGAACCTTCTCCTCTTCGGGCATTGCGGGGTCTGCGTGGCGGAACATTCTCAGCGTCTCTTCCGTGAAGAGCGCCACGTTTTCATTTGGCAGCTGAACACGTGTTTCCAGCATAGCTTCTGCCCTCTCATTGCGGACGACGCTTGTAAACGTGGCGAGGAACCTGGTGCGAAAAACGTCCCACGTGGTCAGGCTTCGGTCTTGGTTCTCGAACCATGTCTGAGCGGCGTCCTCCAAAGCGAAACAGGCATGTCTTAGCTTGTCGTCATTGTCCCAGTGGTTGAAAGCGGCCACGCGGTCGTATGCTTCCAGCCAGCTTTCTGGATCTTCGACTGATGATCCGCGGCATTTTGGTGGTTCTTTAGGCCGCCGGATCACGATCGGTGTAGGCGGTGCAGGGGTTGTCATCGTGCCTGCGGTTGAGGTCGCTGGCTTGGAGTGCCTGGTGTGTTCGGTAAGAAGCCCGTACTCTGGCTCGAGGCCCCTCTGCCTGCGGCTGTTTCGACTTTCCGGGTTGTCCTTTGTCACTTGTGTCGTCTTCTTCGCAGGTTGGGCTTGGGTCAGTACCCCGCGGGGGCGTCCGGAGCATGAACGAAGCAACGAAGCAGCACCTCCACCAGATGTCACGTGGTCGTGACGTCGACGAAGGCAACAGTCGGCGAGTCAAAGAAGAAACTTTATTTTGGCCGAACTTGTGGCCGGGAAACTGAAGGTCAGACTACAGCAACACACGCTGGCACTGAGAACGGCGAACAGAGCGTCGGCCATCGATAATCTGATCATCGGTAGAACGCACCGGCTTTTATACACTACGCGTCGAACATTCTAGCCTTATCACTGGTCGTCGCGCAAGGTCTGCAATAAGCTAGAGTGTTCGCGCCTTGCGCGCAATCTTAACACAACGATCTACAATAATCGTGAAGCTTCTGGAACAATCAATCGCGGTTTGCGCTGAGCGTGCGGACAGTCTTTTTGGGCGAAAACCGAGTACAACAAAAATGAAAGTAAGAAACGCGCGTGGCGATACAATTACCTAAGGCGCCCTCCAGGCGTACGTCAGTCTTGCTAAGGTATAAATCATTAAGAATCGGAGCAACCTTCGAACCAATACACATTCCTGATTTCTGCAGATAAACGCCTTCCTTCCAACTTACCAGCGCCGTCTTTGAATACATGGAAATGATTTCTAGAAAAGCCCCGTAAACACGCACACTTCTTAGGGAAAACCGTTTCCGGTATTTTTTTAGCAATATAATATATAAACACATTGTAATAACCCTTCGTGCGGCAAGGAGTAATAAAGGTCTTCTTTATCCACGCTAAAAGCTTTACAACCACCACGGTTCTATTCTCTGAGAAGAACTGAAATAGGGCCTGAGAATTACGCATGCGAAAGGGGGTCTGAAAAATTGAGTACATTAAGCAGTTTTGCAAGTAACTAGAAACAGCGGTTTGCAGGTGTCTTTCTCTGAAGCAATAGATAGAAAAGGAATTTCGTTTTTATGTGTTTTCGTTGCAACAAAAATTCTAAGGTGAGCGATTTATCCTTTTTTTTAATTACACGCTATCTTCTCAAGTTTATGCCTTAACACAAGATTGATGGTACGTTGTCTAGCTACTGATGGTTTAGTTTGACCGTTGTAAGAGCCTTTTAATGGCTGTTAACGTTTTTTCTGAGAAAATGCTGTCGGGCAGAAATGACGTGCTCTTCCTTATCTGAAATTGCAGGCCTCAGTTTCTTCTCCACACAATACTTAACAAAAGGCCGGACAGGATCTTGAATACTAAGTCGCTTATTAGATACCTTGGTAGTAGCAATGCATTGTGAAATGAATGCCATGCGGGGCGTTCTTGTTGACGGATTAGACTAATGACACGGCCTGGCACGCTTAAAACGTCTGTTCATTTTAGATTAGGTTTAAAGCAATATTTCGAACCAAAACTAGAGTTTTGCACTGACTATCATCTGAGACAGCTCCTCCAAATAGCACTTAGTTATTTGGCGGTGAAACAGTAGCAAAAAAGCCGGCAGATCCCATGCACTGTGGGAATCGATGTCATGCGAAGCAGCCAGGAAGGAGCAGATCTGCTTTACATAATTTGTATGTCATGCTTTACATCTTAGGACCTATCATTTATGTTCGTCATACAGTCACGTCACGCAATACCAATTTCGGTGTATATTCAGCTAGCGAACTGGACGCAACCGCACCATGAGCGTGGCATGTAAATGGCGTTGTATATGACATGAACGCCAAGATTTTCATGTTACCACCTGCCACTTATGTTCATTATATAGTCATGTCACTCAATACCAAATATGGCGTATATCAAGCTAACGAAACGGCTGCGAGGGCGCCATGAGCGTGCAATGCAAGTCATGTCGCTCATGACATGTCATGATTTCCATATTACCACTTGTCATTTATGTTCGTCTACAGTGATGTCACTCAATACCAAATTCGGTGTATCTCAAGCTAACGAAACGGCCGCGAGCACGCCATGAGCGTGGCATGCAAGTCATGTCGCACATGACAAGTCATGATTTCCATATTACGAGTTGTCATTTATGTTCGTCATACAGTCATGTCACTCAGTACCAAATTTGGTGTATATCAAGCTAGCGAAACGGCCGCGAGCACTCCATGAGCGTGGCATGCAAGTTATGCCGCACATGACAAGTCATGATTTCCATATTACCACTTGTCATTTATCTTCGTCATACAGTCATGTTACTTAATCCCAAATTTGGTGTATATCAAGCTAACGAAACGGCCGCGAGCGCGCCATGAGCGTGGTATGTCAATCATACTTTTCATCACAAGTGAGTCATGATTTTCATGATATGACCAGCCATTTATGTTCGTCATACAGTCATGATATGCCATACCAAATTTGGTATAAATCCCATTCACCATACGGCCAGCAGAGCAAAAAGTCGTAGGCGGCTAGATAGATAGATAGATAGATAGATAGATAGATAGATAGATAGATAGATAGATAGATAGATAGATAGATAGATAGATAGATAGATAGATATGCTCAAAGTCGCCGAAGTTAGCTAAGAAATGCTTCGCATTTAAAACAGAAATAGAATCCCTAGCACAAAAATACAACTTATGAGCGTGAGTACTCACTCGCGTTCATAGTTGCCTGTACAGTATAATGGTCATACCACGTCTACTTATACCCCTCGACATTCACCCATACTCAGACTCATGCCTACTCACACCGATGACTATTCACTCATGTCCATACTCACATCTTCTAACATTCCTCGTCACTCACTCGTATACACACTATCACACTTTCATACTCAGACTCATTCTCATCGATAGTCACTCACGTTCCTACTGCACGCCTACTCACCCTCATGTGTACTCTCTCACTTTCACACTCAGGTTTACTCACGCCCCTCGCCACTCATTTATACTCACACTAACGCCTTTCAAATGAGTGTGAGTGTGTGTACTCATGAGTGAGTAGTATGCTAAATTGTGGTCACATCTTCTCTAGGTAAGAGACCTATAGACATGACAGCAAATGATTCAGTTCAAGAAAATTCAGATTTGTATTGAAAATATTTGTCCACGTTCATGGATTGGCTACCCAGAAGCTTTACAATGTGGGCTATAGTAGCATATTCTAAAGTGAATGAAATTATTTACGTGCAGTTAAGCATAGCATGAACTTACCTGGTTTAACCCTCATAGTCGGTCATTGGCACTGACAACAAACATTCTCTTTGACAAGAAATGACTTCATGAAAACGGTCTTTCTTCATTCAAGCCCCTCATCACTCAAACCTTTCGACGTCGGGCTCGGGCAGCCCGACGTCTTTTCACCTCGGGCCCGGGCCGGGCTCAGGCTTCCTTGTTTATTTATCGGGCCGGGCTCGGGCCTGGTGAAAAGCCCGAATGAAGCCAAAAATAGAGATGATGTGCCGGAATTGTCCTTGTTCAGTTGTGTGCTTTTTTTGAGGGCAGAAGTACACTTTGCGCGAAAAAAAAATTAGGTGCGAAGCAGCTATTTGACTCACGTGTGTAACGCCGTACGTTACGTAAGTCCGTTCGAATGCGCCGCAACGCGTTCCCCTCACCGTAGGTGTTGGAGCGTTGCCAAGTAGGTCACGCTCCCCTCGCACGCTTCCCTCGCAGGTGCGCGCTGACGTCACTCTCTCCTTCAGCCGCAGCATGCTCGCGGCAGCACCCGCAGCTGCCGGCTGCTCCGCCCGCTCGCAACAACTTTGACCCGCTTCGTGTGTCTTTGCGTTTCAAACAAACGTTTACTCGAGTAAACGCTACACCGAGTTTCGCTTCAAACCGTTCTTCCAGCGCCCGCGTCGACGCCCGTTTCTACCGGGTCAACGCCGTGCGCACCGCTGCTGCTTCGCATCCCATCAGGGTTCCCTTCGGGGAGATGGTTCAAGTTTGTTTTGTCATTTTTTTTCTGAGTTTGGGCATATATGGGTTAATTAGCTACAATACATTTTCATTTTTCTGTTGCCATGTGCTTTATTGCGTCGTGGAACGAGTCGGGTCGGGCAGGGCCGGGCCTTGGGTATGGCACGCCGGGCCGGGCCTGGGCGGCCCGTCCTCTATACATCATCGGGCCGGGCTGGCCCGCCTCCGGCAAGCATCGGGCCCGGGCCGGCCGGGCCGCGAAACGGCGGCCCGTGCACATCTCTAGCATTCAGTTTTTTCTTAAAGACCTTCACTCTGTCCCATTTGGTTGTACATAAGGGTCTAAGAGCACACATGTGTCTACTTAATTCAGCCACAAAGGACGTACTGATGTATTCAAATCGGTACAGAGAAAGCTCACAGCTCTAATTAGGAGTGACAATGTTGCACTTCTGATCCTACTACTGTAACACCTTCAACATCAGGTTAAACAGCTGAATAAGTGCCTATTTTTTATATGTTGTCGTACGTGCTAATAAGTGTGGATACTGTTCAAATCTCCGGCTATCAATATTACATACGTATTGTCGTACAGAAGCTCACTGTTGAAGATCCCAAACCCCATGTCGAGCTGCTTGGTTATTTGTTTTCATGCGAGTTATGCAGCAGCCAATTTTAAGATAGACGTATAAAGCAATTTTGCCTCTTTGCTCTACTTCCCTATTAATAATAATAATATCTGGGGTTTAACGTCCCAAAACCACCATATGATTATCAGAGACGCCGTAGTGGAGGGCTCCGGAAATTTCGACCATCTGGTGTTCTTTAACGTGCACTGACATCGCACAGTACACGGGCCTCTACCATTCCGCCTCCATCGAAATCCGACCGCCGCGGCCGGAATCGAACGCGCGACCTTCGGGTCAGCAGCCGAGCACCCTGACCGCTATACCTCCGCAGCGGACGACTACTTCCCTATTGACCGGCGAATCTTGGTGCACATGATTAATTCTCACATCAACTTCAAGGTTACATAAAATGAAACAAAAACAGAGAGGTAAAGAGAAAAAGTAAGGCAGGCAGGTTATAACCAAGTTGAACTGATTTGCTGCCCTACAGTGGGAGTGAAGGTGCTCAAAAAAGAAGTACACATGAAAGCACAACTGATATTCATGCACACATAACAGTGTTCTTCATTGATGGAACCAATAAGTACTCACTCACATTCGTACTCATACCTACACACACTCATCGATACTCACTCACCTTCATACTCGCGCCAACTCACCCTTATGTGTACTCACTCACGTTCATACTCACGTTTATTCAAGCCCCTCATCACTCAAACCTTTCAAATGAGTGTGCGTACTCATGGTAGAGACCGGATTATAGGCAAATGCCTATTTTTTTTCCTTGCGTTCCTATCGCGCCACTTTGATATATGAGCATGAATTAGGGGTAAAGGAGGGCTTTTATAGTGTTTTTATTGTGCCTATAAATGCCTATTTTTGGGCTTTGTGCCTAAATGTCTATAAGTGCCCATAAATGCCTATTTTCAAAATTGGTGCCTATATGAACGCTATTTAGCATCAAATTTTGTTTCGAGTACAGTTTGAGACCGTAATTCATGTTACCGGGCAAAATTGACGTTTCGGAACTTTATGGGGTGCAACAACCTAGTTCCCTAGTTCAACAAACATCTGGGAAGCAACCGGCAGCAGCAGTGAAATGGGACGAGCCGGCCACCTTACCCCACCGCACTGACATGGCGCGAGCGGTTGGAGCAAGGGAGAGGAAAAGGCGCTATTTCTGCAATCCTAAATGGGAGCACGTCCCAGCGTCTACAGTGGAATGGGGAGAGGAAAATAAAGGCGCGAAGAGGAGAGGGGAAGAAGAGGAGAGTGGTGTCAATGGCCGAGGACGTGGCGGGCGGCTTTTACCGCCGGTTTTCCAGTCCAGTGTTCCTATGGAAATGAAGCACCTGCTTGAAGACTTGGGCGTGGTGTGGGGCAGAAAACAGGAGGTGCCTGCGCGCAGCAGCAGGAATATGGAGACCGAATGCGAAACCATGGAGTGCCGTCAGGGGAAAATAGAAAGTAGGTAAAAAAAAAGTCAGATGTGCACATGGCTTTTGTTTCGTTTGTAATTTACTCTTAAAGGGCGCTTCACCAGGTCACATGAGAAATTTTAGTCAGATACTGGAAGTGTTCACGTGCCCAATGAAGAGCTTTGTACCCCAAGAACTTTTTAATCGGTTCATTACGAGCCGCGAAAGCATGATGCCGGTAGGTGAGTTTGAAACCTTTGCCACTCGCAAGCCCAATTCCTCCCTGCCCTCTTCGGTATCAGAGAAACTCGGAGCCGGAAGATCACATGACGTTGACGCATCAATACGCCATGCGCATGCAAGATTACACTATGTGCACATGACATGCCCAAGCCAGGTCGTGCGCACAAGCGGTGTTGTATCGTTTCGGCGTTCGCTCTATAGTGTATACTGCCTGTTTCTGTGGGATGGATCCGTCTATGCGTTTCGAGAGGCTGGTATGGATCCTGTATCCTTACCACGACACAGCGCGTCGCACAGCTGGAACTGCTGTAAGGGACGATGCACCAAAAATATGCTAAGCGTTGTCAGGGGCTGGCGCCGGCACGACGCGGGAACGGCGAGAACCCGAACACAAAAGAAATATAGGCAGCTAAGTCTCGCATCGCTCTCGATTCGAAGAAAAAACTAACTACTACTTATTGGTAAACACATTCCGTTTGTATGTTTTAATATTTCTATTAACTTTCATTCTTCTGTTCAAGCAACAGATTGCACAAATTACACATGTAGCCTCGAATAATTCTCGCAGTTTCATGTACTACTGTGACATACACAGGACCATTCCTTGTTGAACTTCACCTCCCCCCACATTGGTGCGCACGCCCGTGAGATAAAGGGCACGAGGCATTCAGTCTGACATTTCACCTCCTTCCGGGGAGCGTAGCGTTACAAATCTTGGCAGACGTGATCGTTAGCGCAGTGCATGCATTACACTTCTAGCTCGAAACGCTCAACCTGGTAAGGGGCCCTTTATGGTGTTCACACAAAGAGAAATTGACTCTGCGCTATTAGACCCGGCCAATACAAGGCTAACAGCAGGGCTGGGCAAAGATACTTTGAAATTGTATCGCGATACGATACAAGATACTCGGGCAAGAAATATCGGAGATACAGATACAAGATACTTCCTGAACGAATGTATCCGATACGATACTTTCTAATTGTATCTTAAGATACTTCGATACATTTGTAAATTTGCTATTATAGATCTATATAATGACGCTGCAAATACCTGTGTACACAAGTGTTTGCTTGAAAATGTCTTAACTGCGACGAACTTGGTTTATTTCAATGAAATATCTGTTTGAATCCCGAAAGTTATGTTTTTCTTGCTTAATGTATATTAGTTTCATTCCGAAACAAGTTTTTGGCTTTTCTTTACGTGACACTTTTGTAATTGCAAGAACTTTAATCAGAAGCCTCCGCAAGATGACACAAATACCGTTGCAAAGTCTTACCTTGTCCGTAATCGTATTACCGTTTTCGTAGTACCGCATCACCCTACAGTTGTAGAGCAGCAACAACGCTGGTAGCGATATTTTTTTTGTTAAGGATCATCTGAAGAGGATAATTACCGGGTCAGCGCTCACAGTTCACTGAGGACATAAAACTGAAGCGATTTTTCATATCCTGGTTATCAACTTGCGTGAAGTATAAAAGTGTTCCTTAGCAACATATTCACAACGTGCAATCTTTTAGCATTTCCTCTCCGAGAGAAGTTGTGCCGCTCAGAAGCTTCCCAGCACGTGGCAAAAACGTCGCAGGACGTTTTGCCACGTGCTGCCACGTGCTGCACCGTTGCAACTTCTAACCCTGCTTTGTAACACACACACAAAAAAAAATTAGTGACCTAAAAAAGAAAGCGAATATACGTAAGTCAAATAGCAAGGCCTTTCCACATTAAAAAATTACACTGAATAAGCATACAGCAAGAGAGCACTTGCGCTAACAATCAAGCTATCAGTAAAAACAAAAAAAACCTTCTTGCATAATTCAGCACGAAGAACAAAGATACAGTACGCCAAAATATCATATGTTACGTAAACGCTTATTCTATTGCATACAGCATTGACACCGATGGTGCCACGGTAGTTAGAATCTAATTTGAATATAAGTCAATTTCATAGTGTGCAACTCAAGCTTACATCGACGAGATCTGTCAAACCTCTGCGTGAAAGCAGCGAGACGCAAGCAACCCCATTATTGCATTTTTGAGACTTTGCAACGAAGCACCACGCAAGACAAACTTCGATAACGACACTATACACGCATCCGAATTTCAGCAAAAGACATCGCATGCATTGGAGTACGCAGCACGGTACCGTGGCTACAAACAAGGTTCATGGCACCGACACAGCTAAAAAAGAAAGAAAACATCGAGAAAAAAAAGGTCGCCTGCACATAGACGTTACTTCACGCGCTTGTTTTTTGTCGAAATGGCTCGAGCGCCATTACGTGACTCTGCTCCACCGATAGAGACGCGTATAGACCTCATTTCATATGCTCACTGCAGCACTCTGGCAGAAAGACGAAGGAATATCACTGTCGTTAAATTTATTTAAGTGGCTTAGTGGCGGCGGTATCAGGTTGAGAAGCAGAGTTCAGCTGACGTTTGTTGTTTCGCAGGGTGGCGTTTCAATAGCAGTATCTTGTATCTTAAGATACACGATACAATATTGATTGTATCGGAAATACAGATACAGATACTCGTTTTGCGAGACGTATCGCGATACAGATACAAGATACCCAAAAGAGTATCTAAGATAGTATCTAAGATACATGTATCTTCGATACTGCCCAGCCCTGGCTAACAGACCCTTCTGGCCTTTTAGCGGTCTGGCTATTGAATCCTGTGCTGCCCTTCCCAGCCATGCCGAAAAGAAGCAGACCCAGGAGCGTGCTTATTCGATGGTGGACACTTAATTAACTTACCATTCCGGACAATAAAAGGAGAGACCATAGGCGTGCGCAGGGATTCCCCTTCAGGGGGGGGGGCAGGAGGGGGCGAAGGTTCATCGCAGCGCCCCCCCTCCCTATTAAGTCAATGAATGTGGCAGAATTTGCGCCCCCCTCTCTTAGGTGACAAGGGGGGCGGCCGCCCCCTCTGCCCCCCCTCGTGCGCACGCCTATGGGAGAGACCGTGTTCAGGAAACCGTGCCCGAAAAGGGACCATTGCATGGCTATGTTAAATGATTAACGCCTTTGTACAATCATAAAATATAACATTTGTTTGCTTTCATGTCGTAGACCAGGTCGCGCACGTCCTTATTCGAAAATTTGAGTTTTTGTGAAAATTTATTGTGCCTATATTTACGATTTTGGGGGCCTAAAACTGTGTTTTGCCTGCCTATTTTTTGGCGCCTAAAACACGATTTTTTAGTGCCTAAAAATCCGGCCTCTACTCATGAGTGAGTAGTATGTCAAGCTGCAACTGTCGCACCTTCTGCAGGTAAGAGATTGATATACACAGAGATGGTTTCAAATGATTCACTTCAACAAAAATTATTTTTTTATTGAAAAAAATATTTGTCTGTGTTGATGGGCTGGCTAGCCGGAAGTTTTACAATGTGGGCCGTAGTAACATCCTAAAGTAAGTGAATGAAATTATTTAGCTGCTGTTAAGTACAGCATGAAATTATTAGTGTAACCCTTGTAGCAGCACATTGGCGTTGGCAACAAAGACACATTCTCTGTGCCATAAAATGAACATCATGAAAACTGTTTTCCTTTTGTGATTATAAACTTCTGCTATTCTCAGTATCAAACCAACAAAGACTTCAACCAAAAAAGCCCAGTGGCGTGTGCGCTTTGGTAATTGAAAAGATTCGCACTGAACAAGCACTTTCTCTTAAGTAGTATTAGGAAGTATTTCTTCCATTGTATGTGTGTCACGAGAGCATACTCAGAGTCACCTTAACCCTTAAACGTCCATAAGGCATCTGTTGTAAATACAGATGCAAGATGCTTTGAAAACGCTGTTTATTATCCAATGAACACAATGCAATGGCAAAAGTATTCTTATACAACGCTAAATAAAATTAATTGGGTGGGAATATACTTCACTATGGGCCTTTGGCAGGGCTCCACCACTGGGGGGAACTGTTGAAAGTATAGTCCGGCTCAACGTGAATATTGCACGTAGAGCAAACAATCTTCGACCTCCTGCCATTTAGTTCACTTAAATGACACCAACAACGTTTGAAGGTCCATGGTCTTCTAAAAAAACGTAGTACAGGTGAAAGCGGCACTTGGTCTGGTACACCTAAAGTTTTTTCGGTCACCATAGAAAGCTTTCAGGGCACGTGCGTTGTGTATTTTAATTTCAACAGTATCCCTTCAAAAATTGGCCCAGGAGAAAACGCCTTGCTTTGCAGTCGTATGGTCAATGTGCATTGCATCACTATTCGAGCGAGCAATTATGCACAATGGTTCACCCTCGTAATCATCTTCCTCGCAGTCACAAAAATTGTTAAGATCATCAGGTAAAGAAAAAGTGAAAATCTAGTGCTTCTTCAACTGTCGAGCGCGTTTTCTTTTAGAGAAAGAGAACATTGCATCCTGTGGATTGGCATCGAGGAAGGCCCGTAGGGAAGTATATTCCCACTGCGCAATTACAATTCAAAAGTCAATAACTTGAGTTCGTCGTTAAATTAGGATCTAAAAGTGGAATAGATATTAGCCCTACACTTGAGGCATCCAGTACATGCATTTACTGACCATTCTCACTGCGGCAAATATATTTATCCAAGAATTCTCGCAGCTGGTGAAAACCTGCGCGGCGAGCTCCCGCTGAGAGAGAAAAGTGTCGGTGGCTCCCAGGGAAACTGAGGCAGCTCGTAGCTGCTTGCCTTGGAGTCGCTAAAATTTTCTCCAGTTGATTCTCAAACATCACTTCAGAGGTAGCAACCGTCTCAGGGTGGAAGATTTGGAAGTATTGGAGATAAAGGCTTTTAAACTTGCTGGGAAATATATTCCCTACGGGCGTTTAAAGGTTAATATATATGTCACTGGCATGCACTAAACTTGTGCCTAAAGGAGCATATCAAATGTTGCTCAGAAATCAAAATTTGAAGTAGCAAGTGTACGTCGTTTGTAAACTGGTAGTGCTATCTGTCTGTCCTGTATATGATGCCATTTTAACTTTTCTGAGACTGGGTTTGGTGAAAAACAGTTTCTTCCATGATGTGCCAAGCGTGTACACTGTGTCATGCGTATGAAAACTTTAAGAGACAAACGTATTGACTTTTCGTTAAAGAGCTTCATTCGCTCCCATCTACAGGTTTTCCCGCTCAGTTTAATACAAATGCCAATCATAATAATCCAGGTGCCAGCCAATTTAATCTGAACGCCAACACTTTTAATCCGAGCGCCAATTACTTAATCCAGGCGCCACCACATTTAATCCCAGCGCCATCGGAATTAATCCGCGTGCCATTTGATTTAATCCTTGCGCCAGCCATTTTAATCCAAATGTCACTCGTTTTAATCCCTGTGCCAGTCAGTGTACTCGTACTAAAATTGACTTATGCAGGAACCGGTGATATCCCATGCACTATCACCCATTCAATTGACGAGATCACTAGTGACTCACGTGACGTCATCACGTCTATCAGCCACTCACGCACATTCCTAACCGCCCGACATGCATATCAAACGAAACGTCTTTGAAAGGGTTGTAAACTGGTACGTATCACTCCGTCAAGTGGCTTCATCACTAGTGACTCACGTGACGTCATCACGTCTATCAGCCACTCAGGCACATTCCTAACCCCCCGACATGCATATCAAACGAAACGTCTTTGAAAGGGTTGTAAACTGCTACCTATCACTCAGCCTAGTGACTTAATCACTAGTGACTCACGTGGCGTCATCACGTCTATCAGCCACTCACGCACTTTCCTAAACCCCCCCCCCCCCCCGACATGCATATCAAACGAAACGTCTTCGAAAGGGTTGTAAACTGGTACCTATGACTCAGCCTAGTGACATGATCAGTCGTGACTCGCGTGACGTCATCACGTCTATCAAGCCACTCACACACATTCCTAACCCCCTGACATGCATATCAAACGAAACGTCTTTGAAAGGGGTGTAAACTGCCAGCTATCACTCAGCCTAGTGACTAACGTGACGTCATCACGTCTATCAGCCACTCACGCACATTCCTAACCCCCCGACATGCATATCAAACGAAACGTCTTTGAAAGGGGTGTAAACTGATACCTATCACTCAGTCAAGAGGCTTGATCACTAGTGACTCACGTGACGTCATCACGTCTATCAGCCACTCACGCACATTCCTAACCCCCCGACACGCATATCGAACGAAACGTCTTCGAAAGGATTGTAAACTGGTACCTATCACTCAGCCTAGTGACAGGATCACTAGTGACTCGCGTGACGTCATCACGTCTATCAGCCACTCACGCACTTTCCTAACCACCCCGACATGCATATCAAACGAAACGTCTTTGAAAGGGGTGTAAACTGGTACCTATCACTCAGCCTAGTGACATGATCAATAGTGACTCGCGTGACGTCATCACGTCTATCAGCCACTCGCGCACTTTCCTAACCCCCCGACATGCATATCAAACGAAACGTCTTTGAAAGGGGTGTAAACTGATACCTATCACTCAGTCAAGAGGCTTGATCACTAGTGACTCACGTGACGTCATCACTTCTATCAGCCATGCACGCTCTTTACGAACCCCCCGGCATGCATATCAAACGAAACGTCTTCGAAAGGGTTGTAAACTGATACCTATCACTCAGCCTAGTGACATGATCACTAGTGACTCGCGTGACGTCATCACGTCTATCAGCCACTCACACACATTCCTAACCACCCGGCATGCACATCAAACGAAACGTCGTTGAAATGGTTGTAAACTGGTACCTATGACTCAGCCTAGTGACACGATCACTAGTCACTCATGTGACGTCATCACGTCTATCAGCCACTCACGCACTTTCCTAACCCCCCGACATGCATGTCAAACGAAACGTCTTTGAAAGGGTTGTAACCTGATACCTATCACTCAGTCAATTCACGTGATCGCTAGTGACTCACGTGACATCATCACGCCTATAACCCGCGTACGCACTTTCCTAACCTGACTACATGCATGTCAAAGGAAACGTCTTTTAAAGGGTAGTATCCTGATACCTATACCTCAGCCTATAGTGACTAGATCACTAGTGACTCACGCCCCCTCATCGCCACTCTCACCCATGCGTGGGCTCTATTTAGCGGTCGACATGCATGTGAAACGAAATGACGTCCAGCGTGTAATATTCTGATCACTAATGACTGAAGTAAGGTCGCCACTCTTCATATACTCTCTAACACTGACGTTATCCATTATAAATTAAGGGATTTTGGTAAGGGCAACGTTCGTTCATTTACGCCCACGTTTTTCATTGAAATGAAATGTGTGGGGGAGCACGCGCGCCCATGCTTCCTCTGCCGTGATAGCAGCGCGTTCAGCCTGGCAGCAAGGAGGAACTGTTCCCTCAAAAGAGGCACGGCAGCCTCTTTCGGAGGGCCATTGTTCCCGGGGCCAGCGCGCTCTATCCCCCCCTTCCCGGCTCGCGGAACGGGGTACTCTCCCTAGGCAAGAGAACCAACCCTCGCCGGGGGAGGGAAACCGGAGGTTGAACAAAACCGACAGGGAGACGGAGAGACAGGCTTTTTCGTACCAGGCCGGCACAAGAAAACTTCGCCTCCGAGTCCCCCTGCGAGCCACGGCCATCAACCAAGGAGTAAGCCTTACCCTTTGTTCTCTTCATAGAGCGGACTCTCCCTCTAAGCGACTTTTACGCGGTATTGCTAACGTAGCAATAAAGTGTTGTTTTGTTGATCTAGCCTGTTGCCTTATTCGCCCGAACCCGTCGTAGCTGCGATGACTCGAGCTACGGGAAGGGGCCGTTGGTACACGCACGGTGCGACTGTGTGCGGCTGGAACCGTAGCTAAGCTTCTGCGCCAGCCGTACATAGGGCGGACCCCTTCAAATGAAGCGCCGTTAGCGGCTGTCGACCTGCATATCACCGTGTCAGTGGAGTCTTCATCGCCACAGCTTAATCAAACAGTAGTGGGAAAGGGGAGACTGGCTTAATCGCGCATGAAATGGTGCTCTTTTCTTGCATAGCTGAGGCATCGACTACCAGAAGGTCGCCTGAAAATTAGCATCGTGGCGTGTTTCACCAGAAGCGTCCCTCGATGCTGTGAACGCACAAAAATACGGCGATGTCTCATAAACGAAAACGTGTACTTTATTTGATGCAGTATTTGATTGCACAGGAGACCAGGGTACTTCTTGGATGGGTTGGTACCACAGAGAATGTCTACATGTTCTCCTCTCTGAGCGCCGCGTGAACAAAATAGAAGTTGTGCCTGTCGAATGCCGCACAATCCCCGCGCTGAACAAGTTGCATTGCATGATGCGCCGCATTTACAAGAAATGAGCGCCTGTGCTCTTTTTGCGTGACCCCTTGTGGAGTCACCAGCACTGCGTCACGCCGCTCGCTTAGGTACTCCTGCACAATTCCCTTAAACTTTGCAAACACTTCCTCAATCGGATTAAAGAAAGGGCTGTATGGCGGCAGGCGCTTGATTGAATGTTTCGAGCTGGATAGATTCGCCTGGTCTGCGCGGCTATGAGCGGGAGCGTTGTCGAAAATGAAGACTGCCTCTGTTTCCGGCTCCTCAGACTCAACCAGGGCAGACACGTCGGCGAGAAAGTCATTGAAAACACTCCAATGTACTCTTTCGACTATTCGCCAGTGCACGACGCCGTTGGCAGACATGCAGGCGATGATGTTGATATTTGCTCCTTTCGTCGCCGTCGTCGTCTGGATTGCCGGTACGCCCCTTTTTTGAGCGGTCGATTTTCTCGAACACCATATATTGTAGTTGGTTTCGTCGATGTACAAGCGACACAGCCGGGGCCCATCGCTCTGCAGCCATTGCGCGTAGTCTTTTTCTCTTCCGCTTCACGTCCGAGCGGTTGCGATCCGCGGGCCTCTGGGTCGCTAACTTCATGCTGTAGGTGTGGGCGTCGAGCAGGCGGTCGACAGAGCTGGTGCTGATTGTGAGGCCAGGCAGTTGTTCTTCAACGGCTCGTTTGATCTGTTTCAGCGTGAACGTTGGCTTTTCGTCCACAGTTGTCCTTATGACAGCGACAACATCCTCGCCAAACTTTCTCACTGAGCCCCCCGTTTTTAAGGAGGCTTCCCGGTCTATCGCTGCAATTGATCTTGCAGTTTTGACGTTGATACCGAGCGTTTCGGCGAGTTGCTTCACATCTCCGCCTCGCCTGCAGGCATCGATGATCCTTGCACGGTCTACATAAGAAACCCTCTTGTTTTTCCTTCGCGGCTCGTCGGAATCCTTGAAGGGAGGACCCCGCTTTCGCGCGGCACTTGCCTGTTCGTCTGCAGGTGACCCATCTTCCATATTGCTCCTCTCAGGTAAGCAGCTAGCACAGCAGTAGCAGCAAGAGTAGAAAGCTTAAGGTCAAAGCGACACGGTGAAATGGGCACCATATACGCCGTCTGCTAACTCGTCCAGGCTACGATAGTGCATTGTCTGCTTTTCAAGCGAAGCGTTGAACGCGCTCGCAGACGACAGAATAATGGTGAACGTTCCTAAAAATTAACGCGTGCAATAATGCTCCACTGTAATGTAAACCATAATCTTTTTTATCCCTCTTTCACCATTTCCCATATTTTTTTGCTTTTATTGCTGTCGTCTGCAGAAAAAAAAGCAATCGCTCGCAGACGACAGAAAAATCGCTCGCAGACGACAGCAATAAAAGCAAAAAATATGGGCGTTGTGCACTGGCGAATAGTCGAAAGAGTACATTGGAGTGTTTTCAATGACTCTCGCCGACGTGTCTGCCCTCGTTGAGTCTGAGGAGCCGGAAACAGAGGCAGTCTTCATTTTCGACAACGCTCCCGCTCATAGCCGCGCAGACCAGGCGAATCTATCCAGCTCGAAACATTCAATCAAGCGCCTGCCGCCATACAGCCCTTTCTTTAATCCGATTGATGAAGTGTTTGCAAAGTTTAAGGGAATTTTGCAGGAGTACCTAAGCGAGCGGCGTGACGCAGTGCTGGTGACTCCACAAGGGGTCACGCAAAAAGAGCACAGGCGCTCATTTCTTGTAAATGCGGCGCATCATGCAATGCAACTTGTTCAGCGCGTGGATTGTGCGGCATTCGACAGGCACAACTTCTCTTTTGTTCACGCGGCGCTCAGAGAGGAGAACATGTAGACATTCTCTGTGGTACCAACCCATCCAAGAAGTACCCTGGTCTCCTGTGCAATCAAATACTGCATCAAATAAAGTACACGTTTTCGTTTATGAGGCATCGCCGTATTTTTGTGCGTTCACAGCATCGAGGGACGCTTCTGGTGAAACACGCCACGATGCTAATTTTCAGGCGACCTTCTGGTAGTCGATGCCTCAGCTATGCAAGAAAAGAGCACCATTTCATGCGCGATTAAGCTATTCTCCCTTTTCCCACTACTGTTTGATTAAGCTGTGGCGATGAAGACTCCACTGACACGGTGATATGTAGGTCGACAGCCGCTAACGGCGCTTCATTTGAAGGGGTCCGCCCTATGTACGGCTGGCGCAGAAGCTTAGCTACGGTTCCAGCCGCACACAGTCGCACCGTGCGTGTATCAACGGCCCCTTCCCGTAGCTCGAGTCATCGCAGCTACGACGGGTTCGGGCGAATAAGGCAACAGGCTATATCAACAAAACAACACTTTATTGCTACGTTAGCAATACCGCGTAAAAGTCGCTTAGAGGGAGAGTCCGCTCTATGAAGAGAACAAGGGTAAGGCTTACTCCTTGGTTGATGGCCGTGGCTCGCAGGGGGACTCGGAGGCGAAGTTATCTTGTGCCGGCCTTGTACGAAAAAGCCTGTCTCTCCGTCTCCCTGTCGGTTTTGTTCAACCTCCGGTTTCCCTCCCCCGGCGAGGGTTGGTTCTCTTGCCTAGGGAGAGTACCCCGTTCCGCGAGCCGGGAAGGGGGGATAGAGCGCGCTGGCCCCGGGAACAATGGCCCTCCGAAAGAGGCTGCCGTGCCTCTTTTGAGGGAACAGTTCCTCCTTGCTGCCAGGCTGAACGCGCTGCTATCACGGGAGAGGAAGCATGGGCGCGCGTGCTCCCCCACACATTTCATTTCAATGAAAAACCTGGGCGTAAATGAACGAACGTTGCCCTTACCGAAATCCCTTAATTTATAATGGATAACGTCAGTGTTAGAGAGTATATGAAGAGTGGCGACCTTACTTCAGTCATTAGTGATCAGAATATTACACGCTGGACGTCATTTCGTTTCACATGCATGTCGACCGCTAAATAGAGCCCACGCATGGGTGAGAGTGGCGATGAGGGGACGTGAGTCACTAGTGATCTAGTCACTATAGGCTGAGGTATAGGTATCAGGATACTACCCTTTAAAAGACGTTTCCTTTGACATGCATGTAGTCAGGTTAGGAAAGTGCGTACGCGGGTTATAGGCGTGATGATGTCACGTGAGTCAATAGCGATCACGTGAATTGACTGAGTGATAGGTATCAGGTTACAACCCTTTCAAAGACGTTTCGTTTGACATGCATGTCGGGGGGTTAGGAAAGTGCGTGAGTGGCTGATAGACGTGATGACGTCACGTGAGTGACTAGTGATCGTGTCACTTGGCTGAGTGATAGGTATCAGTTGGGGGGGGCGCTGCAAGCGTTCGAAGTGATCGGATGTGTATGTGCATCGCTGCGTGCTTTGTGCCTCTGGTTTTTGTTAAAACGTCCTATTCCACTTCTTGGACTGCTGTGGCAGCTACATAAGTGCACCTGGCGCCCATCCACAAGGTACGTCGTCCTCTGCGTGCTCTTCTCTCAGCGCCTCGACCATCGTCTCAAGCTGCTGGCCTAGGCCTAGTGCGCAGTCGAGGGCGGCCGGCGCCGCTACGGCAAGGCGCTGCCGCGCTGCGTTCCAAACAGCATCCCGATGCTGAACCATCTCGACTCGTCCGAAAGACCACACATCTGCCACGGTGAGGCAACTACACTGCAAAGCTCCGATCAAGTGAGATCCACTGCTGACAGCATGGAACACAGTTCGTCGATCCCGCAGCGGACGTGTGCCAAGAGACCAAACGATGCTACCGGCGATGAAACTCCTGCACGTGAGGTCGCGTCTGGAGTGGCGTCTGATGTAGCGTCCAAACGACCCCGCCAAATGCCCGACGCTGCAATCGAGGCGCATTCTCCCGTGTCGCCTACAACGCCTTCGTACAAGGTCGTCATCAAGCCGCGTTCCAGCTTCGATATGTCCACATTGCCCAATCGTGCCATACAAGCAGCTGTGGACGCTTGCATTAACACCTCAAGGTTCCAAGGATTTGCTCTGCACCAACCTACAAATACCATCTCATTGTGGGTTGATTCTCTGGAGTTAGTTGAGAAGCTCAAGACGCTTCGGGAGATACGTACGTCGAAAGACGCCGTCCTTCCTGTGCAAGCGTATTTGGCATCTGGCACCGATTTAAGACGCTACGTTGTCTACGGCGTTGACTGCAATGAAGAACCGGAAATTTTGCGGCAGGAACTCTCTTGTCATACACATAAAGTTATTGCCGCTCGTTACCTGGGTCGCGGCCGCACATGCCTCGTCACTTTACAAGGTCCAGCTAGTTCCACCAGACCGTCTGCTGTATTACGGCTGTGTGTTGCGACCAAGGCCGTTCAAGCCTTCCGTCATATATTGTTACTCGTGCTACAGGCAAGGGCACATGAAATCATCGTGCCCCTTCCCAGCCAAGGATGACACAATGGAAGCGACACCATCACCGTCGTTTCAATGTGGCCTCTGTCCAACCAACGACCATGACATTACTTCACCCTTGTGCCCTACGAAGCGTGCCGCAACTAAGAAAGCTCGCCGACGTCGTGATTGACAATCAGCAAAGCCATCACTGCAGGAAGCATCAAACCAAGTGGCTACTTCCAACCGCTATGCCCTTCTAGCTTCAATGGATGAGGATTCTGCGCTTCCAACAAACGTACCTCCCAAACAGGATACACTCTCATACAGTGCAGCAGTTAAAGCCTCTCACTCGAAACCTCGGCCTTCGCTACCGATGCCACAGGATAACTCAACTGACGCATCTTGCGAGGAAACAGATATTGATCTGCGCCTGGCCAATCTTCAGACGGAAATTCAACGTCTAGAAGAACGTCGCGCACAGATTCGCCGGCGACGTCAGAGTTCAGAACCGCAGCCGTCGCCGCCAACGACTCAAATGACACACCCGCCAAATCAGACACCTACATCAACGCCCCTGTCGCCCCACGAGCTCCTGTGCTTTGTGGCAAAACAGCTCCAGCAGCTCACATCGGTGTTAGTAGCTCAACTACAGTTATAAATATGGCCAGACCTGCTAAAATGTCGTCGGAAGGAGTTCTGCAGTGGAACTGTCGTGGCATCTCTGGGAAGGTTGGAGAGCTTCGTCAGCGCCTTCGATATGGAAAGCTACATGTTTAGGCATTGCTGCTTCAAGAAACCAACGGTCTTCCACAAATTTCAGGATTTGCAGCGTACTCCTCTCCATCCATCATAGACCGCAGAAGCTCGACACCCAGCGTACCACCTGGGAAGGTTGCTGCATACGTTCGCACCTCTTTTCCTCAGTCGCGTATCGACCTCTCTCGGTGGTGCACGCTGTTGCAGGAAGTGGTGGCAGTATTGGTACGCCTACCACGATCGGACGTTATAGTTGTGTCGTACTACGCTCGCCCTTATAGCGGCAGCGCAGCTCGCGTGAGCCTAGGTTGGATATCTCATCTACGCCATCGTTATCCTGGACGACCAATATTGGTGGCCGGTGATTTTAATGCGCCGCACACCACATGGGGATATGCTGCATCAAGTGCGCGGGGAGCGTGCGTATATGACAACTTTGTAGACGCCAATTTTACCCTCTTAAATGATGTGTCTATTCCTACTCGGCGGCGGGAACGGCAGCGTACGCCACTGCACTCACCAGACTTATCCTGGTGGCTTGGAAGCATGGCGGTGTCTTGGGCATGTGAACCGGATTGTTGGGGCAGCGGCCATCATCCAATTCACCTTGGCCTTTATCCAAGCACTACTGGTCGTCTTCGTCGTCTCTGTCGTGTTGTTGATTGGGATCGCTACCGTACGGAATCTGCAGCTATCACCGACAGAACCTGCGCCGATCCATCGGTTCATCTTCGCACGGCACTGACCGCGGCTACACGCACGTCTTGGGTGGACGAATCTCGTCCAACCCCAGATTTACAGCTTCTTCGTCTGTGGGCCGCACGCCGTCAAGCAGAAGTTGCGTCGGAGCGAGATCCATCTTCAACTACGGCACGGATAGAGCTTCAACGCCGTACAGCGGTAGCTCATCGTCATGAACGCCGCTTGGAACGAGGCCGTTGGCTGGATTGGTGTGCTTCCCTCGGCCCTTCATCGTCAAATGCGTCGATATGGCGGACATTCCGAGCGATGGAACGTGGTCGCCGTCCCCCCTGATCCTGCGGCATCGGCTATGCTGGCAGCTGGCCAGGCTCCGTCTACTTTCGCATCTTCAGCTGCCCGAGCCTTTTTTCCCGCCTTTGACATACCAGCACCTCCATTTACTGCACAAGGATCCCTCCCTACCGATGCTGGCATGTCACCTTCATGCGAAGATGTTGACGGCATTCAAGCACCTTTTACGATGGCCGAGTTTCTCGCAGCCATAGACCAAGCCAAGCCACACAGTGCGCCGGGGCCTGACGGCATCCCGTATGAACTCTATAAAAACACAGAAGGAAACGTTCTTGAGCATCTCCTGGACGCTATTAACGAGGTATGGACAGGTAGCATCATCCCAGATACGTGGCGCCACGCGGAGGTGATCGCTATTCCAAAGCCAGGAAAAACTCCGGATAATATCGCTAACCTGAGGCCTATATCCTTAACATCAACTCTGTGCAAACTGATGGAGAGAATGCTTGCGACCCGTCTCACATGGTGGCTTGAGCGGTACTCCTGGTACCATCCTGCGCAAATTGGATTCCGCCCCCACTTGGGCACTGAAGATGGGCTGGGACACCTTTCTTCTATGGTACTCCTTGGAGGTCGCTCTCGTCGTATTCGAACTTTATTGGCCATGGACATCCGAAAAGCTTATGACCATGTCAGTCATGAAGCAATAGCTGCAATCTTACCGTGGCTTCATTTTCCAAGACGCGTGTGCAAGTTCGTCGAAGCCTTCCTCTGTGACCGAACTTTCTCTATTCGCCTGGCTGGGCATGCAGAAGGTCTGTTCACGTCACACCGTGGTGTTCCACAAGGTTCAGTCCTTGCGCCAGTCCTTTTCAACATTGCCCTTCTTCCATTGGCATGGCAACTGGCGGCAGTACCAGATATTCACTTCCTGATGTATGCCGACGATATTACTGTGTGGACAGTCCACCCAGATCTCGCCCGCCAAGAACAAAGGACTTCAAACGGCCTTAGATGTGACTAATGCTTGGTGTGGCCATATCGGATTAGAGTTATCGAAAGAAAAAACAGCATTCATGGCCGTAGGAAACAAGCACGGGCGCCGTGTACTTTCAAGCCGACCTATTCGCCTCTTCTTCAATCTCGAACCTGTACAGGAGGTCTCAACTCTTCGTGTGTTGGGTCTCGAAATTTCTCGGAATGGTTCTGCGTCCCCATGGGTCAAGATCGCAAAGCAGCGCGGGGCAGAGACAATTCATCTTATACGTCGGATTGCCAGAAAATCGGGCGGTGCACGCACCACAATGGCACGCCACCTTATCAAGGCTGTACTTCAGCCACGCCTTGTATACCAAGCCCAATTCCACCATCTAACAAAAGCAGAATGGACCCGTCTTGAAAGTATTAATCATGAAGCTATGCGTGCGATTACTGGGCTTCCGCGCATGACGATGCTTCCGAATTTACAAGCAGAGGCACAACTTAACACGCTTGATGAATTGGTACACCAGCGGCGTTCTGCACGTGCACTAAAATTGTCGACATTTCCCACCATGGCTGCGTTAGCTCGATACATGGGATGTGCAGTACCCATTCCCATCGTTTCGGCCACTAGTCATCCGTGGTACCGCGTACAGCTCACGGATAACAAGCCACTTGGTCGTCTTCATCGCCCGATTCCTCGCCAAGCGACAGCGATGGTCTCCCGTCTTAATTGCACCGACAACACACCAGGTATCCTTGTAGGATATGTCGATGCCAGTATCACCAACGGCATGGTTCACACCGCACTGGTGTGCCCAAAACAACCCCAAGCAAGACAAACATGCACGTATGCAGCTGACCCTGAACCACCGGCATACCTTGCTGAACTCGCCGCTCTACGGGACGGCCTTAACGCGTTGAGGCGTTTTGTTGAAGCGGAGCGCTACTCCAAGCTTGTTCTTCGCACCGATTCTACGGAAGCAATTCGCGACATCCGTCGCGTGGCCCGATCGACGGCGTTTTCAGATGTAATTCATCAGCTGGCAAGAACCATCGGCACAACGATACGCATCGAATGGGTTCCACGCGCGGCAGTGTCCGGTCAGCTAGAGGCGGATTCTGCCAGTCGGTCCCCTGCCATAATTTACCCGCTGCCGCAATTCCCCGAAGATAGCTGCGGAAAACTGCTACGGCAAAAGGAATGTCTCCGACGCACCACACGAGCACTCATACCACCGTGTGGTTCTGACCTCCCTGGTGGGCTTACTCGCTTAGAGGAGGTGGCGCTTCGGAGACTTCGAGTTGGGGTTGCTCTTACGCCGGCAGTGACAGCCCACTGGCCGCAACACTACCGCGCAGCGTATGGAACCACATGCCCTTTTTGTGACGCTCCTGTAACTGCAGTAGACGTGACACACTTGTTCTGGTCGTGTCCGGGCCTAGAGCAAGCACGCCTTCGTCATCTCAGAGCAACGGGTCACCGTCCTGGGCGCCCTCCGGACTTACAAGGGTGGATAAGAGGACCATTCCACCGATCCTTGTTGAACTTTATGCACGAGTGCAACTTGTTCGTTTATGTGTGATGAGCCTCTCGTGTTATGCACGTTTGTTATGCCAAAGGGCAGTCTTTCGAATTTAAAAAAAAAGGTATCAGTTTACAACCCTTTCAAAGACGTTTCGTTTGATATGCATTCGGGGGGTTAGGAATCTGTGTGAGTGGCTGATAGACGTGATGACGTCACGTGAGTCACTAGTGATTAAGTCACTAGCCTGAGTGATAGGTACCAGTTTACAACCCTTTCGAAGACGTTTCGTTTGGTATGCATGTCGGGGGGGTTAGGAAAGTGCGTCAGTGGCTGATAGACGTGATGACGTCACGTGAGTCACTAGTAATTAAGTCACTAGGCTGAGTGATAGGTACCAGTTTACAACCCTTTCAAAGACATTTCGTTTGATATGCATGTCGGGGGGTTAGGAATGTGCGTGAGTGGCTGATAGACGTGATGACGTCACGTGAGTCACTAGTGATCAAGCCACTTGACGAAGTGATAGGTAGCTGTTTACAACCCTTTCAAAGACGTTTCGTTTGATATGCATGTCGGGGGGGTTGGGAAAGTGCGTGAGTGGCTGATAGACGTGATGACGTCACGTGAGTCACTAGTGATTAAGCCACTTGGCTGAGTGATAGGTATCAGTTTACAACCCTTTCAAAGACGTTTCGTTTGATATGCATGTCGGGGGTTAGGAAAGTGCGTCAGTGGCTGATAGACGTGATGACGTCACGTGAGTCACTAGTCATTAAGTCACTAGGCTGAGTGATAGGTACCAGTTTACAACCCTTTCAAAGACGTTTCGTTTTTTTTATTTATTTACAGATACTGCAGGCCCTCCTCGGGCCCATGCAGGAGTGAAATACAAGAATACAATCAGACCATATATAGCTATACACTGAATAGTTTGGCATAATTGAAATAATATACAAATAATATGTACACAACTGGAAAGTAAGATCACTGTTTAGTACATATAGATTTATGGTAGACAACAGAATTGCACAATTTTTTTTTTCAATATACACAAGTCACTTAAATCGTACACAAATCAAGGTATTTTCAATATACATCACTTTTATAAAAAAAAAACTTAAACTTTCGATATGTTTCATAAATGAAGCCGTCGAGGCAGCATTCACTGCTTCTGCAGATAACGCATTCCAGTGAAAAATAGCGCCAGGAAAGAAAGCGAACTTGCGGACATTAATGTGGCTAAGTGGCTGCCGAAAAGTTTTCTCGTGATTCGTCCTTGCTGAAGGTTTTGAAGGTTGCTGAAGATAACGTTCCCGTGATAATTTGAATTCCCCATGGTAAAGCTGGTAGATGAATTTTAATCTGGATACTATCCTGCGCTGCTCAAGTTTTGGTAGGCTTGCCTTAATACGTAGATTTGTTACACTAGCCTGTGGGGAGTAAGCGGAATAAATAAAACGTAAAGCTAAATTTTGGACTCTTTCAATTTTTTTTAATCAAATATTGTTGCCAAGGGCTCCAAATAATGTCGGCATACTCTAATTTTGGTTGCACTAGTGCTTTATATGCTCTCAGTTTCACCGTGGGAGGAGTATTACGTAGTTTTCTTTTTCTCTTCAAAAACGACAATTTCTTTAGTGCACCCCTACACACGTTTTCAACATGCATTTCCCAGTAGAGGTTACTGGTGAGTGTGACTCCTAGATATTTCACACGATCAACTCTGGTGATGGTAGCATTTCCTATAGAATATGTAAAGTGAAAAGGCATCGTTTTATTGGTAAACATAATTGAATTTGTTTTTGAAGGATTTATTTTTAATCCCCACCTTGTACAGCAGTCGTCAATTGAGCGTAAGGCATCATTAAGTTTAATTTGGTCTGCTTCATTATTTATAGCTGTGTATACTACACAGTCATCCGCAAATAGTTTAATCTGAATCGGTGGCTCAACGCAACTATGAATATCATTGATATAAACTAAAAAAAGAAGAGGCCCGAGGACTGACCCCTGCGGAACACCAGAGTACACTTCCAGCTCTTTCGAGACAGCCATTTATGGTAACATGTTGTCTTCTGTTTCTTAAGTAGCACGTAATCCATTCTACAACCTTCCGTTCAACACCTATAGCTAATAATTTTGTTATTAAATTCTGATGGGGAACGACATCAAACGCCTTAGAAAAATAAAAAAAAATGGCATCGGTCTGACCTTTCATATTGAGCGTGCTAATTATTTCATCAGTTATTTCAGCCAGTTGTGTAACCGTAGATAAACCACATCTAAATCCATGCTGTTGGGCATAAAGTAGTTTGTTATTTTCTAAGTATGTTATGATGGCCTTAAATATAATGTGCTCAAATAATTTACAGCAAGTACTTGTTAAGGAAATGGGCCTGTAGTTGTTAATTTCCAAAGTGGAGCCCGATTTATGTACCGGGATTATTTTTGCCGAGTGCCAATCATCAGGAATACCTGCAGCGTCTAACGAAGTAGTGTAAATGCGATGTAAATATTTTGCCACCCAAACAGCATATCTACTCAAAAAAGTATTCGATATTCCGTCAGGACCAGGTGATTTCTTTACATCTAGTTTGTGCAAAAGGCAAAGAACACCATCCTCAGTTACCTCTACTTCTGGCATATGGCAATCGTAGTCGTATGACCGCAACTGAGCATGCGCGGCTGTCCGTGTGAAAACGGACTGGAAAAAGACATTAAATTTGTTGGCAATGGAAGTCGCGTCAACAATACTTTCTTCTGCGACTCTGAACTCTGAAATGCCTCGTTTATCTTTTGACAGATAGCGCCAGAATTTTTTGGGGTTCATTCGTCATGAATGACGGTAAAGTAACTGAAAAAAAGCTGTCCTTTGCCGATCGCATTAGTTCACGCAGCTTAGAAGTAAGGCTTGAAAGGTCAGTCGTGTTTCGACGTTTGCGCCGACGCTTAATTTTCCGTTTCAAATGAATAATTTCTCGCGTGAACCATGGATATTCCCTATTAATTCGTTTGTTTTTTTAGCGGCACATATTGTCGCTCACAAAAGAAGAACAATTTCTTTAAATTTTGACCACATTTGACTGACGTCATGAACTTGGCTAAAACAATCAAAACTCGATTCCAAATAGTCTAAAATAGCGTTATCATCCGCATGAGTGTAATCTCTGACG
>JALIZH010032781.1:337500-382726 GCA_030522465.1 Rhipicephalus appendiculatus | reverse complement strand
GCATTAGTGGCGATATTAGCATACGCTATTGGGGTCGTCGTGTTAACGCCGTAAAATCTCCCTCCGACGATCAGAATCGGGTTCATTCCCAGCATTCCACCCGCTGACCTCTGCAATCTTCCTCTTCGGAGATTGCCTGACCCCGTCGAACATATAAAAACCGGCTCATTAAAAGCTCTGCAAACATAACGCGGTCGGCGCGCTATACGTGCTTACCTTGAACGCGGATTAAAGCTAGCGCAGCCATCTTTTATTCCATAACGATAGCGGAGGAAATCTATAGCAGACGACGTTCTCGAAACAGAAGGAACAACAATGCAGTAGTCGTTCAGTGAGCGGTGTAGTCCCGTAAAATATGTGCGCTTTGTGCTTAAAGCCGAATGGTTTGCTTGCCGGTAATTTTTAATGGCTACAGCCTGTCTATAGCCGAGATATAGCCAAGCTCATGCAGGAGCCGGATTTCGGTCGCCGCCGTCTGATGTGCCTTCTGTTTCACTTTTGTTTTCGTCTGCTGCCGCTTGGCGGCGGGAAAAATAAAGGATTTCGTTAATCCGCTCGGAAAAATGCGTCGCACGTACGCGCGTGCGCTCCGCTGCGGCGCTGCATTTGCATACCTGCAAGTCTGTGAAGCGAGAAATTGGAAAAAGAATAAAGAACGCGTCTGGCAGGGCATGAGCGAATGGAATAGAGTGTACAGTGAGGATATATACTAAACTTTCGCAACAGGAGCGAGATGCTGCCAGACGTGAAAATGCCGTCGTCTGCTGCTGCGAGTGCGCAGACGATTTTTTTTTTTTTGCTGCTATCACGGAGCTATAGCTTCGATTGCGACGCTGGACAATACTTGTTCTAGCACGAAAAAAAAGCGTCATTGTAGTCTGCTTTTATAGGTCGTCGTCTGCCAGAGCGCTGATTAGCTAAAGTCAGAAATCGGCTACGAACATTTTGCTCTTCTTTCCACGAAGTAAATGGAAACTGCTAAGCCTAAAATGGGACAAATAACACATAGAAGCCGGTGGTAACTGTACGCAATGCACAAAAATGGGATAAACGCGATTAGGCAATCTTTCTTTCCATTCCGCGCTTCTAATAGAGATTCAAAGTATAAATTTCATGTCATTGTGCCTGCTTAGTGATAGGTATTGTGCTGTGGCCCCTTTGTTGGACTGATATCAAGCTGCAGCTTTTGACGTTTGCGACAACAGTGTTTTTTCAAGTGTCGTTCAGTGCATCTTTCTAACGGTTTTCTTGGGTCACACAAAAGAAGAAAGGTTTATGACAAATTATTGCGAAATTGATCAACGGGCCACACTCAGAAACAGATATAACGCTCCAAAGTACCTGCACAATATGTGTTAGGAGCTTATCTTCACGAATGCACATGGTCCATTGTTCTCTAAACAAATGCACATATAACTTGAGAGAAGAGAACAAACTTGAAAGAACGTGCCAACGACCTGACTTAAGGCCTCACCAAAGAACATAAAAAGTAATTTTGTGCACTGAAATGTCACGATGAAATTGTCGTGCCCGTAACATTTCGGAGTGAATCAAAGTGCTACTCCTTTTTAACTCTGTTTAACTCAACTGTGTGCTTTTGTTTTCGTTTGTCAGCAACATTTCACGCGTATGCTGTAAACGCAACGTTTCAAAGCGTGTGATGCAACTAGACCGGTGATCTTTTGTCAGAGTTGATGCGCTTAACTGGTTGTATATGATACGGGTTGTATATGAGGGTGTTATCTGATCGGTAGTTACCGTAGTATAATGAATAATTATAAGAAAACCCACAATATTTCGATCGCTGTCATTCCTTTCTATCTACTGATAGCTTGAACGGGACGTCATCGGCGCAATACATGGTTCCAACATGGCGGCTTAGATGACGTCGAGGCAGTTTAATCACGCGGCGATTAACCCGCTTCAGTGTGATAACGATCTCTCTGGAGCATTATTGGGCCTCTGTGAAGGAACAACGAAGGAACCAGCATGCGATGTACTGATAACAATGTCGTGACGTCACGACGTTCGCGGCGCAACATGTTGGTGCTCCAACGTGGCTGCCTTAGTGACGTCAGTGCGAGCCATCTATGGTTTTCTGTCGTTTAGTGCTTTGTCCTTAGTCATTATGTCGGTATGTAGTGGGCCAAGCTTCGGTATGCCCTAGGTAATTAAAATTAACGAAATTCGGTACACACGCATGCGCACAAACTGAACACATATGCACACGTCACGCGCGTTATATACAATTTCCTCAGACAGACAGACAGACAGACAGACAGACAGACAGACAGACAGACAGACAGACAGACAGACAGACAGACAGACAGACAGATGGACGGACGGACGGATGGACAGACTGACAAACAAACAAACAAACAAACAAACAAACAAACAAACAAACAGACAGACAGACAGACAGACAGACAGACTAACTAACTAAGTTAAAAAATCAATCAAAAACCGAATAAATAAGGTGAGTCAACAATCGAAGAGTCGTTTAAAGATGTGAAAATGCAAACAAGGAAACAAAACAAACAACCAAAAACAAGCGAATAAGTTGACCAAACAAGTAAACAAGCGAATGAGCAAGCTAAAAAATAAACAAACGGAATCATTTGCATGGCGAGCACGCGCATTTGCATTGTCGGCGTTCGGAAAAGAGCAGAGCGGTAAGCCGCCTACGCAAGGCATAATAAACCTGTCGTCGCTCCAAATTCGACGCCCTTGCGGACTAACGACCACATTTCGCTTGAAAGCAAGATCGTGCGTGCTCTATTGTGCCTGATGTGCTTTCTTTTATTTTTCTCCAGCCTAGCTGATAATGGACTGTTTACGGTCCACGAAAAGTTGCGCAAATGTGACCTCGCGTAAAGCAACGTTGCTTCGGTGTTTTTTTCGCATATATAGGTCATTGAACCCGCACAGAAGCGGCGCGTGACGCAGACCGAGTGACGATAACGCAAAAGCGAGCGACCGAAAAGTCGTGCCTACTTCATTTTACGCGTCGTTTTCGCCTGACTGATGGTTTACATAGAGCAGGCTATAAGCCTTTCGAGGCGTCCTATACGCTATGATAACCGTTTTACACTAGAAAGAGGGCGAAAAAAATGGAGTGCCAACAAGTTCCGCATGCGGTACTAACATGCTTATCCCCTATTTAACTCCTTTTTCCACGACATTCTACAACACCAAAAGAGGTAGTTGACAGCGATAGGATATACCGACACTCTTAAACCAAGCTATGCAGACATTGTTCGTCAGCAGCGGTCGCCTACCGACACAGTGACAGGATGTAGGTGCAGAAAAAACGAAACTGCACTCCTCAAACGGAGTAAATGTCGGCGACAAACAGTTACTCCCACGCAAAGGCACAATCTCTAAAGTTAGCATAAATGAGTGTAAGTATAGGCTATGCGAAATTCTACGGAAATAAGCCCTCAGAAACGGGTAAAGTAGGAGACAAGTCGTTACTCCCTCGCAAGGGGAGTAAATGTCTAAAAGTTAGCATGATAGCGAGTAAGAGAAGACAAAATTAAACTCCACCGAAATGAGCCCTCTGAGACGGAGTAGAGTAGGCGAAAAGCCGTTACTCCCCCACAGGGGGGAGTAAATATCAGCATAATATCGTGCTAGAACAGGCAAAACGAAACTCCACCGTAATGAGCCCTCTCAAACGGAGTAAACGTCGGCAACAGGCCGTTACTCCCACGCAAAGGGAGTAAATGTCCCAAGTTAGCATAATTGGGAGTAAGATCACATTAAACGAAAAACTACTAGCTGGGCCCCCCCTGAAAAGGAGTAAAGTAGGCAGGCGACGAGCCGTTACTCCCCCGTAAGGGAGTACATGTCTGAAGGGAGTAGGAACTGGCAAAAGGGAGTCAGAAATCGCACTCTTATAGAAAGGGGCGTAAATGGGGAGTGCTTCTGTTGCACAACAATAATAACGATGCATCTCGCGCGCTTTTGTTAAGCGTTATCGCCGGCATACTTACAAGTCACGAACGGCGTGAGCGCTGTCAGCGTGACGTTGCATTCTTGGTGTCGGAATGTGGTATATCTTAGAAGAATGGACTGTTGGGCGAGTTGGTATTCAGTTGGAGCTGGTGGAAGCGTATTTCATTTTAAAAGCTGGTGTTAGTTGTGTCGCTAAGCCCTCCGTGGCACTGCATCAATCAGAGTTTGGGTATCTTGATGCGCAAATGTAGTGGTCTTTGGGTTCGTGCACGCACGTATGGTTTTTTGGGGTTTTTCTTCCTTTATATTCTCGTGCTTTCAATAAAAAATGTCAGTTGTTAGTATGCGCTTGTGTTGTTCCCGTCTCTCTTCGTCCACGTTTTTCGCGCACTTTTCTTGAAAAGTGTGGTATAAGCAGCGAATTTTTTTTCAAGAAAGGAAACGCGTGCGAGTGACGTGACAATTATTGTTGTGTGGCAGAAAAACGCCACAAATATTCCAGTTTGCTTTACACTCTAAGAAATAATCGAGTAAAAAGGGTGTCTTTTTGCTACACAACTATAATCGTCATCTACCCCGCGCGCTTTCCTGGCGTTATCACCGCCGTCCCGGCACTTCCCGGTCACGAACGCCGCGCGCGTTATCGGCGTGACATAGCATTCTTGATAGGAATGTGCCGGGAGCCTAGTTTTCAAGAGAGGAAACGTGAGCACGCCAGATGACGATTATTGTTGTGTAGCAGAAATACTCCCAAAATACTCGACTTTTTTCTTAGAGTGTAGGTTGTACGAAGGGAGTGATTGGCGGCGATAGCACTTCGTCGTTCTTACGTACAGTAACGTATACGTATTGCGTTTTATGCTGAGCGGCAAAGGTCGGTCCTTTTTTTTGCAGTAGCTTTTACTTATCTCGTAATTTCGATTCGCCGTTTGTCGCGGGAGTTCAGGCGCTTCGCGGAGCTGCCAATATCGTAAGCATTTTTTATATTTAACCTCGAGCACCGCGTCACCTGTCACCTTCTCGATTAACATTCCAGGCGAGCGACGAATTCTTGTGCCTTACTGCGGGCCCTCTAGCGACTGACGTCGAAAGTGTCGCGCGATTGACAGCTTGACGCGGAGTAGTTAGCACGCCGGGCACATGTCTGAGATTCCACAGCTTTCGCATGGACGCTTATAGTTGAACAAGAAGAAGGTGAGTGTTATAGAAGGTCGCATAAAATAAAGGCAGAATTTAATCTTTTCTAGCAACTTTTATCTGTGATATAAGAAAAGCGGCCACCCTTACTTTAGCGACCCGGTTTACTGGTGTCACACCTGAAAGCGGGAAAATTTCGCTGACATTGCTTATTGACTAAAACGGAACGGCGTTCGACATATAATTGCAGAGTATAGGGAATTGCCTTACGCGTGTTTGAAGTTCTTGTTTTCAGACGGCGCATAACAAACGTATGAAAGGGTCACAATTTTCTCGAACAGTTAACCGGATGCGTGTGTTCGCGCTATCTGGAACATCGTTACAGACTTTTGCCTGTAATTGGAAAAAAAAATGTTTATATATGCAGAACAGAAATATTGTGGTTCGAGAGTGGGCATTTTGCAAGAGACCTGCTGGTGGAAAGATTTGTAGATCGATCTATATAACTTAAGCGTACCCCTCTGAGACCTTTTGTATATTGTACACATTGTATCTCAGATTACTTTCATTTGTTCTGAAGATTAATTCGTGAGTGATTTACGTGAAGAAATTAACGAAGCTTGCATTAATTAACCGGCGCAGGGCTGGAAACAGTGAAACTGGACGATTCTAAAGACTAATAAATATGGTTGCTTCTAGGTTGTTTCTAGGCGTCAGCTAGGTGATGCTAGGTTGTTTCTACGTTGATTCTCTGCGCAGAGAGGTTCGGGTCAAACCAAAGGCAGTCACCGACACGACACGGGTGTCCAAACTCCAGAGACAGAAACTTGCGCTGAAACCAAGCGTTCGCACCTCTCATAGATCTACGGGTACGTCGTCATTGGCGTAAGCATTCCATCGCTTCGGTGTCTTCTCGCAGCCGCCGTTGCCTTTCCCGTTCCCTAGTATTCTCTCGTACGTACTCGGGATCTTGGCTCACCGGCCGTCGCTTCGCAGCCATTTGCTGGGCTAACTGTTGCCTTGTTCCTTTTTAGCGGAAGTTGTGTCTAGCGGGATTTGCGCTTAAAATGCTCGACTCAGGCCCTTGGCCAAAAGCCCCCCCCCCCCCCCTGATATTTCGTTGGAGGGGGGTGTTTTAACGAAAATAAATAATGAAAGTAGGTGTTTTCTCCAAATAGTCAAGGCCTTCTAAAGTATCCCCCCCCCCCCCCCCCCCCGAAAAAATTCCTGGCTACGGGCCTGCTGTAGATAAGAGGAGTAGAGTTGATAAAAAAGCTATTGTCTCGGAGCTGTCCTTGGGTCTTGCGAGTACACGCAGGCACAAAACAAAACAACGAAAAGAAAAAAAAATTACACATTTTTGTAATAAACATCCCGGCTTAGTATATCAGTTGTCTAGAGCTCTCGCGTGTCACTGAAACGACGCAGCATTCCAGCGCGTAATCTTGCTGCCGGTGAAGAAGAAGCAGAAAACAAAAAAAGAAAAACAAAAAAAGAAAAAGAAAGGAAAGAAAAGAATAAGTAATCAGCGATCCTTATATTTCACACGTCCGTAGCCCGCAGCCATACACAAAGGCGTCGCCTCTGTATGGTGGGGTCGGTGGCTTCGGGGAAGGCCATTGTCCACTCACGAAGTCGCCGGCTCTCCTTCGCCACATCAACGAAGAAAAAAGAAAAAAAAACAACAACTGAGGGTTGTTTTGCGTGCGTACGCATACAAAGATGCGTATCGCCCAATTAATGACATTCCGGGCGTCATTATACGCGAGGATATGCGTGGACAGTCGACGTCGTCCATTGCTTGCTAGCGTGCGTGCGTGTTTGTGGAGGCGTTGAAGCAAAACATAATAACGAGAATGATAAGAAAGTGGACGGCGCTGGCGACGCTGTTCTGTGTGTGTGTGTGTGTGTGTTTTTTTTTTTCACGACCTTTGGGAGTTACATTTTGCCCAGCGGCGGCACTGTGAAAGGCGACTGCCTACTGTGCCGGATGTTTGCAGCGAAGGCTATGCCGACCGGCTGACCGCACGTGGTCTTTCGCGGCACGGTCGTTGAAACGGGTGTAGTTATTACCGCGTTCAGCTTGCTTCCCGCATTCGTCTGTTCTTTCCCGTTATAATATTCATCTTAAAAAAAAAAAAAGTATGGTCGTTAGCCGCGATTGTTGGGTAGATACGACGAACCTGCAATGGAGGATACCTGCAAGGCAGGTTTGTAGCTAGGGAGTGACCTAGCCCCTGCCTCCCCCCCTCCCCCCCCCCCCGAAATTCGGATGGAGGAGGTGTTTTGCCGATGACGAATAATAAAAAGGGGTTCTTCAAGGCCTTCAACAAGTGCCCCCCCCCCCCTCCCCCCCCCCCCTAAAATATTCCTTGCTACGGGCCTGCTGCAAGGTATCTTCCGTTCGCTGAACAAAGATTCATCCGTTTCCATAATGTGCCGTATGTAGAGTCAACAAATTAAGGTATCGCATGCTTCCATTAAAGGACGTTCGTCCGTTCCCGCGAAGTGTCTTGTATAATTCGTTGACATAAATACTATATGTTCAATCCCCACGGGTATCACCCGTTCCAGCTACAAAGAATCATCAGTTTTCATAAAATACTGTTGGACTGTTATCTACTGTTTCATTTCCAGAGGCATCGTCTGTTCCTTGAATAGAGCATCGTCGGTTCCCCTAGGTATCGTTGTCCGTTCCCATAAAACACTGTTCGTCTGTTCCCACAGGGTGCCTTCTGTTCCCACAACGAATAATCGTCGGTTCCCGTAAGGTATCGCATGTTCCCTGAAACATAAAGTATCATTCGTTTGTTTCCAAGAAAATCGTCTGTTCCCTCGAAGTATCATCGGTTCTCTCACTCATTGTCCAGTTTTCACGCTGCTTATAATATCACGCCCTTTTCTTTATCCCACTAAATACCGTGCTGGCCTAATACCGGCCGCTAGGTACCTCGCAAATAAATAAACGATAAATCGATAGCTGTCTCTCGATCCGCGCAGTTCGAAGGACTTGTTGATCTAAACGCCGATCCCTGCCGAGTTCGTTTTTTCTCCAGGTTCCTTCGTACGTATGTGTGCGTGATAAACTGAACTGGAATACAGCAAATATCGCAATGCATAAACCTCCGCATATGCAGTCTAAAGCACATTAAAACCAGGAATTAGTTTTGCTATCAATTTCGGGAAAATATGGTTTCTTTTGAGCCTAATGTAAGCTACATTGAAACTTTCCGAGGTTCGAACACGAAAGAAGTTAAAAAGGGATCGATCTTATGGGCTTTTATCAGCTTTATCTTGTCGACGCGAGGTGGAGTCTCGTCGTGAAGACGTCATCCATGCGCGTTCATTACTGAAATAATTGGGTCTCCATGCTGTCTTCTAAGCTGTCAACGTGGACTTTCTACGATGCTGTCCAGAATGGGAAAACAGCCTTTATCTCCAATGCTGACTTCTCGAAGCTGTCCTTATTTATTTTAGGGGCGACGCTCCTTAGGGTGTGGGTCTGTCCCTCCTCTGTAGTCGTAGTAGTAGTTGGTAGGTAGGTAGGTAGCCACGTGTAGTGGAATGTACCCACTACACGTGATAACGATGAAGTATAAGCGCGTTCCAGTATAGTGGAATGTACCCACTACACGTGATAAAGATGACGATGACGCAGTATAGTGGAATGTACCCACTACACGTGATAACGATGAAGTATAAGCGCGTTCCAGTATAGTGGCATGTACCCACTACACGTGATAACGATGACGATGACGCTGATGACCATGAAGTATAAGCGCGTTCCAGACCACACATTCTCTTTCTGCCATGGATGAAAACGATCGAGCTTCGCCCACTCATCATCATTGATTCGTGGATATGGCGTAATTTTTTTTCTTGCCGGCTTCCTCAAAATCGGAATCTGACGCTCACCCAGTTAGCTGTCTATGTAAGCGTCTACGGTAAGTACTGGAATACACCACTGAGATCAGGGGTAATAATATAACCGTGACTCATCATAGAATCCTCCAAAGTAGTTTTCCCCGAGGCTCTCCGGGAAAGCGAAAAATCCTTTAAAACGATCCGTCTTCTCAGATCGAGTGGCGTGAAGGAAACAGACCAACGCGATGCGCTTGGTTCGCTATTGGAATTCAAATGGTGCACTACGCGTGCTTCGTCGATTGCCTCTCCGTGTAGCCGAAAGACCTGTTTATCCATTTAAAGTCGCTTACGTCAGGTAGGAGAGGAAAAGAAAAAGATTGAAGAGATATACAGGCTGTAAAAAGGCGTCTAGATGTATAGTGAATACATCCGTCTGTGGCATACATCGTGACGGGACTGGAGATTGCACGTCCGGACGACACAGACGGTGGCGTAGGGCAGAAATTTATTTCGACGGTGGCACGTCCTTTATCCGAAGTGGGCATTGCGCGGGGCAAGTGTGGTCGAATGTCATTTTGTGCCTTGTATCCCATAATTAAGATATACAACGCAAAAAAAAAAAAACGACCACGTAAAGGAAACACATAGGACAAGCGCTGTCCTGTGCACAGCGCTTGTCCTGTGAGTTTCCTTTTCGCGGTCGTGTTTTATTATTTTTTTTTGCGCTGTATATATGAAGTATGCACAACCAACTAGCCCAGTCAGCTACTTTATTAAGTTGTATCCCATGGCAGAAATAAATTTCGGGAGGGGCACGTGCGTGGTGTGCAACTCTCTTGCTATACGCCACTGGACACAGACGGACGCGCTAATAACGGACGGCAGATGAACTAGGTTAACTAGGAACTTTATGGAAGAAAGACGAGGGCGATGAACAGGACACCCCTGCGCAACTGTCTTTCACAGAATTTGATGCACGTGTCCACGGAAAAATTTTCGCGACAATTATTAAGGCGAACTCCTTAGACGTCTCATTAAACACGAAAGTTGACCGCCGGCCATTGCTGGCGCCAGAACTGGCGATGCACAAAAATCATCCAGTCATGATGTCGCCATCAGTGATATCATTATCATGTCTCATATAACGAAAATTTGTACCGCCATCATGAAGTCGCTGTGACGGTAACATAACGTGACGTCACATTATGGCGTCATCCTTTTACGTCGTCATTTAGTCAAAGGTAGAGCGATCACGGAGGCCGTGCAAATCAGGTAGGGTGCAGAAACTTGCAATGCCCCCCCATCCTGTAGGCAGTGCAAAACCAAATTATGTACAGGAATCTTTCGGTTTCGGGAAGGGGGGGGGGGTAGGAACTGGCCCCCCCACCTCCCCCTTAAAACGTAGACTAGGAAATGAAAATTGTCGCTGTAGCGACGAATGCTTTCAATTTTCATTTCCTGGTTTACGTATTAGGATTAGGATTGTGAAAGATTCAGTTGTATCCGAAAGTTAACTAAATTCACTACTTGAAGAATACTACGAAGATTTCCCGGGCAAAATCAAGGGAGAAGAAGAAACGAGGTGCGCCACGGAATTCACCAAATTCCAAAATTTGCATCGGTGTTCAGAATTTTGACGACAAACATTAGCAAAAAACGGTTGTGATGGCCTCTATTTCCCCGTCAATACTACGTAGTATTTTTTTCGTAGTGTCTTGCAGGTTGCTCTGGTGATGCTATACTCATCACCAGAGCAACCTGCAGCTTTAAGGCTGTTACTACAATAGCCGGATATGGAACAAATCCTCCCGTTTCTTTATCATCAGTGCAACCTACTTACGGTAGCAGTTACGCTTATTACAGTTGCTCTTTTGCATGACCTTTGTGTCGCAGCGCTGAAGCCGACCGCCCGAACACGCCATTAGCAAACCAGTCATCACTCGTTATGATTCGTATGCAGCGGACTAGCGCAGCCGCAGGCGTAACGTTACCGGCTAATGTGGATCAAGTAAGTCGGACAGCTAATTTTATGCTCGACGGCGTGCCTGCATCTAATTAACGGCGCCCCATCGTTTTTATACACACCCACTGACAAGAAGAGAAAATCCCTGACGATCACTTATGTATATGTAGAATAACGGTCTGCAATTACCCGATACAGGATGTCTGTCTGGTTTGGGATCCTCCCCGTGTTTGAATTATTAACCGGACAATTTCCTACGTGAGCTGACTGGACTGAACATGCATATGATCGGATCTTAAACTGAAAAAAGCAATTGTAATAGTATTCAGTATGGTGTAACTAAAGCAGACTTTGCAATCGTCTAAGAAAATTCGCTGCTGTAACGTAATTATCGAGCGGACCACGATGTATGTTCAAGATTTTTATACATGTACTAACACGAGATTCCGCTGGCAGTTCTTGCTTTGACACCTCCTTCCATGTTGCATTTACTTTGGAATGGTGTAATAATAGATAATGTTGCTAAATACGCCATTGAAAACTATTTCTTAGTCTGTATGCTTAATATAGTAATCGATGAAGCTAAAAGGAGTTGCAGAAGGCGAGCATCGTTATATAACTTCATAAACAACTTTCAGAATGCTTCTCTTCACGTAGCTTTCCGCGATAGGTGTTCGATCTGCACCCTTCGATTTCTTTTCCTTCCGTAAACTCAACGAGTTGCCGCTGCCAGACGATGTGGCAACACTTTTACTCACCGAGCAAACGCGCAAAACTCCATTAACGTAGTTGGTGTCACCCAGATGCACGCGTATTAACACCTCCGAAACCAAAGCAAACGATGACTCACATTCACGTATCACGTGCATTCTGGAAGTCAACCAAGCAATTCCTCCTCCCCCCCCCACCCTTTGTCGCTGTCCACTCTCTCACCTCAAACTATTCCCAAGTTCTAGTTTTCTTGCTAACGACCCCGAGTCTCTCCGACCTCCGTGGAGTCGGATATGGGAAACGCCCGTAGCGCCCCCCTCACAGACCAAGGAGATCTTCTCCCTGCGGGCGCCATCTTCCTATCTCGTCTCGATATCTCTTCTCTAGCGCACGCAACGACTTTGCGGAGGCGCGTGCCTTGAAATCCTATCTCGCCAAACTCCGAACAAATAAAAAAAAAGTTATGGAAAGAGTCCCGTATAGGAGCAATCGGAATACACTTTCCGGATCCCCGAGCAAATCGACTGCAGAGATGGCGGCGTGTCGCGCCTCTGCGTGACCTTCCCTCGAGCGAGACACGTCTGCGAAGACATGCGACGAAAAAAAATAAAGCGCTTTAGGCCTAAATCAATCCGTCGAGTGAGATAAACCGCCGGGAATCACTGTGGGGTGGTGTTTCTTTTTCAAGGTGTACTGCATACTGCATGTCGCTTGCAGTGCAACAAGCATCATAGGCGTACGTGCACGTATGCGGAGGCTGGTTACTTATATATGATCGTTTTCTTTTTTTCTTCGATGATTCGAAGCCGGGATATGGTGATGCTCCAGTTGTAGGTGCGATCGTGTACAAGATCTAGAGCTTGTCTATATGCGTGTGTTTCTTCTAACGAGCCTTCTCCGCGAAGGAGTGATAGTGAATATACCGAAACAAATTGCGATGATAGTCTATATCTGGCAAGTCTTTCGACACCGTGTTATAGAATGGACATGCTGTCTGCAGTTGGTCTATAGGCACTGGTTCTCTTTAAATTTTATGTGGGCTATCTTTCCCAAAGAGCAGATCGCTGTGAGAAAAGATATATTGAAAGTGCCATATTTACACAGACTGTTCGGCATAGTCTACAGGGAGGCTCCCCTGCCCATGTTCGAATCAACAGACATCATGAAGTCTGGGAGGGAGTGAAGTTTTATTCTTAGTAGACCATGTTGTTTGTATACCGAGTTCCTTTAGCGAAGTAAAATGTACGGAAAGTGACATTTTTATGTGCGCTTTCATAGGTTGTGTGGACCCGTCCCCGTCGTGGGTGCGGCCCGCCGATGTCGCCCCCTAAGGGGGGGAGTGAGCGTCGTCTCCGGATCTAAATAAAGTTCTTTGCCTGCCTGCCTGAGGTCTACATGATGTCGTGGGATGCCTAATAGAGAAGCATTAGGCTATTTTAGGATAACTTATGACCTTACGGCCTTTAACTTATGATTACATTGTGTACACCCCAAGTTTCTCATCTTGGTGAAATGGGTACAGAGGCCTTTTGTCAGGTATTGTTATACCTTTAGCTTCTGTACCTTTCTTGGTGAAATTCAAGAAAAATAAAGCATCTGAATCTGAATCTGATAAATGTCTTGTGCCGACCGAAACTGTTCAGAAGGTCTACCAGGAGGCCTGTAGGCGGTCCTTTGTAAAGTAGACTAATCAGTAACAGTTCTTAATTTCGTGGCTGTTAATTTTTTTTGTATGGACTTTATGTATCCTAGGTAGATGACCAAATTATTGCAATTATCACGACAATCGGGATTTGACTTCGTATCGCAAGTACCGTTGCGTCGTGCAAGAAAAAAAAAACTGCAATCGTTATAGACTACAAGTTACAGATTTTGTGCAGAGGGCTTCTAAGAAGTCTACAGACATCTGTGAGACGTCTATAAACAGCTCAGCCCTGCGGACATGTGGCCCTATAGGAATTGTAGACAATTGCTAATGGATTGTTTCAGGACAACCCAATGGAAACGATGTGAGGTAGTGTATGCGATTATATGGAGACACAGTTTCGGTATATGCGAGAACTATAGAATCTATAGATATCCACAGTCTACAAACTGCATGAACGCCTTTCTATTGCAGTGTGCAATGCGAGACAAGGCTCAAGACCTTGAGTGAAGGTTCGGACAAATAATTCGACATTTCTCTGTGCATTTCACCAAAGTGCCTCTCTTGAGTTATTAATATAGCGGATCAAGGACTTATTGTAACTAATTGTGACAAATTGTGACTAACCACGAGCATGGTTGTCGCTACGGTTGTAGCTATTGCCAGTAACTATTCATGCATATTCAGAGTGGCTGCCAAAACGGATGTCAGTTAATTCGCCTTCCCTGCGAGAAGGTTTTGGAACACTCACCCGAATTCGCAGGCGTCCAGCAGTGAGATGCAGAAGGATAGGACCTTCTTATTCCCGGGCTTCTGAGATGACGCCAATCGAAGGTTACGGCAACCTTTTGATTCCTCAATAGATCCCCGAGCGAACTTCAGGACTGGGACGGTTGCTCTTGCAGTTCAAGTCTTGCGAACTTCTTACAACGTATAGTCTACAAGTCCACCAGTGCTACCTCATGATGACGAGAAAAACAAAAAAGTCACTATCGTAGTCGCTGACTGCCACTTAAGATGCGCCGTTTGATTGTAGTAACGCAGACCCAGCAAGTAATCGTAACGAGAGCACAAACACAGAAGCTCTTCAAACCTATGCGTATCTCTCGAAGGATCACAGCAGTTTCGCGCCGGAGCTAACAGGTGGTGACACGTTCTCTTCAAGCCCACTCGATATGCAAGATCTCTCGCTGGCCGATGCAGGTTAGATAAGCTCGGAGATGGTACGGGCCGTTTCCTGGATGACTGGTCCCCAATGTCACGTGTTTCCAAGCTTTGACTCACAACTCTGTTAAGTAGCCGGGGCAATCGGTTCGTTTCTTTCTTCACGTAGACCTTAGGATGACGTCTGGAGAATCCAGGACTCTCGGATGACGACGATCACTGGGGAGGGGGGAAGGATGTGCTTGATCCCGGAGTCACTGGGGTATGGACGATTTCACACACCGTATAGAAAAAATGAAAGAAAAAAAATACTCGCAGTAAGACCAACTCGAAAGTAAGCAGTCTCACAGTTAGTCCACGCTCAAGTTCACTGCGCCTCACTACTCCTCCATTTGTCGCTATAATGTCCGCCTCGTGATCATCATCAAAATCATCCTGATGGCGTCGTCGATGACGATCGGTGCGAATGTGCGAACACCGCCGCTCGCTGGCTCCTCTAGAGCTGAACTGTTGCTCCTCCGGCGAGCGAAACGGGATCACAAGAGCGATCCTCTCCAGCGACGTTCGACGGTCGTACGCACGGCGGCCGGATCCGCCACCACTTTACCGTCGTCACCACCACCACCACAGCTGCCCTAGCGCGCAGCGCACTCTCTCCGAGCGGTGAAAGCTCGGCTTTTTTCTCTGCTCTCGCTACGCGATCCGCACGCGGCGGTCGGTTGGCATCACTTCTTTACCACCTTCCTCCGTCCTTCCTCCTCCCTCTCTTATTTCCGCCGACCGGCACTAACGCCAGTTGGCGAGGAGGGTTGAACGCTAATCCTTCTCTCATCATAAAGAACGACGGCTGAGAAAGAAGTCTCGATGTAAGGGGGTGAAGGGGGGGGGGGGGGGCGCCACCGAAGCGAGGGGATGGATTTTCTAGATGAAAGGGGTGAAAGAAAGGACGGAACGTAGTGCGTAACTGTTTCTCTTTCTCTTTCTGTCTTGTCGCCAGAAGCGGAGAGTACCCAGCCGCTCAACGGTCGCTCCTCCGGAGCGATTTAGTATTCTGTAACTCGCCAAACTCCTGTTCTTTGAGCAGTAGCTCTTTGAGGTGTCTTGCTCAGCTGCCGAGGTGCAGTAGCTGCGAAGGTGTCTGCTCAGTAGCTGTTGAAATTTTGTGCTGTTGAGGTGGTGCGCTTCTTGCTGAGATGTTGAGATGCAGTAGCTGTGCGGTACCTGTTGAGGTGTTGATGTGTCTTGCTGATGTGTTGAGGTGCAGTAGCTGTAAGGTGTCTGTTCAGGGGTCTTGCTGATGTGTTGAGGTGCAATAGCTGTAAGGTTTCTGTGCCGGTGGCTGTTGTCTTGCTTAGGTGTTGAGGTGCAGTAGCTGTGAGGTTCTTCAGCGGTAGCTTTTGAGGTGTAAAGGTGTTGCTGAGGTGTTGAGGTGCAACGACTCTGAGGTGTCTGTGCAGTAGCTGTTGAGATACTGTGCTGTTGAGGTGTTGAGGGGCAGTATCTGTGAGGTGTCTGTGCCATCGTTGTTGAGCTGCTAAGTCGTTGAAGGAAAATGCAGCTACGGCGGTGCACTTCTTGTCTACTTCTTCTTCTTCTTTAAATGTCGCACTCTCTCGGGAATGACGAAAGGAGAGGAGGTGAAGGAATGAAAGAGTAGTGGTGGGGGCACATCTCAGGGTCGACTTCGATGCGACCGAGCGACTGCGACGACCGCCGGACGCTAGTAAAAAAGCAGCAGCAACAGCGGTGGCGACGTTCGGTGCGCTGCCAGCAAAACGCATGGACACAGCTTTTACGCAAGCGAGAACAGAAAGAGAGAGAGAGAGAGCGAGAAACCCTGTCGTCGGCCCAAATATTTCTTCGGGCTCGAGTATAGCTGAGCAGCCAGTCTGGCACGCACGTTTCGTACGCACTTTACGGTTGTCCCCGCTTGCCGGCGGCGCGTGCGTGCCCCTGAAAAGCTCAATTGCCTCGCGCCTTCGTATAAGCGTGGTCGTTTGTGCATGGTCGCTGCTCGAATGGTGGTGGCCATTGGACTTGTTGACCGGATGTGGGTGATGCTGAACCTTCGCGGAGGGCGGGGGGGGGGGTGCCCTATCTATCTATCTATCTATCTATCTATCTATCTATCTATCTATCTATCTATCTATCTATCTATCTATCTATCTATCTATCTATCTATCTATCTATCTATCTATCTATCTATCTATCTATCTATCTATCTATCTATCTATCTATCTATCTATCTATCTATCTATCTATCTATCTATCTATCTATCTATCTATCTATCTATCTATCTATCTATCTATCTATCTAGTGCTCCTCTACCTACTATAGAGAACGAACTCGCAGGTCCAGCGGACTGAGCCATTCCGAAAGTACATATCCAACCAACGAATCAACCAACCGCTCCTGTCATTCATTGAGTAGATCAACTTGTAGCGTATGTTTTGCTTAACTGGCGGGAGAAAGGTTGTTCGATGTGAGGTTGTTACATCTAGTGATGGAAATGAAACGTACGTGAAACGATATTCAAGATTGTGCGGTGTACACGCGTGTGGTTAATCATACGGCAACAACTGGGCCCGACTAAAGGACGGAGCCTGCGTTACAGGACGTGTAAGTTCCACATTCGGTCATCATCATCATCAGCCTCCGACTACGCCCACTGCTGGGCAAAGGCCTCTCCCATGTTCCGCCAATCATCCCGGTCCTGTGCTTTCTGCTGCCACGTTATACCTGCAAACTTCTTTATCTCATCTGCCCACCTAACTTTCTGTCTCCCCTCACGCGTTTGCCTTCTCTTGGAATCCAGTCAGTTACCCTTAATGACCAGCGGTTATCCTGCCGACGTGCTACGTGCCCGGCCCATGTCCATTTCTTCTTGATTCGGTACGTTCCACTTAGTGGCGTTGCCAGGGGGTGGCACACCTGTTGAAAACCTTGAAAACCCAGTATTTTCATTATTTTTTCTCGGTAAACACTTCAAAACCGTGTCATACAACAAGGACAGCAACTAACACACACAAACGACTAAGCATAATGTACATCGACAGTCTAGTGGTACTATAACTGCTAATTCGCCATGGTAACTGAGTTCGCGTGTTTAATCCATGTCAGACATCTATGAAATCGCTGGTTTCAGGCTAAGAACCTTAAGTTCTGGCAAGTTTAATGTAAGTTGTTTATAGTAGCAGTCAGTCAAAAGTGACATTTTACAGACTAAAGCAACGAACTTTTATTTTCTCGTTAAGCTTATTTCAACGACAATCGCAGGAAAAAAAACAACAAAAAGCTTGGAGGAGTACTGACACCATTTTGAGGTATAGCAAAATGGGTCGTTTTTCGTTTACGTGGTATGCAGTGAAAACACTTTCCACATACCTGAGTCCGACAACGCACATAGCATATTTTACTTGGATTTTTAAAGTTTCATCGCCCAGCATCTGCAAGCCAGCCCCACCGCAATAAACATTATCAGGACGATTCAGTACAGTTTACTGGGTTTGCGAACTCTGCGTCCTGCTTCCAGCCTAAATCGCAGAAATCGCTGTCGGAGTTCCTGTGCGACAATGCACTCATCGTTATTTACATGCTCCACGTGCGACTATGACCACATGTGACAGAGCTGCTGCTACTACGCCGCGGGTTGCTGTTTCTCCATGACGTCAGACTGTATTTACACGTAACTTCGAAACCGCCTACTCAATATCGAAACCGAAAGTGTTTTTCTTAAAAGTAGCGGTATTGAAAATATAGTCGATGCATTCCCAGGCATCGCAATACTCTTTTTTGGGGTTCCCGATACCAGTGCTTTTATTTAGAGCGACAATACGACAATATTTCTTATTCATGTTCAGTAAAGCTTTTATTCACTCCCTCTGACTCTGGCTGGTGCTTCCCTCTTCGGTAAGTAAAGGGAATACAGATTCCCAGTGGTCATGTGGGTGGAGCTTGTAGTGAATTTTTTCGGTTGTGGACGGGTATATATCACTATGCGGAATGATTAACAGCGAACTGTCTGCATGAATATCAAGCACTGTCGGAGGTATGCGCTCGCGAAGTTGCACCGGGCCCCCCTCAGGCTGTCTTGGCGAAGGCTTGTCGTCGGCCAGTGCGTCCGACCACCCTGGCGATAGGCGGTCGCCCAACTCCGCCCTTGGAAGATTGAGGTACGCGAATGTATTCGATGCTACCGCATTCACTCGTATCTTACTAGCAGTGGTTAACACTGCGTAATGTAGGCTAATTCATGGCTTATATCGGCTGGCGTTGGCTGAATAACAGGTAACGTCGGCCAGTGCTGGCTTAACGAATGAATGAATGAATGAATGAATGAATGAATGTTTATTTCGATACTACATACCACATATTACAAACGCTTGTCAGACCTGTAGCCAAAGGATAGTTGAAGGTCCGACAAACAAACAAACAAGCAAACAAACAAACAAACAAACAAACAAACAAATAAACAAGCAAGCAAACAAGCATACATACAAACAAACAGACATGCAAATGCTAACATTGCAAAGGAGAAAAAAGAGTAGTCGGGAAAATATAAACGAGGGTAGATTGTCAATCACAATCAAAATGAAGATATAGTGAATACGTTGCAACGTACACATCTACAGGTTGTACAAAATGTCAGCTGACATTGCCATTTTGAAGAAGTTCTTTCCCATATCTCATGTATGAGCCCAGAGCGTTTGGTGCCATTATTGACACATATTATACCTATATACAAAATGCCAAATTCTGGACGCGGATTCTCAAATAGAGTTTTTGTTTCGTGGTTATGTATCAACGCATGGTGACCACAGGGCATGCCTCACGACAAAAATGGTTGACGCCAGTCATGCCTGTGGAGCTCATGAGCACAATTATTTAAAAAAAAAAATGGCCGCGTATCTGCGTGCTTCGCTGCAAATGTCGTCGAAAGACGATGGTCTTGTGCCGGCCGTACTACTATGTTTTGCCTTGCCTCAGACAGCGCCTACTCTATGTTGAATTGGCCGCATCTGGCTGGCATTGATAAAATAGAGGAGGCGCTGCGCGAGATATGGACGCCATTGAAAAAACATGAGCTTGTGCTGAACCAAGGGCATTACACCGTGAGCAAGGGCCGCTGCCAGCGGCTGCACCTTATCGTCGGCACAGGGCTTTTTCGTGCAAAGCGTCGCAGTTTGTGCACAGCGTCGCATTTTCAGTGCAGCCTAAAAAACACTAGGGTCTTTAGAATTGCGTACCTATGTATTTTCTAATAAAAGAACACACGGCTTGACACTTACATGTTAATGTTGCGCCTCAGGTATGCGTAGTATTTGCTTTTTGATCGAATATACCCACAAGTATGAACGCAAGCGCCAGTTCAGGATGGCTGGGCGTTCAGAAAGTGGTTAAACTTTGGCCGAGTAGCTGAATCGGGTTACGGACAGACAGACAGACAGACAGACAGACAGACAGACAGACAGACAGACAGACAGACAGACAGACCAAAATTTTTGCGTTGAAGTATCCCAAGAAAGACTATCGTCTTTAAAAATGATAAGAAAATAGGCCGAACAGAGTCATGTGCGGGCCGCGGGCCGCGTGTTTGAGACCCCCTGGGTTGGACACAGGGTCTGCATTTTCTTACGGGCTGCTCCCAGCATACTTCCTGTCCCTCTAATAGCCCAACAAATGTTGTCACCACCATTACGACCTTCATTCAGATCTCTATCGAACGATGCTATCGCATACACTTAAAACAACATGGTTTTGTTTCCGCGTTGCTAATTTTTTTCCTATTTCTTCCGTCAGCTCGGTGACAGTGACGATGGCGTGAGTCTTCAAACGACGTGATTTCCTAAGACGCATTGGTTCGTCGCCTCGTGAGATCGGCGCGCGCGCACCACTCATGGCTCACACCAGATTTGTCTTGGCAGCGGCGCTGACGACGCGGCGTTCTTGTTGGACACGAAAGCTCGCTCGGGATAAGCTTTTAGTCTCGCCAGTATACGTTCCAGGGACGGAGGGCGTTTTAACAGTTCTTAGTGGACGCTTTCATGACCGGGCGCCGTCGTAGATCATAAATGGGCATGTGGCACAAAAAGTGGATGAATCCCACTATGGATACGTGCCACTCCTCGCACCGCTCCCACTACTCCACTGCTCCCAAAACTCACCACTACGCCCACTACTACTCCCACCACTCCTTCCACTTCATTCAACCACTTCGTTCCGCTTAATTCCCTCTTCATTTCACTTTATACCGGTGTCACACGTTCACTTTTGATCGCGATCGGGGCGGACCCGGATCAAATGTCTCGATTGTGATTGGCTCCTTTACTCTAGGTGCACAAACGAGCCAATCACTGTCGAGAAATTTGATCCCGATCGGGCTTGATCGCGATTAGTAGTGCACTGTGTGACACCGTATTATACCTGGTGTCACACGTTCACTTTTGATCGCGATCGGGGCGGACCCGGATCAAATGTCTCGATTGTGATTGGCTCCTTTACTCTAGGTGCACAAACGAGCCAATCACTGTCGAGAAATTTGATCCCGATCGGGCTTGATTGTGATTAGTAGTGCACTGTGTGACACCGTATCATTCAACCCCACTTCATTCAAACACCGCTTCATTCAACCAGCTAAAATAATTGGCGAAGCGAAGGCTTCTTTGTAAGCCAGCAGCTTCGTTCGCTGTTTCACCAGTGTCCGGCGAGCGGTGCTGGCTGATTTTTTTTTTTTCAGAATGGAGGGCGGGTCTACAAAGAAGGCGTTATAGCACCGGCACGGGCGTCGGCGGTTCACGACGTTCTTGGAACGAGTCCCGGATGAAACGGCTTACTTTTGGAGCGAGATGGCTTTTGGAACGGCGCACCGCCTCGGTTCGGGCGAGAAAGCAAAAGCTCGTTCGAGATACTGAAGTCGTGTATATATGCATGACACGGTTTCCGTTAGGCGACAAGGAGAGTAATTTTTTTTCGTTTTCTGGCGCTCTGTCCTAGAACGTGTTGCCTGTCGATGATGCAGTGGAACGCGTAAGGTGAAGCTCCAGGCTTGTATCTGAAGGGCTGTGCTTTGTCGGGTGGTGGTGCCTGTTGGCAATGGATAGATGGATGGAAAAACTTTGTTATGGTCTCTCGGAACGCGCTCTATTGCACGCTGTGGGCCGCTTCCACGTCGGAACAGAAGTAAAGTCTTGGGAAAACTATTCAAAGAGTACGCTGTCGTTGTTAAGACACAAGCCTTAGATGCCTCATAAAACTAGAAAGGTGATCGTCGGTGTCGGTGTTAATACAAAGTATGCAAAAAGTCATCATGGGATGACGTCATCATGATGTCACAGATCATATAGGGGGGGGGGGGTCAACCGCTTTTTAGGCATGTCCGTTCGTGTGTTTGTACGTGTGCGTGTATATCAACACATGCAAAACTGCAAAATTTCGATCGGGTGGGGGGGGTTGATTTCAACTCAACCACTCCCGGCTACGCCAGTGTCACACATCGTCAATATGACGTCGTCACGACGTGGCTGTGACGTCACACGATAAAGTCGCATGGTCAAGGGTTCACGGAGGTAGTGCAAAACCACGTGAGGTAAAGAAAGCTTCCAGGGGAGGGGGAGGATCAGTGCATTGACTGAGAAGAAAAGGAAGATGGCTTTCGCCTTCGAGTCGTCTTAGGGAAGTACGTAATGGGACCCAGTGAATTTTGTCTTTGCGAGCTGTTCTTGTGTTACCGTTTGTCCATTTGCGCACTTTCGGAAGCCACTTTCATAGGCGTTCATATAGTTCAACGGAAACGGTCGTTCTGGCGCTAATTGATTTACGTTCCTAATTCGTTTAAAAGCCTTCGCTTATTCACGTAGTAGAGAGTATACAAGAATAGGAAAGGTAGCGCGGTCGATTAACGGAAGGTCTGGTTTTATACTCCACACTAACGCACAAGGGAAAGGAGTAATACAAGGAGTAAAAAGTTGCCCACAAAGGTGTATAAGTGGTGTTTGTTAAAAAAAAAAAGAACGTAATTGGGCTGCAAATGAATCTTCTGAACATGCTTAACGTCGATCTCTCTCTCACTCTCTTTTTCTTTTGGTACTGGATCCTGCTTCACTTGGTACTAATTTGCATTATAACTACTGTTATTCAGCGAACGTTTCTACGTTTGTAAATAAACAGGTGACATCATCATCAGTACTAGCCTGACTGCCCCCCTACTGCAGAACGAGAGTCCCTTCCGTACTTCTCCGATCGAAACAAACAAACAAACAAATAAATATAAAACTAAATAAACAAATGAGATCACAATACAGAAGTGGCGAACGTAAGTGCGATGTCGTCCCCCATAAACCGTTCAGGCGCACGAAATAAAACCGTATAATCAACGGAATGAGCGAAGCTTATTTGCGTTACTAATGAGGAACACTCCCTCGATCGTCCTTGCACGCTTTGACGCCCAGCAGAGACGCATTAGAAGCAGCGGAGATAAATAAGTAGTGCCTAACCGCAACCGTTCACGCCTGCGCATTAATAAGCCTTAATCAAGCGCGCGAATAATCACGCGGATCTTGTATACGCTGACGCGGGCATCGCAATTCACGCTATTGTGGGTCCTGAAAGAGCACTTCATTTGCAAGCGCGGAAGCAATGATAACGAAGAGGTGCTTGTTCGTCGACGCGGGGCAGTGAGCAAGTGGTGATAAGAGTGATGGAAACGTCGCTAGCGAGAAATGAGTGACTGGAAGAAAAGAAAAAAATTGGTGGACCCTTAAGCTTCGCCTTTAAGAGTTGAACGCGATAGCGATATCCTGTCCCTAGTCCGTACTTCAACCACTTAGTGCATACTTGCTATGCACCCACTACGTGGTGTTAAGGGAATACGCGCAATAACGTGTGTGCCTTTTGTAATGGGTGCACGGCTTTGAACCACAATGTCGTTATGATATTCACATGTTCTGACGCCCGATGACAATGTACGCTTGTATCACGCAATAGTACTGCGGTATTATATGTTGTATTGTGACGTATGTATACAGGACGCGTGTGTTTGTGAAGCACGAGTTATTTTAACTGCATTACCAAGCAGAGGAAGCTATTTTCAGTGTATCTTCAAGCACACGCATGGCTGTGTGGTAGAACACCTGTTTGCCACGCAGGCGGCCTCTGTTCGATCTTCACTCAGACCCGGAAATTTTTATTATTTATTTTATTTGCATCTTTCTCGATTTTTCGGTCACGGAAAAGATGATGATTTTTCGCTCACAACCAACGACGCCGACGCCGGAATTTCTGCGAAACGAGCTATTTAACGCTATCGCGTTAAAAGGAGGAAAGAAAGAGCAGATGAAAGTAAGCACAAAGATATGAGGCAAAGAAAGCAAGAAGAAAAGAAAGAATGAACGATGGGAGGATACTAAGGAATATGTAGGGAAGGAAAGAATGATATAAGACGAAAAAGGAGGGGCAGAAAGAAAGCATGAATGAGAGGGGAGGGGGGGGGGGGGGGGGGAATCGCAATTTCACTACAAGCGCGAAGCAGTGAATGCGATAGCTACGAATTGTACTGTTATACGAAGTAAGGCTATCATCAAATTCCATTTGGATCCGACCTGGTGTAACTACAAAACGGTGGCGTAAGCATAGCGTGCGCAGGTTTCTCCACCAGGGGGCGGGGAACTGGGCGGAGTTTCACCGCTGCGTACTACGCTGTAATGTTTGGCTCACGTGTTCTCGGGAGCTTCGACTACCGATCGGCAGCGTTTTCTGACCATGCACAAAAAGTGTTCCAGGGGCCCCGTTTAAAGAAGCACCAGGTGGTTAAAATTCCCGAAGCCCCCCTCCCTGACGGCGCCCCTCATAATCGTATCGTGGCTTTAGAACCGTTAAGCTTCAGACAGTGTCGTTATTAGGATTGTTATGACCTCACTAGCCAATCACGGTACATTCGTGCGCTCACAGCTCCGCTGTCCGGCGGTTTTCACGGCGTCGAACTGGGTGATTTTTTTTAATCACTTTACCGCATGGCTCTCTCCATATCCAGGGCATCAGTGATGAAACGGAGCTACCAGGTTTTTCTGGACGAAGCCTAATGGCTCGTCCTTCGATGCGATCGCGTTATTCGAGCTGTTCGTGAGGTTGCTACCGGATATGTTAACCCTCCCTCCCATCGAGCAACCCCTTTACCCCTTACATCTTCGAGAGAGTAATGAACACCACTCTCGTGAGCTTCTGGCGCGTGTCGTTTGTTGCGAACCAGAGTTCACGCTTCCTTTTTTTTTTCATTCGACCCTGCCAGGCAGTACGATGGATCGGTCTGTCTCGTGCGTCTTCTGTGCTAATGAACCTTAACTTCTTTAACTAGGACAAACTTCACCGGCCGTTCTGCCTTCTAGGTTTCGATGATAATGCATTTCCAAGCAGATTCGTGACTCGAAGTGCGCGTACGACGCCTGCAAACCAAACGCGCCAGGAGACGATCGCTTGACCTCGACGCATTCTCGCGTGTCGCATTAATAAGTTCGCAGCCCGATTACACGAGTTCCCTATTTTTTTCTTAAACGTAACGTATCCGTAATTTGTTGTGCGGTCTTTTCTTATGGTCATCTCCTTTTGCTATTTCAATTGATTATTGGTCTAGTTCGTTTTGTTTTACGAAGGAGCCGAGCTTCACGGATAGATAGATAGATAGACAGACAGACAGACAGACAGACAGACAGACAGACAGATAGATAGATAGATAGATAGATAGATAGATAGATAGATAGACAGAAAGACAGACAGATAGATAGATAGATAGATAGACAGACAGACAGACAGACAGACAGACAGACAGACAGACAGACAGATAGATAGATAGATAGATAGATAGATAGATAGATAGATAGATAGATAGATAGATAGATAGATAGATAGATAGACAGACAGACAGAAAGACAGACAGATAGATAGATAGATAGATAGATAGATAGATAGATAGATAGATAGATAGATAGATAGATAGATAGATAGATAGATAGATAGATAGATAGATAGATAGATAGAACACTCAGCATTCTCCTCCTGTACAGCCAGCCGCAGTGGACACTGTCCGCGGTCACTTAGATCAAACTTGCGTGACCCATTAGTCTCAATGAGATGCAGCCGTTAGCTCCGAATAAAAAAAAAAAGAACATAGAACAAACGAGGAGGGTGACGGGCAGCTGTATACTAGATGTAATAACCAGTTTGTTTGTTTCTTTCTTTTTTTACGAGCCTCGTCAAGATTTCTCTTAGCGTGCAACCACTGTTCGTGCAGCCAACCAGATTTTCGAACCTCTGATGACCTCGACGCTGCGTGTACTCGTTAGCCGAATCCAGTGCTCTGTACAGCGCACGCGAGTATTCTTTAATCCCGACGAGGAGACCTCGCTGTAAAACAACGTGCGGCTGTGAATCTGTAGCTGACCCACTAGTGGTTCTCTGAGCTGGCAATAAAGGGCGTGAAAAAAAAGAAAAAAAAATCACAGCATATCCGCGGAGTGAATGATGATGCGTGGGCGAAGCTCCGGAGGTACATCATCGAAGACGTGATGGTGGTTGGTTGCATGTGGTCAAACGATATGCATGTGAGACCATATCGCGATGCCATGTGTTGTATGGCATCACGATCGTCATCGTCATCAGCGTCATCGTTATGACGCATAGTGGGTACATTCCATGTACCCACTATGCGATCGCGATCGCGATCGTCATCGTCATCAGCAGGTGGCTACTACATACAAGGGACGCACGACCGACAGGCTAAGGAGCTTCGCCCCTAAAAGAGAAAACACTTGGACGTAAAAAGCGAACACACTGGACAAACGCTGTCCAGTATGTGGAGCGTGCTACGCGGGCCAGACGAGCGATTACGTGAACATGCCAATGATTTCCGAAATGGTAAGGAAGGCCTTTTGGCACTGCAAGTTAGCACGTGTTCGTGCTAGCATACAGTGCCCTGTGAAATCGCTAACGTGCTACTCTGAAATCAACAAGGCGAAAGAAACGCGAGAATTGGCCATCAACGTCAACACGAATTATGCAAGAAATGATCATCACGTGATGACGCCGCCATGACGTTGCAGGTCACCAAAAATCGAGACCAGACCATCACGTCTCATGATGGCGTCATCACATGGCATCTTCGCTTGGTCAAAGCTGGGCCGATCACGGAGGCAAGTCAAAAACCAGGTGTGCTGCAGAAAACTTGCAGTGTCTCCAATCTTGGAGGCAGTGAAAAACCCCGTTACAGGGGCAGAAAGCTTTCGTATGGGGGTGAGTGCAAGGGCCGTACCCAGCAGTTTCTTCCGGGCGGGCTTTGTGTGTAGAACGGCTAACTTTGGCGAGTGGTGGTCCCTGTGAAGGCGTGTAAGTGTTTCAGTATTTCCCGAAAAGCTAGACCATGAAAAAGATTTCGGGGGAGGGGGGGAAGCGAGAACCCGCTCACCTCCCCCCCCACCCCCCCCACTTAGTTGGGAACCCCTGGTGCGTGGGAGCATAGGCGTGCGCACGAGGGGGGGGCAGGAGGGGCGGCCGCGCCTCCACAGTCACCTGAGAGGGGGGGGGCGCAAAGTCAGCCCCATACATTGACATAATAGGGACGGGGATGCTGCGACTCGGAGGGGGGGGGGGGCGCAAAGTCAGCCCCTATACATTGACATAATAGGGAGGAGAGGGCGCTGCGACGAACCTTCGCCCCCCCCCCCTCACCCCCCACCCCCCTGAAGGGGAACCCTGTGCACGCCTATGCGTGGGAGGATCAATGTATTGACTGACAAGAAAAGGAAGAATATGGCTTTCGCCTTGGAATCGTCTCCCAGGCGAATGCATACGGGACTCCGTGAAATTATTCTTTTTCGCGAGTACGAGACCTGATTCGAGTGGAAGCGGAGTACGGTTATGAAGCTCGTGCCTGACATATGACGCTACTTTCCTACGTGCGAGGCCAGTGGACTGGGGCTAACGTTTCGTGGAGCTAGACTTTCAGGTTATGCCGGCATTCTGTAACGCGTTCCAGACACGCACACACAGACACATATATACATGTGGTGTTTGTACGGTGTTTGAGATGCTACTGGGTCGACCATCTCCTGCGCTCGGGCCTTCGACGAGCACATCGTAAATCCACTGACCACGGACGGATTGCAGCGGTTCACCGTCTCGTATATCTTCGTGCCTTCCACATTCACTGTCTCCCCCCTGTCCTACCTAGCCACCCCTCATATCCCCCCCCTTTTCACGGTGATTTATCACGATTCTTTTTTATCTACGTGGACATTTCTTTGCAGTTTCGGATTCTCTCGATCGTCGGCCTTGTTGTAGATCGTGCAACCGTTTTTCGTGCCTGCCTTTGCATTTCGTTTCTCCTAGACGGCGCAAGAAAATTAGCGCGAGGTTTTGTGGTCAGGTACTGCGCGTGCCTGGAATCCCCGATGTAGAAGAAGGCGCCCGATTCCTGGGGCACGCTTGCGTTAATTTGTATGAGTAGCAGTAACGAAGAGCCATCGACCGCCGCCGCAGCTGCGCGAGGAAAAGTTCTGGGGCACATTCGCGCTGTAGCACAACATTCCGGCCTTGTAACAATGTCGAATTGTAGTAACTGTGACAGTGGCGTAGCCAGGGAGGGGGGGGGGGGGGGCACACCGTACCCGTGCCCCACCCCCGAAATTTTTTTTCACCATGGCATACAGAGCGAGAAATGGCCATTTCAAGAAGGTGCCCCCCCCCACAATCAAGAAGTCCCCCCCCCCCCCCGAAAAAAATTTCGGGCTACGCCCCTGAACTCTGATGATCATCACTGTCACACTGAGAAAGTTTGACGAGATGCAAAATGTATGCGGCTATGAAAGGTGGAAACTTACGCATGTTGGTAAGTCATGTTGGTAGACTGTTAAAAGTGAGCGCCCATATTTGAAAGAACATCTTATGCGAAGAAATTGTCGTAAGAGAATACTTCAGCCAATCACGATGCGGGACATATCATTGGCGAAGCCGACTGACCAATGGTGAAACACACCTATCAAATAGGTTTTGTGAATCGCGTGTGCCTTCTTCGCTAGTCCTTGTCGCGCTGTTCTTACATCTACCTGTCCGGCATCACGTCCGCAGTTGCATTTGCCCTGCATGTACGTTAGTCGAGAAGCATCCTAAACATGCGCTTTGTGTAAACAGCGACTACAGTAACTATAGTACGCTACTATTGCTACCTTTAGTACTATTACTGCCACTACCGATACTGCTACTCTACTACTGCTTCCTCTGTTGCTTCAACTACTAGTACTACTTTTACCACCACCACCACCACCACCACCACCACCACCACCACTACTACTACTACTACTACTACTACTACTACTACTACTACTGCTACTGCTACTACTACTACTACTACTACTACTACTACTACTTCTTCTTCTTCTTCTTCTTCTACTACTACATTACTGCTGCTACTACAACAACGAACAGAAAAAAATGGAATGATGAAATGATCAGGCTTACCTTCTGGCGCTCTAAATATTGAACTCGTGTTGTTATGAACTCAGCAGCAGTTTCGGTCAGACATCCGAGAGCAACACCAGTGTGTGTATACCAACATTGGCGATGCAATTTACAGTTGAAGAATTCCAACTATACGCTACCGGGGTATCAGTCTGTCGTTCCACGTTCGCTCTCTCACGCAGGCCTTGAAGCTTGCAATGAGCAGCATCAGCAGTGAAGATCGAGCGATGCAGTGCGCACCGTTAGCAAGAGAAACAGAGTTAAAAGGCGGTACCAACAACAACTAAAAAAAAAAAACAACAACAGAGAGAGAGAGAGAGAGAGGGAAAGTGGTGCATTTTCCAGCGCTTCCTGAGTCCGGGTTTTCATCTTTACTCGTGGACAACAGATAAAGAAGGGATGGTTATTGTAGAACACCCTGGTTGTTGGATTTCGGCTGGTGTTGACGTTCGCACCGCGGAGGGTCCTAAAAATAAAGTCCGGTATTGCGAAACGAACTCGTTTGAACCGGGAAACAATGGTTATAAGATACGGATAGCAGTTGTCAGTTGCTGTCATTTTCTGTTGGCTGTTTAATTGGTTGATTTTATATTATCCTTTTGTATAATACCCTCACGCAGTGCACCTTACTTTTTTTAGTATATTTTACGTTCGTGAGTTCAAGTTTGCATGTTCTGCACTAATCGATGCTTTACCTTGTTAAGCTGTTATTGTATATTTATCTCCATTATGTGTTTGGTTCACTGCCCCTCTTACACAATGCCCCACGAAGGCCGCGTAAAGTGCTGATAAATAAATAAATAAATAAATAAATAAATAAATAAATAAATAAATAAATTGAATTGCAGCTGTGCAATCCACTTTTTTCATTTTCCTGCGTTGCGCTCTGCCGTCTTAGGCAATTGGGGCGGAGATCTTCGAGGTGATCCGGCACAACCGCGATCGCCAGAACAAAAGCCTCCGAGATCGGGGCCACAGCGTTTGTCGTCTTTGCTGCTCAGGATAAGTGCGCATGCGCCGTGGCACCGGGAGAAAAAAAATGTACACATCTCCACGAAGTGAATCATGACGAGTGGGCGAAGCACTGGGGATCGTTCTTACCGTAAATCACCGCTGACATTGCCCACTCGCGCATGTAAATGAGTGACAACGCGTGTGTACAGTATATACAATGTGTTTTTGCCGTTGAGCCGCCGCTTCCCTGCGCCCTAAACTCCTGGGTGGCAGCTTGTTGTCGGCGTTGCCGTTTTGCCGCTGCTTCCCGAGCTCTCGCCCCCCGGGGTTAGCTTGCTGTCTGCGTAGACGTTGAGCCGCCGCATGCCGCGCTCTCGCCTTCGGAGTAGCAGCTTGTTGTCGGCGTTGCCGCTTTGCCTTTCGCGGGCGAGGGCGCTTTCACGATCGTTTTCATCCATGGCAGAAAGAGAATGTGTGGTCTGGAACGCGCTTATTCTTCATCATCATCAGCCACAGCACAAACAACTGAGTGCACATAATGCCTTACAGATGTGTAGCGGGTACCTCGCTTATCAGCAGAATGGCATAGTGGCATAGTGGGTGCTTCCCTACTTCATGAAAGTTACGGTGGGCGTATAGTGGTTACCTTGCATGTGCTGTGCCGTGACGGACATACGGTGGGCGTATAGTGGGTATCTTGCATGTGCTATGCCGGACAACGGACAACGGACAAGCCTAGACCCTTGAGGTGCTTCGCCCCTAAAAGGCGGATTACCTACGGGTTGTTCATCCCGGAAGTGAAAGTCGTTGCCAGGCGACAGGAGATTGAGTGTTGCGAAGGTTTCAGCAGAAAAGGAGAGATTACACAATGTACTGAGATTTTACACAAGTGTACACAAAGTCTTGACAATTCACAAGGACATAAATTTGCGCTAGTATCCTGTTTTCGTTAAAATTTTAAGTCCGGCTGTGGATTCCGCTTTGTTTTTGGGTTCACTGACCTGTTTTATATTTACTGTTTTCTTGACGCGTCAGACTCGGAAGTGTACTGGGTTTTTGCGCGTTGGTGGCAATTCCCGATAAAGGTTATTTGCGCGCCACTTAAAAAAAAAAGACATAGAGAGAGAGAGAAAATAAACGAGGACGAGTGTCTGCCTTCTCCCTTGTCCTAGTTTTTAAAGTGGTAACAATAATCCTGAACGTCAAGCGCGCACACTCACTCAATCACTCACTCACTCACTCACTCACTCACTCACTCACTCACTCACTCACTCACTCACGCACTCACTCGCTCGCTCGCTCACTCATTCACTCACTCAGTCGCTCACTCACTCATTCACGCACTCACTCGCTCGCTCGCTCACTCACTCATTCACGCACTCACTCACTCACTCACTCACTCTTGCAATCACTCGCTCGCTCACTCACTCACTCACTCATTCACTCACTCAATCGCTCACTCACGCACTCACTCGCTCACTCACTCACTCACTCAGTCGCTCACTCACTCGCTCGCTCGCTCACTCATTCACTCACTCGCTCACTCACTCACGCACTCACTCGCTCACTCATTCACTCACTCACTCACTCAGTCGCTCACTCACTCATTCACTCACTCACTCCCTCACTCGCTCGCTCACTCATTCACTCACTCACGCACTCACTCGCTCGCTCACTCATTCACTCACTCACGCACTCACTCGCTCGCTCACTCACTCACTCAGTCGCTCACTCACTCACTCATTCACTCACTCACTCGCTCACTCATTCACTCACTCACTCAGTCGCTCACTCACTCACTCGCTCTCACTCATTCACTCACTCGCTCACTCACGCACTCACTCACTCACTCAGTCACTCATTCACTCACTCACTCACTCAGTCGCTCGCTCACTCACTCACTCACTCATTCACTCACTCACTCCCTCACTCGCTTGCTCACTCATTCACTCACTCACGCACTCACTCGCTCGCTCACTCATTCACTCACTCACTCACGCACTCACTCGCTCGCTCGCACTCACTCACACTCATTCGCTCGCTCACTCATTCACTCACTCACGCACTCACTCGCTCGCTCACTCATTCACTCACTCACTCACGCACTCACTCGCTCGCTCACTCATTCACTCACTCGCTCACGCACTCACTCACGCACTCACTCGCTCGCTCGCTCACTCATTCACTCACTCACCTCAGTCGCTCACTCACTCACTCACTCAGTCGCTCACTCACTCATTCACGCACTCACTGCTCGCTCGCTCACTCACTCACTGATTCACGCACTCGCTGACTCACCCACTCACTCACTCACTCACTCACCACTCACTCACTCACTCACTCACTCACTCACTCACTCACTCTCATTTTAGTCCGTTTTTTTGTGAGGCATCAAGCTCAGGCAATCGCAGACAAAAACTCACGGGCTCCCTTATGAATTCGCCTACGACGACTCGAAGGCGAAAGCCACCTTCTTCTTATTTTTCTTCTCAGTCTTTTTTATTGACCGTCGTCATCGTCGTATGTCCCCCACAGTGTTTGAGTGGTTACGGTGCTCAGCTGCTGAACCGAAGGTCGCGGGATCGAATCCCGGCTGCGGCGGTCGCACTTCGGTGGAGGCGAAATGCTGGAGGCGCGTGTATTGTGCGATGTCAGTGCACAGCAGAGAACCCCAGATGGTCGAGATCATCCAGAACGTTCCCCTTCGGCGTTCCTCATAATCATATCGTGGCTCTGGCAGGTTAAACCTCAGTTGTTATTATGTATTGTATAATGTAACGCACAGTTTTCGCGAAAAGAAAAAAAAGACTACCAGGCCTGCGCGGAACGCGCAGCACAGTCACTGCGAAAGCTGGAAGAGCGGCCTTTCTAGAGCTTTTGAAAACACTATTGGGGCAACTACTACAAGCACACTTTCATGGTACCCACTACGCCGTAAATCGTCATAATGTTTGGGCAGTGGGGAAGCGTCCACTATTCCATAAATCGTCATTCTTCGGAAAAACGGGGTGCCCGCTACACACTTGTAAGGCTTTGTTGATGCTGTGGCTGTAGACGATGAAGAATTATGCCTGAGGCTTTTGTAATAGGTTGGAGCATTCAACGACCCACTCGTTACGCAATTCGCATTATGTGACGCCTGGTTGTTACTTTACTGTTCTCAAACGCATTATTACACATGTTAACGCGATTCCTTACCCGACATGAAGCCTGCATAGGGTTAGTTTGCAACGAAGTTCCAAGCACCGGCGTAGCTCGGTGGTATAGAGTACTTGGCTGCCACGTAGAGGGTCCGGGTTTGATTCCCAGAGTGGCCTCGGTGTTTTTTCTTATTTCGCGCTATATTTGTTACGGACACCGGCGGCGACGGCGGTAGACAACTACAGCGCCAGAATCGGCCCTTGTTGGGATCTCATAACAGCTTTCACTGTAAAAAATAAAAGCCAGATGATGATAGCTACTGTGTGGCAGTAAGACGCCCCAAATATGCTGCCATTTGCTTTAGAGTGTAAATTGCAGAAAGAGAGAGAGAGAGATAGAAACAGCTGGAGACTTATTACGACAGAAAAGCTGAGAGGTCGGCCTCAATCAATTTTCTGACCTGTTACTCAGCGTTAGGAAAGGGTTGGAAAATAGAGGAGAGAGAAGGTGTTGACGAGGAGGAGGTAGGTGGCGATGAAGTAAAACCTTGAATGCCCAAAAACTATCTGCAGTCTCTCGTTTAGATCCGCAGATCTATACCCACATGTATAGAAGTTGCGGTCTTGCTGTGGAACTCTAACAATATACCCTGCCTATTGCCCTGCTTGTATCTACAGCCACCGAGTGGAAATAACGATAGTATACAAATTCAGAGTAGAACACGTGAGGCAATGAAATGGGCTGTTCGGATATATTAGACTCCAAAAAACAGTTTGCACACTTTGGGGAGGGCTTTTTTTTTATTTTTTATTTTTTGTCCCACAACAACAGACGTCATCTGAATTTCCGCACTTTTTGGCGGAGTCCTTTTTATCCGACAACAGACGCCACCTGGCTTACACTCTAAAAAATGATCGAGTAAAAAGGGTGTCTTTTTGTCCCACAACAATAACCGTCATCCGGCTTGCTTGCCCTTCCTTTCTTGAAAACTCGGCGCTGGCCACCGTGGCGCTGGCCAATTTCCTATCAAGAGTGCTATGTCACGCTGATAACGCGCATGTCGTTCGTGACCTGAAACTGCCGGGCGCGCGGCGATAATGCAAGGAAAGGAACTCAAGATAGATGACGATTGTTGTTGTTGGACAAAAAGATACCCTTTTTACTCGATCATTTCATTGACTGTACTTGTGTTTCATTTCTCAGAAACTCGGCGCTCTCTTGCTTTCTTGTCGATAACCCTACATGTCACGCTGATAGCGCACACGCCTTTTGGGACCAGGAAGTACACCGGCCACGCAGTGATAACGCAAGAAAAATGCGGACGAGATAGATGGCGATTGGCGTTGTGGTACAGAAAGACGCCCTAAATAGGCCCTTTCTCTTTTTTAAGTGCAGAGACCTCAAAACACGGCACAATAATAGGAAGCAGCGCGCAGCGTTCACGTAGTCGGGACAGTATTGTTGGGCGGTGTCCGATATAGCAAAGAAAACACACGCGTAATCTCAGTGGTCGTACTGATGCTTGTGCGCCCTATTTCGCAGGATGAAAACGTTTAACTTAACAGTGGCGTAGCCAGGGGGTGGCACAACCGACCTGTGCTCCCCCCCCCCCCTCCCGATTTTTTTTTTGACATGGTATACAGAGCACATGCATAATGACACTCGACCATGACTGCTTGCCCGGCCCCCACTTCAGATCAAAGGGGGTGGGGGGGTGCCCCTCTCTTGAAAAAAAATTTCTGCATACTCCACTGACTACATATCAACGGTGTCTTTCAACGGTGACATTACCGCCACAGCGGGAAAGATCCAGTCCGCGTCGCAGGAAATGCAGTGTCGGCGCTGGCGTTGCTGTCCGTGAGCGAAAAATCTCGATGGACGCAAAGAATAAAAGTCATGGTTCAAGCCGGAATCGAACCCAACCGGGGTCACAATACCACACACGGCGGAGCTGATTCATTGGTGCTACCCAACATCTGGTTTTGTGTATCCTGTGCTGTACGCCTTGGCTCTGGTGATTTTATGGCTCTGGTTGCATTTTCTGAAAAGAACTCCAGAAAAATGCTGCGTTCTTTAATTCGTTCTTAACCCGGTGATTCAGCTGTTCTAATCTTCATATTAAGTGACAGACAAAAACTCTCGACTTGCTGCCGTCAGCAAGGCGCTGCCCATTTCCTCCAAGTCTCTAACTCGGCCATGCGATGCCCGGACTGACTTCTGTACAACACAATTTTATACCCCAGCGAACTCTATACAAACGATCGCAGTGTTTTAAAAGTGCTGTCTAAACGGCGTCCGCATAGTAAACGACTGCCTGCTGACACACCCTCCGGATTGGTGGGAGGTAGCAGGATATTTCCGCACAATAACGCGCGCCTCCTCAGCTGCGGGGAAGCGTGGTACAACAGAAATGGGCGCCGCTATGGTGGTCTAGTGTGTGCAGTGGCGTAGCCAGGGGGGGGGGAGGGGAGTGTTGGGGATTAAAGCTTCCTCCTCCGAAAGTTTTCAATTTTGCATACACGCACACATACAAGCGCACGCACGGACATACATTAAACATGGTAAAACACCCACCCATGCACCCTTCTCCCCTCGGGAAAAATTTCTGGCTACGCTAGTGACTGGTTATGATGTACGACTACCTACCCGAAGGTCGCGGGATCGAATCCCGGCCAGCAGCAGCTGCATTTTGGTGGCGGCGGAATGCTAGAGGCCCTGCGTACATTAACTTATAAGGTGCCCGTTAAAGAACACCAGATGGTCAAAATCATATCACGGTGTTGGCTCGTAAAGACTCCAGATATTATTACTATCCTACTTTGTATTTGGGCCACGCGATCACCCTAGACTACCATCTATACACGGCGCACAGCAATATAATGCGCGTACCACCGTGAACTTCCAATAAACGATTCGCGTACGGTTCTCGCAGTGGTTTAATAGTGCACTCGAGACCGCGTCCGCATATTAAACGACTGCCTGCGGACGTAGCCGGAACGGTCGGAGGTTGCAGGATATTTCCGCAAATTCACACGCACCACAGGGAGCGTATAGTGCAAGAGAAATGGGAACGATTTACGCTGGACTGAGCGCGAAGGAATAAGGATTAACACGGCCACGTACTGCGCAAGCGCGGGAGCCGCGGGGCATGAAAAAAGACATCTCACTCTCGCTCGGAGGAAGAAACATGGCGGCGGCTGCGGTGGTGACACTGAAAAGGGAGAGGAGGGGTCTCGCAACAGGAAGTGTGCTGCCGCGTTATCGATGAAAGGGCCGGCCCACGCAAGAGTTGACCGTGACCTCGCCATAAATATGCAACAGTGTTCGGACCGTGCCGCGCTGCGGTTGAAGTGGGCCAGCGGAATGGGAGACATTTCTTCGATTGCAGTGAGAAATTTAGTGAGTAAGTGAGATAGAGAGAAAAAAAAGAGGAAAAAAGCAAAGCGCGCCAAGTGATGGAGTACATTGCGAGCGCTCGTGGGCGAGAAAAGGAAAACCGGGTGGACAACCGTATTGCGTCCCTGTAAGCGATTGTAGAACGGCACGCGACGGTTAATAATTGCGAGAGTCCGACGTCACATCCGGTAGAAGTGACAGATTCGGAGTTGGTTTTGATTTGTGAGAAGAGGAATGGAAAGGGTGGTGGGAGGCAACCTTACTGCCAAGTCGGGCTTGCCAAGTCCCGTGGTTACCTGGGGTGTCGTCAGCATTTCCTTTACTAAAGGGTATACACGACAAGTGGCTTCTTGAGGGGGTGGAGTTTAGGAAGGCGGGAACTTATGCTAATAGAGGGTTGCAACGGGGGCTAATTGGTACATCCAACGGTGAAAACACACGTTACATTCCCTAAAAAGCGCATTACTTCAACTGTTTAATCAATGTTAACCTTACTTTTGTGTTTCTTGATATGGGTTTCCTGCTGATTTTTATCGGTTACTAAATTCCCACTCTTGTTTTGCTTTAGCTCTGTGTATTTCTATTTTAATATTACAACAAGTGTACTTACTGGGAGTTCTTGTCGTGTTGCTGCTGTTGTTGTACGAGGAGGTGGGGACCAGCCAAGCTGCCTTTGAAGCAGCTTCTATCCCGCCATCCTTTGCTGCATGTTTAGGCATGTTGTGCACTTACGTTGTAATAAAACTTCAAACTTCATCTTCTAATGCCCTGCCAGGCAATGACGAGGACCGAATGAAAACGAAAAGCAACTCAGGGGTGATGCGCAAACTAATACTTACTCTATTTCGAGCATGGAAAGACGTGTGCAGGCATAATACATTACACGTGTTGATGGCGCTTTTAGACTCGGTGGCAGATATGCCTTCTGTGACTATTGTCTACCGTTTTTTATAGGGAAAGTCGGCAATTCCCTTCCTTTCTCGTATTGCTCCTTCCTTTTCAGGACCCGCAAAAGTTTACGGAACGCGGGTTCCACTGAAAATGTGAATTTCTGCTCTGTTAGTGCACAGTGCTTCTAACCTAGAGGGTAGCTGTATAGGTCGCAGGCACTACTACAGGCTGGAACATTTATTTGGAGGCTGTGTTCTGAGGCAAAGCGGGAATATCGCTTTCTCGGAAATTTCGCGTTCCCCAAAGTCTTGCTGGCGAGGGTACATAAGTCTTTCCATGTTCGAAATAAAGTAAATTGTTAGTTTTAACATCACCCTGTCTTTTTTGTTGTTTTATTTTCTTCGGTAATTGTCATTTCTGGCAGTACTTTACAACATGAAGGGGAACTTGTTCATTTTTGATTGTCCATTTTTGTTGTTGGAGGAGGGGGGGGGGCAGGAGAAAATTCGGGGCGGGGGGGGGGGGGGGCTGCTTTCCCCGTGCCCCCTTCCTGTCGCCTCCCCTAGTGGTTACACGTCGCGTCAGTGAGGCATCTAATACATTTGCCAACGCCAGTTTGCCAGTATCGGTTATTGATTGGTACATTCTTAGAGATAATGCCACGCATCACTCCAACAAGAGATCGTGGGTGAGATGCTGCTTTCAAAAGCTACTAACTACGACCACATGGCCATGGTGAACGTTAATGGTGGGGTTAACGACCACCAGTCCCCACCACCATTCCTTCTTCTTGCACGTTGTACGTTCATTCCAAACCACGTGTTGTCGTCAGTTCCCTGCGGTATTAGTGTCCTCCAACCAAAAGTGCTGTTCTGTTACACTTACTCGAAGGTCGCGGGATCGAAGCCCGGCCGCGGCGGCCGCATTTCGATAGAGACGAAATGCTAAAGGCTCGTGTGCTTAGATTTCGGTGCACCTTGGAACAACTTCAAAGTGCCAAAAAACAAGGACAGCGCTCGTTGTGTCCACTCTTTTTCGTATGTCCTTGTTTCTGGCGCTTTGAAGTTGTTCCAAGATGTCTTACAAACTCGCCCAAGCTTCCTTCCGTGCTCCTAAGCTTAATTTTGGTGCACGTTAAACGAACTCCAGGTTGGTAGAAATTTCTGGAGCCTCCCAGTACCGCGTCCCTCATGAATTGTATCATGGTTTTCGGACGTAAAACACCAATAATAATAATAATAATAATAATAATAATAATAATAATAATAATAATAATAATAATAATAATAATAATAATAATAATAATAATAATAATTATTATTATTATTATTATTATTATTATTATTATTATTATTATTATTATTATTATTATTAGAGAGGTCACTTCGCTGCGCACGATGGGCCGACGCCTATCTGTCGTCATCTTTACGGGGCATTAGAAATATCTGGATCGATATCACGCAGAAACACACGGCTGCCAATTATTTTCCAACGATTCACTTCTTCTCTCCCACGCACTTTTTTCTTTTCAGCTTATCCTTGTCAAGGTTCCTTCATTCCCAGCCCTATTCACACGCAAGCTTGATGTTAAGAGATATGTTGACAGTGGGAAGAGATCCTTTCAAATAAGAAAGCAACTTGTCCCTGTTTCACTTCAATGTTCACATCCTCGCGTGTGCAATCGTTATTGCCCTATCAGATAGAAATCTCGAGGGGGCGTGTCAATAATAAGTGTCTCGGGAGTTTACTGACCCCAATAACGCACCGTCGTTCCAAGTCTCTCTGCCAGCGCTGTTAACGTTACATCACGGTACTTCAGCTCATTGCGCGGTTCTTCAACGAATACACGCGTCCCCCGGGCGTCACAACTCACCGACGAAATTTGTTCGACGCACGCAAGATCTCCAGCATAACGTTGGTATACATGCCATTGTACGCCAGATCAATCACTACATCTCGGTGACCTCTAAGCAGTGACACAGTTGGTAGGTAAGAAGTAAATTTTATTGTGGTCCTGAAGAAGTCATTCCCCGTCTTTTTTTTTTTTTTTGTTCTTATTTAGAGAGGATAGCGAGCTGCTGCCACGTCGGGACGGGAAGGCCAAGCCCCACCGTCGCATCGTGGGACTTCTGGGCTGCCTGGAGTTGACGGAACCAGTCGTGGCTCTTGATCAGTGAATAAAAAGTGTCTTGCGAGATCTCTTGATCCGTGTGGTGCTGTAAAGATAGGCATTCCCAAAGCATGGGCTTAAAATCACAGTGGTGCGAGACAGGCCCGTAGCCAGAAATGTTTTTCGGGGGAGGGGGGGGGGGGACCTGTTGAAAACTTGAAAACCACCTATTTTCATTATTTATTTTCGGTAACCCCCCCCCCCCCCTCCATACGTATTTCAGGGGGGGGGCTGCCCTGCCCCCCCCCCCCCCCGTCTACGGTCCTGGTGCGAGAACAATACGCGCTCTTAACGTCTCGGTGCTACGCAGATGTGGAGCCATGTGCTGGGGAAGCGCATCGCTCAGTCTCACGACGTTGCAGTTCGCCGAAATTTGTGTCGTCATCGGGTCGTCATCATGGTGTCACTATGACGTCACACCATGGACATCATCACATAACTTCGTTGCTTGGTAAGGTGGGCCGATCTCGGAGTCACTGCAGAAAAAAAACCGCCAGGCCTGCGCGGAACGTGCAGCACAGTCACAGCGAAAGCTGGGAGAGCACCATTTCTAAAACCCGTTGCAATCTATCTTGGGGCTACTAATGCGCGCTTGCAAGGTACCCACTACTCCATTAATTGATTCGGTGGCTGATGACGACGAAGAATTATGGCTGAGCCCTTTGTAATGGGTTGGAAGCATTCAACGACCCCCCTCGTAATGCAATTCATATTGTGTGACGCCTGGTTAACGCAATTCGGCATTCTGTGACGCCTGGTTGTCGTTTCAATCTTCTACCACGTTATATTGCGCATGTTAACGCGGTTCCTTCCCGACATAATGCTTGTACAGGGTTTTTGTGCGCCGCGTTTTCGAGCACAGGCATGGCTCAGTGGTAGAACACTGGGCTGGCACGGAGCGGACCCAGGTTCGAGCCCCGTTCCATCCTGAACATTTTTTCTTAAAGTTTTTTTTCTTATTTCGTGCGATAGCGGTTACGGACACCGGCGGCGGCGGCGGCGGACAACTGCGGCACCCTTGTTGTGATCTCACAACAGCTTTCGCTGTAAAACACGTGATCTGCAGAAAGCTTCCAATACCTCCGATCCCGCAGGCAGTGCAAGACTATACGTTGGGTGCGGAACGTTTTTTTTTGTGTGTGTGTGCGCGTGCGTGCGTGTGTGTGGGGGGGGGAGGGGGGTAGAGAAGAGGGAGCATCAGTACAACCTAATGAGAAGAAAAAACAAGGTGCTTTGCACCTTCGAGTCGTCTTAGGCGAATACATCAGGGAGCCTGTGACTTTTATGGCTATGCGCGCAGTTCGACACGCAAAGAGCGGCGACGGTCCGCAGCCAACGAAAGGGTGGTCTTACAGGTCTTACACGCCGGACATTTAGAAAGGCGCCGTTTTCCCCACGGAGGGTCCGTGGCAACGAGGAAGATAGTGCAACGGTCTGCTGATCGCCTTCCTGCGTGACACGGAGCTGATCGACAGCTGGTGACACAACCGTACCTATCAACTCATAAGTGGCTCGGGCGCAACGATTACCGGCTATGTATGCCACGCTAACCCCGCCTGCTGCATCACCGCCACCACCACAAGTGCATTCGGAATTGCCACGAGCGGTACCTCGTTTACCGGTAGCCCGGCACTTATACACAGCCGTAATTCGTACCCTTGGAGATAAAAGCGTCACCATATTACGTAACTTGCCTCGTCACTGTCAGAACCACAGGCAAGCTCGAACGCATTACGGTGTGCGTGCATACGTCGATGATGTAACATTAGTCTTACGTTTCAAAAGGCTAATACAGTTTTGAATACGAGGAATCGCGTGCTCGAAATTGCACGAACCGCTGTCTTGTTTACAAGTAAGCCCCCCACACGTATTGATAACCTTCGAAATAATAGCGCGCCCTCTTACGCAATGCAACCAACCGATGACAAAGCCACAAGCCGAAGACGCGCGCACATTATGGGCGGTACATTTGCGCTGATGATAACAACGCATCAATATCCGCCTTTCAAAGGGTCAAGGAGTCAGGAGAGCATTATCAGGGTGCCATCATCCCCGAGTCACCTCTCCGCCCTTGCCGACCTTTCGTGCTCATGAACAAAAGAACTGCTCCGGGTACGGCTTTTGCACTCCACCTCTGAACGCGTGGACCTTGAGGTCATGTCCCGAACCCTTCGCGGTTACCCAGTGGAGTAGCCCGGCTGTGTAGGCCGTAATTCTCAATCGCAGAATGACATCTCGCTCACTAATGAAGTGGGCTTGTTCACCGATGACCGACCGACCACCAACCTTGCGCACGTATATACTACCTGTTCTAGCCCACATTTCACTGAAGTGTATTAACTTTGACGTATGACCTTCAACTGTGTTCAATAGTCGAGGGCCCGAATTCGAACCCAATTCCGCCAATGCATTATGCCATTCGCCGGCTTCGGATATGTTCAGCATCATGATTGTTTCATTTTTTTTCCCTTACGAGCAGTTATGGCCGAATATCCTTTGTGTGAATAAGAGTCAAGGTGTGTGGTAGAGGACTTGGGATACGTGTTAATTATTAAATCAATGCTATAGGCGATTTCATGTTAGGTTCAAGGCTGCCGTCACGTTGGACTTCTCCATGGATCACCTCTCAGTTTTGTACATCGTGAGGACAAATTCACGAGGTCATAAAATGCCGAGTCATTCTAACAGCCCCGGCCGTTTTCATGTGTTTGAGCCTACATCAGTACCGTTCATGTTCAGTTGCGGATGCCACACGGCAGTGTTAACAGCCTTAACAGCCCAAGATGGTTACGGTACTTAAAAGCATCCTTAAAGTAGTCTTTCACACTGCCCTCAATGCATATGACTCCCCCCCCTCTTCCCTCAAGTGTTATAGGTTCTATATCCAAACAAAGAAGGAGTTCAGGTGAGAGAGAGAAAAAAAGCTTTTATTTGTAAAATTATAAACGATCTTCCTCGTCGGGTGGAGCCCTTAGTTCAGGGCTCCATTGGCTCGCGCCACTCCACGTGCCCGCCGGATCAGCTGACGCTGCTCCTGCGGCTCTGAAGCGGTCGGCGCAGTCTCCTAGGAGGAATGTGAGGGTTAAGGAATAGTGAGGTAGCTCGGTGGGCGTGGACATTCCCAGGTGCAGTGATACACTGTACGCTTCGCTCCACAGTAGGGGCAGTATGAGAAGATGGAGGCATGGAGAGATGGTTATTATTGAAGAGATGACTATTGAGGAATAGAAGACCGCCGAAACGTTGCAACGTTGGCTCCAGCGACGCGCCCTGTTCAACAGTATTACTCTCTATAGGTCACATATGCCACAAAACTCTCGATCTCTCTTGCAGGCAGCCGACAGCTGCACTATATGATTCAAGACCCTTCACGGAGCCTACGATTGTGGAACTTACGTAACACACGTCATCAACCGTCCAGAGCGTTCGCAAGCATGCACTCGAATCTCGCGCACATCTCAGTAGCGGTTCGAGTGTGTGTTCGAGTGGGCTCCGAAACGCATAGATTGAAAAAATGTCTTGCAACCCTCCCCCCCCCCCCTCCCGAACCGACCCCTCCGGTTCACGGCGCGGAAATCAAGCCGGGATGACCGCAGCCCGCCGGGTGATCGGCCTCCTCTACGGAGCGAGGGTCAGTCCGCGGTCGGCGCGCTCGCCTTTGCGTCGGTGGCCTGCCTCAGAAGTGACCTTTGACCCTACTTTCTCTTCTTCAGCGCATATACGACGCAACCGCGGCGCGCACACCTGTCGCAACGGTAGACCAGTGCCGCTCCCCTTCCTTCCACCCCCCCCCCCCCCCGCCACACACACACACAAACACACACCAGGGTCTCGTACGTACGCCAGCGCAGTCTGCGGAACGCCGCGCTGAAGGCTATGAATTGTGAAATAGGTAATTTTGAGGAAATTAAAGGGGACCGACCGCGGTTCTTGTCATCTATATCACCTCAGAGATCTACCTGGCATGTCTGATTGCAACCTCAGAGAAAACATCAAGGGAGATGGGGGGGAGGGAGAGGTCGTGAGCAGGGTCATCTTGATTACTGTGGACAAGCAACTGAGTTGGCCCACAGAAGCTCCCATGGTAGCTGAACTCCGCACAAGTCAACGAAGCATTCAACGTCCAGGCATGCAGCTTAGGCAGACACATATTCGAAATTGAATTCGATTATGCGGAAATGCCGAGCTCTTGAGCTTTCGGGGACTCTTCCACAGTATCCCGCGGCTCTGCTTGCAAGCCTGAGGTTGAGAGCCGCGACCTACGAGGAGAATTCGAATGGCCGGAATTTGCGAAACGTTTTCTTTCGACCGAATACGTTGCTTGCCATTGACCGGCCTTCTTAGCTGACATCAAAATTAAATTCCGGGGATTTCGCGGGACCGAAAGCAGGGCTATGATAATGAAGTAGCCGCAGTGGGGGCCGTGAGGATTCATTCTGGCCACCTGCGGGGTTTCTTAACAAGCACCTATATACATAGGAAGTTCTTGCATTTCGCTTCCATCGAAATGTAGCCGCGCCGTGGCGGAAATCGAACCCGCGTCCTCGAGCTTGGCAGCGCAATACCTCAGCCATTTAAGGTGTCACTGTTCTTCGTATTCCCTAACTCGTCAGCTACAGGGTTGGCAAATAAGCACATGAGTTGGCCACATGATTGCGAATTTTGGCTTAGTGGTGGCATCCTACTGACTACTGTCGGCTAATGCTGCTCTATATAGGCGTAATATAATGGCTCGTGCTCAAGCCGCGTTGTTTGTGGGGAAGATGGATGCTTGAAGTGATCAGAAGTTATCGAACATGGAATGCCACTTAAACCAACATTTGATAACAATATCTGGGCTTTCACGTTGTTAGTAGTAGTTAGTGTAGCCAGTAGTAGTAGTAGTAGTAGTAGTAGTAGTAGTAGTAGTAGTAGTAGTAGTATTAGAAGTGGTAGTAGTAGTAGTAGTAGGGAGGACGCATGTTACGTGACCAGAGGAACGAACGAATAAAGAAATATTTAACACGAGGTGATGATGACGATGTTAAATGATGCACGTGATCTCGCGAGCCAATTACATACGCTAGAGCGCTTAAAGCTTCCCAGTCCAACGGTTTTTCACGGCGTGGTACTTGCTGAAAAAAAAATTTTTTTACGCTCGTTTTACGCAACCGAATTATACGCCGAGCAAAGTTCGTCGAAGTAGGTCAAACAAGACTCTCCGGGCAGGTCGATCCGTATACGTCTACGCCACGCGCATTTCAATTCGCGCGAACAAAGCTGGCAGCTACGACGTTATAGCTGTGGCCTTTTCTTCCGGATATCAGGGACGCCCGCAGTACCGTATTATTCCCAGCCACAGGCACCGTGCGAACAATTTATCGGTAATGCTAACGTGTTGGGAAGGCTCCTTTACCTTGGCAGAAAACGCTGATGTCATCGAAGAAGCATCGCCCGCTTAGGTGTATAGCGGAAGTGGGGGGGCAACACAAGACGAACTGTGCTGATTGTTTCGCCACCCACCCGCCGAACCGGCCGCGTGTATAGCCCATCCCCCCTTTTGATACTAAGCCTAATTGCGGCGCACGCCCTCTATAGCAGGCGGGCGGACAACTGCCGGGGAAACCGAAGCGGATCACAGGAAACAGGGCAAGGTTACGGAGCTGTGATAGATCGTGAGGCATTGTGTTGTTTTAACGCGGCGATGTCGTCTGCTTGCCAGTTTGGTCGTCTGCGTGCAGTTCCTTCGTG